>CM042017.1:15124149-15689149 GCA_023525715.1 Cichorium intybus
TCAATTTATGCGAGGGGACCACAAAGAGCCGATGATAATTTTAGAAACGGTGGCGTCGATCGATCTTTGGTTTTGGAGCCATTAGTTGGAGTTGCGGATCCTAACATCGACATTAATGTGCTCGATCATACCTCCGTATTCAACGATATATTTCAAGGAGTCGCTCATGACGTGCCTCTCGTAGTGAACGACATATCATACAAACGAGGTTATTATCTAATCTTTTGAGATTTACCCGGAGTATTCTGGTTTTGTCAACGCATGGTCTCATTCGAATAACGAAAAACGGTTGAGGTTTAAGACGGTACAATAAGGGGCTAAGAAGTATATATAACGAGCGTTCAATGTTCTAAAAAGACATTGGCAAATCGTTAGCAATCTGGCACGTACCTGGACGACAGAAAACTTAAAGGTGTAATATATGCATGCATCATATTACATAATATGATTTTAGAAGACGAAGGAAAAGCGATATGTCAATTCGATGAAAACGAAATTTTGCCATAACAGAACCACTCGGTTTTAGAATGGCACAATACCTAGCAAATAGAGTGGATGTACGTTGTTGGTCGTCGAATTACCAAACAAATAAAAGAGTAATGGAATATGGATGTAGTTTATAATGATGAGACAGAAAATGTGATATGTCAAAAGACCTCTAAATACTCTTCAATTAAGAATAGTATAGTAGTGGTACGAGTCGAACCTAAGGGAATTGGGGTGATTTAATCTCTTGCCAAGTTTTCACACTTCTAGAGCTTGGGACAAGGAAACGTAAAGTTCAAGGGGGGATTTGTCAAGTCGCTTGATAAACAGAAAATAAGTAAGAATGTGATTTATATAATTAAACGGACATTCGGCTTCTAGTCTAATCAATCTTGTCGCATATTTGTACCTAGATGAAATTAAGAGTTAAGTAATGGTTCTTGTCAATGGAAAGTGACAATAACACATCAACTTAGAAGAGATCCAAATTAATATGTTCAATACTTCAATGGTCTCTATTTGTGAAAGAAGTATTGTTTTCTCATATATAAATGAATATCTCAATGGTCATCTTGAAGAGATAGATGTATCTCAACCGAGACAAAATATCACTTAAATACGTGAGCTTTAATCCAAATTCAATATTCCATCCCTTTGGATGAAGGAACTAAGAACAAGCATGTAATTTAAGACATAGAAATTAACCGGGACAAAAGAAACGTGCATCACTAATATAGAACAAGGAATAACACTAAAATTCTATAAACGGTATGCACAACACAATGGTCAACTAGTGATTAATGCTATAATTGACCAAGAGTGATGCTTTACATTCTTTTGTTGGTTCTTTACTTCTTAAGAACTTGATTGATTCCTCGTGTCAAGCTTTTAAAAAGTGAAGTTATTTCTAAGATGTTACCAACAATGATCTTCAAAACAATTGAAAATACATATAACTATAATTGGTTAACTACCGAAATATAGTGATCGACTAAATTCCAAAGTAGGGACCAAATTTGTAATAAGATTTAAATGACAAAACTAAACCAAAACAGTTTTAATAACTTCAAAACTTCATTCCAAGCACAAATATTAATGACAAGAAAGATAAATGACTAAAAGCCGAATGTTATGAGACTTAGCCACTCATGTTAGCTAAAATCTGCATAATTGCAAAGAAATACATTCAAACTAGCTAGGAATTTAAGAATAAGAGAGAGTGTTTGAAGTATCTTCAAGTATATTCAAGTGTGTCCAAGTGTTAACTCCTCTCAAATGCTCTATTTATAGTCCTCAAATGGCCCTAAAGAGATCTCAGTTCGGATTAATAAAATGGTGAAAACTCCATGCTCTAAAAGTTGATTTGCTGGAAGATTCCTGCTACACATGGCTTACAGCAAGAGCACGACTCGTGCATATATGAGCACGACTCGTGCTTATCAAAGTACATTGCTATTTTTGCTTCCCAACATGTGCACGACTCGTGCACATATAGCCTTGGAAAGAGCACGACTCGTGCTCCTTAACAGGGGCCATTCTTTCGTCTAATTCTTCCGTTTCTCGTCCGAATTGTTTGGAACTTGGTGTGAGACTTCCATTTGATATATGATTGATGGTCCAAGTCTCAAAATGCCTGCAAAACATACCATTTTATACAAACAAATGGTTTTTGCTCCAAAATGAACACATTAGTCCGAAAACATGCATATAGCACGTTTTAAAGCCAAATACAATGTTGAATGTGGTAAATAAACGTGCCAAAAGGTGTATAATTATACACCTATCATACGTAATCGCGAGTTGCATCACAACGTTCGAGTTGATTTGTTGGAGCATGTTTACAGGAACAATATAGAAAGCGTCGACATTTCAGATGATAAGTTGTTCGCGTCGACTGATAACGAATCTGAGGAGCATTTCGACGACGAAGAAGATGAGATTTTCGACAATAACTCCGACGACAACTCATATGGCTCGGAGGATCGGCGTTTGTAGTTCCTATGTTTGTTTTGTATTGTCGTTTGTAGTTTGTCGCTTTTATTTACAATTTTTAAATTGTATTGTTGTTTGTCGTTTTTATTTTCCAAATTAATGAATTGATTTTCTTTTTTAATTATTTGGTTAATTTAAATTAATCAAGTTTGTAATTTAGTTTTATTTATTTTAATTATTTATTAATTAAAAAAACTGAGGGTTAGTGAGGTTTATCATTTCCAATATTTAAGGGGGTGAGAGGTTAGTGTAGGTTTATTGAGTTGGCGCCTACGTGACAGGTAAAAGGTGAGTAGTGGTGAGGGTTTTTTCCCCACCACTCCTCTTGGTCTAGCGACAAATATTGAGTATTCAAGTCAACCAACCTAATTGTAGTTATTCTCCTATTATAAAAAAAAAAAGACAAAATTACAGTTTTGGTCCCTGAAGTTTGCTAAATATTTCTTTTTCGGACTAACTATAAAAAAATCACGGTTTTGGTCACTAAAGTTTGTGAAATGCTACAAATTGGTCCTTGGGTCAGATAAAAAAGACTAAATTGCTCTTTTCAATTTATTTTTTCTTTTTCTTTGAATTTATTAATTACTTTATTAATAATAAAAAAAGAAAATACCCCACCCCACCCACCCACCCTCGTAAGTCTCTTTCTCTCTCTCATAATGAAGCTGAGAAACTCAGATTCGTTAACAAAGCCAAGAAACTAATTCAATCATGCAGAGAATTACAAACAAAAACCCAAAAACAAAAGTGTATCCAAACTGTATTATGAAGAAATAGTTTAAGAAACCATAAATGCAAATATACAGAGACCACATCATTTTTTTTAATTACAGGTTCAAGAGGACAAATAATTTTTTATAATCATCAACATCATTAATTACATGTACGTTACTTGGTGTTTTCGGTTCGTAATCGTAACCAGATTGAGAGAATTACAGCAGAGGAATCACATCGTACGTCTCTCTCTCTCTCTCATGTTCTTAAAATTCTAATCGGGAGTTTCCAATTAGTCTAGCCGAAGCTTGTTCTCGGCTATCTGACCTAAAGACTGGAGATTGCATTTTACGATTCTGTCAAAGAAGATGCAGGTTTCTTTGTTGGTATTCCTGGGTGGTATATCGACGACGTAGGACTCGACGTCGACAGTTCTGCTACCGACGAGTGTAATGGGGAGTCGTGCGGAACTAGGCGGATGAGGGGGGAGTGCTTGGCTGCCAAGCCGCTGCCAGCATGATCGGCTTCTTTTCCAACCAAGCAAAACATGCCCATTTGAATGAATAAGTCCCTGATTACAGGAGTAGTTTGTTTTTCGTTTATTTGAATGTTTTCTAGTCTCTCCTGTGGAACACGAATTTGTTACTTTCTTGTTCGTGTATTTCATTTGCGAGTGTGATACCAATCATCATCACCGCATAAACTCGTCGTTCCTAATGGCCAACAGTAGATTCGTTGGGATTGTTCTGGTCTATACTGTTTCCTCATTCTCGCTTTATTTGACTCACTCTTCTACCTGTTCCTTCATATTGGTCTACTCTATGCAATCTTCAAGATTTTGAGACATAGTTTTAGACAGCCTCGTAGCCATAATCAATGAAAGATATTTCGTGTATTACAAATCCCAAAAAGAAGTCATATTTTCTACCCTATTTCCATCCATATTCAGTTCCGTTATATTAATTACAATAGCGAAACTTCTTCAAAGATGTGGGTAGGTAAAAAGATCATATTTCTCGAATTTATTTTCTTTTTATAAACCTCTCATCATCTTTATTCTTTAGTTGTGCAGTGGCCAGTGGGGTTTCTTTCTTTTCTATGTTCATGCTTGCGATCTAAACAAACAAAGAAAAAAAATCGTTTTTGTTGATTTCGTATCTGGGTTTGGAGTAAAAATGCGTTCTTTAAACTTTCTTGAAAGAAGTCGAAATGGAAGGTGGGTATTCACAGGTGGATGAAGAAACAAAAGAGAGAGAGAGAGAGAGAGAGAGAGACGTAAGGGGTGGGGTGGGGTATTTTTTATTAATAAAGAAATTAATTAATTTAAAGAAAAATGAAAAATAAATTAAAAGGGGCAATTTAGTCTTTTTACCTGACTCGGGGACCGATTTGTAGCATTTCACAAACCTTAGTGACCAAAACCGTTATTTTTTTATAGTTAGTCCTAAAGTGAAATATTTGGCAAACTTCAGGGACCAAAACTGTAATTTTGTCTAAAAAAATAAGAAGATTGAGGGGCTGTTTGACAGGATCTGTCTGATTACGATTTGAACCGGACAGATGCTCTGAAAAATCTAGCTCTAACTGAAAACATGTCGTTTGGTTATACATCTGAATAATTGTGCTAAATGATAAAAATGGCCATTTTACCCTTTTAAACTATTTTATTCGAAAACATCAAATTTCATTAGAAAAATACACTTCAACAAAAATCAGAACACATGAACAAAACATTTGTCTCACTTTCTTTTGGAATACTTGTATGCTTCCCAAAAACAATTTTCAGTCAAAGAAAAAAAAAGATGCCACAGGAGCAATCGATGAAAAGGGAATGAAGGAGAAAAGTAGAAGATGAAAGCAATCGATGAATATTTTACACATATTTATAGGAGAATAAGAAATGAATATTTTACACATATTTATAGGAGAATAAGAAATTGAAGTACCATCGTGTAAATCAGTTTTCTAAATCAGAAGGATTGGAAAACTAGGAGGCATCGATTTTTTCTAAGGGTCGTCTAATTTCCCGCTAATGTGTAATCGGCGTACTGATTTCTGCAATTACGATCCAAATCGTGTGTTTTCAGATGAGGAACAACATAAATTTCTATCCAAAAGTCTATTTGAAGTGCGATCGGGACGAATTACATAATGATTGGGAAGAATTTAATCAACGAACCGGAGGAGCGTCGCTAGAGGCCGCTGAACGGAGAGATGGCTGGCCACCAGCGACCGGAAAAAGCCGATATCCTTGAGAGATTCTGTGGAGGCGAGAAGAGAAGTGATAATGAGAGCTGAAGTGGAAACGGTAGCACAAGGGCAAAAGGGGAAAAATACAACCGCTTTTTATTCAGCGCCCTTTTGATATTTGTCCCGTTAAGAGGCTGCTGGTCCGTTAAGAGGGAACAAAATTTACGAACCAAACAATCTGAATCAGTCCCATTCAGACCTTTGCCTCTTAATAAGCCCAGTCAGATGCAAACAAACAGGGCGTGAGACACTATAAAATCAACAATATTTGTTTTTTGATTTAACTGTTGCAAAGATGATATCATTGCGAAAATTTTAAATCACCCAGAAAGTAATACGAATCACCGCATCAAGACACTGCCACTGCAAAGACGTCATCTGATTTTAATTCACCTAGACAATAGACTCATAATAGGTGGTAAGATTCGGAATGATAACCGACCACAAAGCTAACTCGATCCAAATATCACTTGCAATCTGACACGTGAAAAACGTATGATCTGCCGTCTCAATAGCCAGTTCGCATAAGGTCATTAAATGGAATCAAGATCAACGCATCATTTACTTTAATTGAAGCAAGAGTGTTACAACTTGTAGATGAATCATCAAACTCAAAAGTGCATTTATCGATCCACTGTCTAGCCGAAGAAACTGAGTATTCCCGCATGCTGTTAGAAAGGGCATGTTGTTCTTTAATTGCTTAAATCAAAATATGATATATATATATATATATATATATATATATATATATATATATATATATATATATATATATATATATATATATATATATATATATAGGGTCGAGATCATGAGAGAACCTAAAAAAACCTAGGAACCTAGGAACTTTTTTTCTACACAATATTTTTAAAAAAAAAATTGCATCCAATTTTTTTATTTAAAGCGTCTAAGATATCAAAAAAGCCTAGGAACCTAAGAACCCATTTTATGAACTTTTTTTCTACACAAGATTTTTCAAAAAAAAATATACCAAAATTTTTGTTATGATGCATCTAGAAGATATCAAAAAAAAATTCAAAAAAAATCATTTTTTTAATTTTTTTTCATATGGGTTTAGGGTTTAGGGTTAGGGTTTAGGTATAGGGTTTAGGGTTTAAGGTTTAGGGTTTAGGGTTTAGTTTTAGGGTTTAGGGTTTAGAAATCTCTTACACACTTTAAATAAAAAAATTGGATTCAAAAAAATCATTTTTTTTATTTTTTTTCATATGGGTTTAGGGTTTAGGGTTTAGGTTTAGGGTTTAGGGTTTAGGGTTTAGGGTTTAGAAATCTCTTAGTCGCTTTAAATAAAAAAATTGGATGCAATTTTTTTTTTAAAAAATATTGTGTTGAAAAAAAGTTCCTAGGTTCCTAGGTTTTTTTAGGTTCTCTCATGATCTCGACCCTATATATATATATATATATATATATATATATATATATATATATATATATATATATATATATATACATACATACATACATACATACATACATACATACATACATACATACATACATACATACATACATACATACACACACTTGTATGTATATAAGTGAGGTATGTTAAGGGACTAATAGAAGGTTTTCTAATATGACGCCTATGTAACAATAAAACTCGTTGGTGTGAGTAGTACTCACACTGTTCGGTCTTATAGTAGGTCACATTCACTTTTAAATTAACTTTTAAGTTTTTTTACGAGCTTGATCAAAACATTAAATTTTGTTACAAATATGATCCAAACGTTTTTTATTTTTCAAATTCGTCTCAAATTTAGTTTTTTACAATTTTATTTTTTTACAACATATTTTAAACCTTTTTTTACAATTCTTTCTAAAAATATTACAAACTTTTCTGAACTTTTTTACAAAAAACGTTTTTGAAAATTTAAATACAAGGTTATAAACTTGTTTTATAATTTTTAAGGACTTTGTTTACATTCTCATACAATTTTCATATAATTTTTAAAACAAAAATGTTTCTAGATGTCTTGAACTTTTTTCAAATGAAAGCATTTCTAAATGTTTTAGACTTCTTTTAAACATAAGTATTTCTAAATGTTTTAAACTTGCAACATTAAAAATTACTTTCGTTTAAAAAAGTTGTATGAAAATAAAATAAAAATTGTAAAAATTGTAAAACAAGCTTACACATATTTCTAAATATTTTAAACTTGTAACATTTAAAAATACTTTTGTTCAAAAAAAGTCACATGAAAATGTAGAAAATTATAAAATATATAAAACAAGTTTAAAAACATAGTGTTAAAAAATTGTAAAAACAAGTTTAAAACAATTTTTTGAAAAAACTCTAAAGAAATTGTGAGAAGTTAAAATTTTATAATAAATGTTAAAAAGTATGAAAAATGTTATAAAAAGATTGTGAAAAAAGTCTAAAGAAATTGTAGAAAATTAGATTTGTTAAAAAAAAACTAAATTTGAGACGAATTTGAAAAAAAAAAAGTTTGAACCATATTCATAACAAAATTTAAAATATATGCCAAAATTGCAAAATTGGAATGTAAATTAATATATCAAACAAAAACACACAAATCGTTATATTTTTACAACATTTTTCAGATTTATTGGCAATTAAAACACATCAAAAATAGTTTGTCTTCCAAAAGCAATATCCACCCTTAAAAAAATTGTTGATGAAGATTTAGTAGCCGTTACACGTGAAGTGTCTAAATATAGTTAAATGACCGTTTAACCTTTATTTTACCCGGCATCCCATTTTTAAAGAATAAAAAAAAATTCAAACACTAGCCTTTAGACAAAAGAAAACAAAACTTGGCAAACAAAATATACATTAGGAACCTAATTTTGTGGTCATTCATGCAAGCCATTTACACACGAGTTAACTAGGTTGAACATTTTAATGGATAAAGTCACCTACCTTGCATTGAACCCATTAAGACCTATTTGTATTAACTCAAAAGATGAACACCTTGACCTCCTTATATATGTTCACATAACATCTTCACCCTATTAATTAAAAAAAAAAACAAAACACCTCTTGATTGTATTGTATTTATATTGCCACTTTAAGCCTTTAACCATATGACTAGACAAGAATGGACAAAACAGAACATGTCAGGACACTAGACAAGACAGAAGAAAACAGGACTAGACAAAACAGAACAGGCCAGGCCAAACAGAACAGGCCAGGCCAATACCGTGTTGGCAAGCATTGGAATGAGACAAAATAGCCTTTTTGTCCTACACAAAAGAAAGTGGGACCGCGACTAGCTCTCGGAATCTCATATATGCAAAAGACGTAAATGCCCTTTCTCATCCTGGCCACCAAAAATAACAATAGAAAGTTCGTCCATTCTAGTCCAGTCCAATCCTAACAAACACCACCCCAACTTTTCAAGATCCTAACTTTACATCAAATTAATATCTTCATTCAACCTATTAACACTAGATATACGAATATATGAATATTTACAAAACCATATGCTCACTAACCTCAACTTCTCAAGATCTTGCCCTACAACCACCATGACTCGAACTCCACTTACCCCCACAATTATAACAAAACTCATACTCACACCTACATGTTATATGCAAACACCCCTCCGTTTTCTCCACAAAAAACCTACACATTGGACACTTCTTCCACTTCTTCTTTTTAGCAAGTGCAACCGCCATGTCATCATCCCTTTTCCCTTTCTTTTTACTATTAAGTTTTCCAAATTCCTTACAACTAAACTCAGAGTGCCAAGGAACCCTACACACCGCACAAAACGCGCGCCTACATACCGGACAATCAATATTTGTGATGCTGACATCATCGTTGATGAGTAAAACAGAACAGTCAGAAAAAGGGCAGTATAGTTTTTGGGATTCAAGAATCATGGACTCACATAGGTGGTCGTCCCATTTGATTAGGGTTTCTTTTGGGATTATTTGTCTCAAAGTGTTGGGATCCAATTTGGATTTGCAGTTTAATTCTGGGCATGTGATTGTGTTCTTGGATTCGTGGATCTTTGTTGCTGCGTGTTTGCTGGTGCAGGTGTAACAGAAGGAGTGAGAACACGTTGAGTTTTTGAACATTTGCCATGGTTCTTGATTCTCTAAGCAGATTTTGCAGGTTTCTGTGGATTCTTTATTGGTGATTTTTAATAATGAGCTTAGTGATGATCTTGATTTTTGGGTTGAGGTTGATGGGGTGTTTGTTGTTTGGGAAGCGAAAATGGAAGCTAATAAAGCTTCTTGGACTTGTAATTCTTCAGCGTATTTGGCATCAGCTTCTGAGATGATGTCATTGTTGTCTTCTTGTAAAAGTACTGAAAGATTTAGGTTCGTGTTAGGGTTCAAAACCAGTATTTGATGACTATTTGCTCCCAAATTGATATGCATCTTCATAAATACATATTCATGGTTTACTTTTAGTACACTAGTACTACTCAGATACATGAATAATCCAACAACAACATATTAGATTCTATCTGTGAAGAAAATAGGTGGTGCTCCGGATTATATGTTTTCACAAATTGAAGGCAGTAATTTAATTACATGATTAGAGATGAAGATAAGTAGCATGTTAGCTTACGAATTTACCTTCACAATTTGTATTGATCACTGGAAGTGTTACAGAGGAGGTGAAGGCACAGTGATAATTAAACATAAAATTCACAGAAACGCCAAAAAGAGTAACAAAATCCCTTACGACTCCTGATTATTAACATGAACCAAGCCAAACAAATAGTATGAAGACAAGGAACAAAAAGTTATATGATGATATAAGATGACGGAAGAAAAGTCTATCAGGTTCTCAATATAGCATGGACTAATGAGGTTTTTATTTGCAAAACGAGCTGTGTATTTTAATAATCATGATTGAGATGAATAAATCAGATATCGAGCAAATCAATTCATAACAGACACGATTAGAGTCGATCTAGCTGAAATATCGTGGAAGAGTGTACGGAAAACAAACGTTTGTGATGAAATCAGTGTTGTAAAAACCCTTACCATCGCTTGCTGATTTCCACGAAACTTCGTCGTCATCAGATCTCCGAAACGAGCCCCTCGCCGCCTCTGCAATCTCCGCTGCGACATCATCATACTTTCCGATGTTCAATTCCTTCTTATTTTTGGAAGAAATTGAGTAGACAATAGAGGCCAACATCAGTACAGCTAGAGGACAGGCGGCGTACCAAATAGTTCCGGTAGCTGGTGAGGGTTTCTGAAGGGAGAAGTTTAAGCTGATGAGTTCGTTGAAGCCGGTAAACATGTCGACGCCGAAACTATCAACGACGGCGATAGGGAGTGGAATAGTGAGACCACCATTCAAAGTGTATTTATCCACGACTTCCTCTCCACTTATATTGAAAATTTTCAATTTCTTTATAATTTTCAATAATTTTGTTTAAAATAATTTTTAAAAAACCGCCAAACGTCTATGAGGTTATAACACATAAAATATAATCGTTTTAAGGTTCTTCCAAATACTTTTTGGCTATACTATTATTAATGTCAACCGATCTTGCTGCCCTTTATAACATTGATAATAAAAAGCCTAATAAGAAATTATGATAAAACGTATGACTGAAAACTACAAGCTGTTAACGAATAGTTAAATTATAAATTATATATCTTGACATCCTATTAAAGATTTAATGTCGCATCAAATCAACATTGTGATTTTGTAAGTAGCGTAAGTGACCTAACGTACTGTTTTTAATAAATGTAACATTACACATCTGATTAAGGTTGTTGCATTTGTTACACCTATGAAAGCCATTTATGTTTCTGCAACCCAACTTGGGTTTTTTTTTTTTTTTTCTTTTTTTTTTTCTTTTGGCTTTTGATTCCTACTTTGAGTTCTTTTCCCAAATATGACGAACACAATGAAGGAAGCTGAAGACAAACACGGTTTGTGGGTTTGTTGTTTCCAAATCCGGCAAATACAACAAATACGATGGAAGTTATAGCATCCTTAGTTTGTTGTACAAAACGAGATATATCATAAGGTCTTCCCGTATATCTTTCATGAAGATTAATTTTTCGTTGCAAGATGGAAGCCAACCACGACCGTGCACACTAGAATGTGTGTCTCGTGTTTGGCTGAGTTGTGGTACGTCGTGCTCCCCATCACGGATGGCAACAGCGAATAACAACCTCAACCTACCGTTGAACAACGCCTACATATGTTAACAAAAATCATTTTCAAATTTAACCAATTCATTTTACTCTGCTGTAAAACCAATTCATTTACCTTTACTTCACATACCATTATTCAGTTACTCTAATTACATATATACACACATTTTGCATATGTTTACTCTCAAACACTATATAATGAATCAAAATGCAAATATCTATTTTGTGATCTTTGTCAAATCTTGTCACTCTTTTTGTTTTCCATTTGAAATTATAAAAAGAATGCCAGTTTATTCTTGAGGGTTGACCTTGTTTCTTATTTCTCCAAGTATTAACTTATCATCCGACCTTTTTTCGGAAACTCTTCCCATGGTTCAAACTACTCCTAATGTCTACATCTAAATGAATTATTTTATTCACCTTATTTGAATATTTCAAAGATGTCACTCTCGCATATGAATCAACCTTTATTTTTTCGTGAGTCAAATTGTCTTTCATCGCGACATGATACTCACAAAAGTTTTGGTGTATTCATATACTGAAATAGTACTTTGGTAGAAAAATGAAAATTTCTACCTTTCTCTCAAGGTTAAAATCCTTAACGTCGTAAGCTTTATATCATCCCACTGATAATTTCATTAATTTTCCTTTGTAACCTCTATGGTCATTTATCCAAAGTAATTTATTGAGAACTATCTTTAGTTCTTTATTTCGTCCTCTTTATAAAAAATATGTAGAAAATGGCTAAAATTGTCACAAAACCGATGGATCAATGTTGGATCCACGTTCAAACCCGTTTGGGCTCCAAAATCTAACCCGAATCCAATTCCCCGACCTGTCACATGTCGGCATGTGCCGACCAAGTACCTCCATTCGCACCCATGCACCCTCACACGCCTTATATGTGACACCCCTCGCTAGGGCTTAATAATTAAAACATTTGTTTTCTAAAATGACTTCATTAATTCAAAATGAAGTTTCATCATCGCGGAAATTAGGTCCCAAAAACATCAAAAGGTTGTTTAATAATGTATAGCGAGGAGATATCATAATTCAAGTACAAAACAAGGTTTAAATGGCCACACATTCCGTGGTCTTCTAAAATTCCCGCCTCGCCGTAAACTCCTAGCCTTAACCTGAGTACACATCAAAATAAGTTAGGCAATTGAAATGCCTAGTGAGCTTATCCGAGGTTGACCCATTTCGAGTGGGCAGTGAACTACCACACTCGGGACAAACCTCCAAAAATAGTTTAGAAACACACTTCAAAAGTTATTTTAAACATCATAAGGATTTACTTCAAAATAGATAGTTATGAAATGCAAATGAAATGCATGATGCAACTATCCCAAACCCACGTCCATCTCATAGAAGTCCAACTCACCTCGATGGCACCTACCTAAGTTCACAAATGACACGCACGAAGCATATCACTCGATCCCCGTATAGGTTAAACTAGAACTAGTGGCCATCACACTAGTCCCATGAGGGTTAGCAACTCCCTCATGCGGTCCCCTATTATCGGGAACAATTCCACAAACATCGTTGAGGGCCCATCTTAACCCTCTATATGGAATAATCATCATCAAGGTGGCTATTTTAGCCCATCATCTTTAAACATCTTTATGGTCATCATAAGGTTCACTCGGTCAATCCCATCCTATATGCAATGCAATGCACAAATAGGATGCTCAAAACATCTTTCAAAACATCATTATAATCTTTATTTGAAAAACATCTTTAGAAACTCATTTTCATGCAATGCACAAGTAATAATCATATAACACATTGCACATAATATGATGCATGAAAAGTATTTGATAATACACACAACAGATAATAATTGGGATGTGTACTCCCGGTAAACTCACCTTCCTTAAGTTCCAAAAGAATGTTATCTTCTTGCTTCCACTTCAATTAATCTCCTCCTATAAGAAAAATAATTATCCATATTACAAATGGTTCTAGGACTAATTAAACTTCACTAGCTAAGGTAATATCTTAGTTATTCATTGTCCAATAGTGGGTTTGAACCTTAGAACCCAAGGCCCAAACCATAAAGCTTAAGGTCTAAAAACTGAAAAACTGGCCAGACAGAGCTACACGGGGCGTGTAGCCCTACACGGGTCGTGTAGCAATGCAGGCAGACCAACCCGTAGTCTCCAGACCCCTTACACGGGTCGTGTGACCCTGCACGGGTCGTGTAGACCTGCTGCACCCCGATTTTTGATCATTTTCACTCCTTTTTACCCAAATCAAGGTCCAACACTTCTCCAAACTCATAACCATTGAAATCCAACACTTCTCCAAACTCATAACCATTGAAATAACATGATTCTAATTCAAAATAATACATCATTACACTCTATTTAACCATCCAATATCATCACCATTGAATCAAATCCATGTTATCATTCCAATTTACTTCATAAGCTTAGATCAAAGGAATATCCAATTCCATTCAACAATTTGGTCCATAATTAAAGGGATTCCTTCTTCCACTAATTGGAATCACTAGGAACTCACTTAAGCTCTTCATAGAATTCATTTAAGATGTAAATTGATCCAAATTATCAAGGTTCCACTCATAGGTGGATTTTTCCCCAAAAATTAGGGTTCATGAGTATCAACCAACATTCAAATGATTCTCCAAGCATGAAACCATTGAATTGAAAAGAGATAATCATTAGAATTCATATGCTACATCTTTGGGATCATAGAGTTCATCTTCCCCAACTATGAAACCCGAATTTGAACTCAATCTTCCCAAAATAGTGGGTTTTCAACATGGAGATTGGATTTCTTACCTTAGATATTCAAGAGATTGATGCAATTCACTAAGATCTTGCTAGAAATGAACTTCTCCCTTTGAATCCCACTTGGAATCGTCCCTAGCCCTCTCTCTTCTCTCAAAATCGTGAAATGAGAAGAGAGTGTGGGGTTTTCCCAACTTAAACCTCAAGATTTTCCCTTATTTGCAATCAAGTCCCTCCAGCACCACTAACTCTTTCATATTTGCTATAAAGCCCCTCCCCACCACTACTTTAAGTTCTAGCTTTGCATAAGAGTCCCCTTCTAGAACCTCATATGGTAATTCCATATTTACCCTTAATTAGTTACTCTAAACTAATTATTTCTTCAAGATGAGTCAATTAATTTATTTGTTATGATTTAATTATTATGATTATTAAACTTATTAATTTCATTTATTAAATTATTTACCCTAGATCATATATCCTTTCTAGATTATAACTTCTCATTTTATTCTTTTTATTACTTATTTTGGTTATTTATCTTTATCTTATCTTTAAATCATTAAACTTTTTGCCCCATTTTCAGGATGTTACAATTACCTTTCCCTTAAGAAGATTCCGTCCTCGGAATCTCGGCATCGTACTCTGCTAGCCAATCCCTCCCTAGAACTACCTCAAATTCACCAATCTCTAAAGGAATAAAATTAGCCCAAAACTCACTCCCATTACATTCTACTTCTACTCGTGGCATTTTCCCTTACCAACAACCTTACCTGAACCACCCGCTATATCAATTACCCCTTTATACTCTAACTTGCATAAATGTAAACTAAATCTATTTGCAATTCAAGTGACACATGAGAATAAGTAGCCCACGAGTCAAATCATGAAAGCGGGTAAAGTGTTCACAAGAAATATATACCTGTCGCAACATCCGCATTTTCTCTAGCTTCCTCTTCGATCGTTAAGAAAGTCCTTCCTCTAGTCCGGGGTGCTTCACTCCTCTCACCCCCACTAGTCTCTTTCTTCTTAGCAGTACACTCGTTAGACTTATGCCCAAAACCTTCACAATTAAAGCACTTTATCCCTTTTCTGCATGCATTCGCTATATGACCCTTATCTCCACATTTGAAACACACCAACTCGCCTCTTTCCTTGAATTGTCCCTCACCACTCTTACCCTTTTCCTCAAACTTTGGTTTCTTTTGATCGGTAGCATCGTTTCCATGCGAGTCGTGGCCTTCCTTCCTCTTGTTCGTGAATTGGGATCTCTCTTTGTCACGTTCTTCCAATGTCTTCTCAATCTTTCTTGTCTTTCTCATGGCAACTTCAAGAGTAGCAGCCTCAAAGTTGAGTCGGTAGTTCCAAGGTAAACCTCCCACGTATTGATCCACTTTAGTGGCCTCCTCCGGTGCCAATCTTCTAGCAAAGCTCAAGAGTTTCCAGAATTTGGTGTTGTACTCCGTGATGGTCATTTTGTCTTTCTTCAAGTCAAGGAATTTCCTTTCAAGGTCACGAATTTCTTCTTTGGTAGAAAACCTCTCCTTCATCTTCTCCAAGAATACATCCCAAGTTAGGCTCTCCAACACATGCATTTCCATCATTTCTTTAGTCTCTAACCACCATTCCAGAGCCGTTTCCTTGAGAGTAGTGATTGCGAAGTTCACACGTTGGTCATCACCGCATTGACAAGCATAAAAGGCCATTTCAATCTCAATTACCCAATTGTGAAGTACAACCGGATCTAATGTCCCGTTGTAAGTAGGTGGCTTGCAAGAGTTGAAGTCCTTGAAGCTACACCTCTTCCTTGGTGCTACCATGTCTTGAGACACATTGATGCTAGGAGGTCCATGTTGCATACTATCATACGAGCTACTTGTATCTTGCCCGCCCGAAGCGGTGTTATCCCCAAACAAGTTCTTCACTTCTTCTCTTAAACGTACTTCTTGATCTTCCATTAGCTCTTTCATCTTACCAATCATCTTTACTTCCTGCTTAGCCATTAATTCAAGCATCATCTTCTCAATGCTTGCAAGGGAAATGGGTTGTGATTGACCCTCATTACCGGCCTCACTCCCTTGAACTTCACCCGACAGAACCATGCTACGAGTGTTCACCATTCTGAGAAAGATAGGGATTAATCTTATAGTATATAATTAATTAACCAATACATATCCCTCACACATGAGCACCTTAAGTTTAAGTCTAAGTACTAATCCTAGTGCCTAGTTCACTTAAACCAATGCTCTGATACCAAATTGTGACACCCCTCGCTAGGGCTTAATAATTAAAACATTTGTTTTCTAAAATGACTTCATTAATTCAAAAGGAAGTTTCATCATCGCGGAAATTAGGTCCCAAAAACATCAAAAGGTTGTTTAATAATGTATAGCGAGGAGATATCATAATTCAAGTACAAAACAAGGTTTAAATGGCCACACATTCCGTGGTCTTCTAAAATTCCCGCCTCGCCGTAAACTCCTAGCCTTAACCTGAGTACACATCAAAATAAGTTAGGCAATTGAAATGCCTAGTGAGCTTACCCGAGGTTGACCCATTTCGAGTGGGCAGTGAACTACCACACTCGGGACAAACCTCCAAAAATAGTTTTGAAACACACTTCAAAAGTTATTTTAAACATCATAAGGATTTACTTCAAAATAGATAGTTATGAAATGCATGATGCAACTATCCCAAACCCACGTCCATCTCATAGAAGTCCAACTCACCTCGATGGCACCTACCTAAGTTCACAAATGACACGCACGAAGCATATCACTCGATCCCCGTATAGGTTAAACTAGAACTAGTGGCCATCACACTAGTCCCATGAGGGTTAGCAACTCCCTCAAGCGGTCCCCTATTGTCGGGAACAATTCCACAAACATCGTTGAGGGCCCATCTTAACCCTCTATATGGAATAATCATCATCAAGGTGGCTATTTCAGCCCATCATCTTTAAACATCTTTAAGGTCATCATAAGGTTCACTCGGTCAATCCCATCCTATATGCAATGCAATGCACAAATAGGATGCTCAAAACATCTTTCAAAACATCATTATAATCTTTATTTGAAAAACATCTTTAGAAACTCATTTTCATGCAATGCACAAGTAATAATCATATAACACATTGCACATAATATGATGCATGAAAAGTATTTGATAATACACACAACAGATAATAATTGGGATGTGTACTCCCGGTAAACTCACCTTCCTTAAGTTCCAAAAGAATGTTATCTTCTTGCTTCCACTTCAATTAATCTCCTCCTATAAGAAAAATAATTATCCATATTACAAATGGTTCTAGGACTAATTAAACTTCACTAGCTAAGGTAATATCTTAGTTATTCATTGTCCAATAGTGGGTTTGAACCTTAGAACCCAAGGCCCAAACCATAAAGCTTAAGGTCTAAAAACTGAAAAACTGGCCAGACAGAGCTACACGGGGCGTGTAGCCCTACACGGGTCGTGTAGCAAGGCAGGCAGACCAACCCGTAGTCTCCAGACCCCTTACACGGGTCGTGTGACCCTGCACGGGTCGTGTAGACCTGCTGCACCCCGATTTTTGATCATTTTCACTCCTTTTTATCGAAATCAAGGTCCAACACTTCTCCAAACTCATAACCATTGAAATAACATGATTCTAATTCAAAATAATACATCATTACACTCTATTTAACCATCCAATATCATCTCTATTGAATCAAATCCATGTTATCATTCCAATTTACTTCATAAGCTTAGATCAAAGGAATATCCAATTCCATTCAACAATTTGGTCCATAATTAAAGGGATTCCTTCTTCCACTAATTGGAATCACTAGGAACTCACTTAAGCTCTTCATAGAATTCATTTAAGATGTAAGTTGATCCAAATTATCAAGGTTCCACTCATAGGTGGGTTTTTCCCCAAAAATTAGGGTTCATGAGTATCAACCAACATTCAAATGATTCTCCAAGCATGAAACCATTGAATTGAAAAGAGATAATCATTAGAATTCATATGCTACATCTTTGGGATCATAGAGTTCATCTTCCCCAACTATGAAACCCGAATTTGAACTCAATCTTCCCAAAATAGTGGGTTTTCAACATGGAGATTGGATTTCTTACCTTAGATCTTCAAGAGATTGATGCAATTCACTAAGATCTTGCTGGAAATGAACTTCTCCCTTTGAATCCCACTTGGAATCGTCCCTAGCCCTCTCTCTTCTCTCAAAATCGTGAAATGAGAAGAGAGTGTGGGGTTTTCCCAACTTAAACCTCAAGATTTTCCCTTATTTGCAATCAAGTCCCTCCAGCACCACTAACTCTTTCATATTTGCTATAAAGCCCTTCCCCACCACTACTTTAAGTTCTAGCTTTGCATAAGAGTCCTCTTCTAGAACCTCATATGGTAATTCCATATTTACCCTTAATTAGTTACTCTAAACTAATTATTTCTTCAAGATGAGTCAATTAATTTATTTGTTATGATTTAATTATTATGATTATTAAACTTATTAATTTCATTTATTAAATTATTTACCCTAGATCATATATCCTTTCTAGATTATAACTTCTCATTTTATTCTTTTTATTACTTATTTTGGTTATTTATCTTTATCTTATCTTTAAATCCTTAAACTTTTTGCCCCATTTTCAGGATGTTACATTATATATAAGGCTGGTCTAACTAGAATATCCTATATATGGTTACATGTTGTAACATGCAGGTTGTTGTTTTAGATGAAAGCGATGTGTCTTCATTGTAGTCTTGATGAAGAAAATTCTAATAGACAAGCCAATTGTTTTTTGGTTTATCAAATCAAGGATCGCTAGTTTGACGAGTATTGACAATATAGATCAATATACGCTTTGGAGCATTTGCGAAAACATAGGTACATATGATGTATATAGAGTCTAATTCACATGTTTGGTATGGGAAAATGTTTAGTGGAGATCAATATGGAGTTGGGAAGTTTTCTAAGTATTCGACTCATCATGGAAGAATTAGGATTGATTTGAGTGGTTTTGGAGTTGGATTAATTTTTAAAAAGTTCGTGTTTGAGCGTTCTTCGTATTCTTACATTTTCTGCTTGGAGTGTTGGTGATTTTAGTGTCACCGGTTCATTTTATGTAATGAGATTTATACATGTTTCAAAAGGGGATTATATTTTATTTTTAACACAAGGTCGGTGGTGCGGAGTGTACATTTGTATTAATCTAGATTGATCTTGGTGTGACCAAAAGAGTAGGCGTTAAGGGGGCCGCGCCCCTTGATTGGTAATTATGTATCTTTATCTGTTTCATAACTGCCTTATTCAAATTAGGCGTTATCAGAAGGAAGAACCCGTTTTTGAGACATGAAATTTACACACACCAATTCTCTCTCATTTTGATCAATTTTCTGTGCCTGGAATTTTGATTGTTCCTTTAAGGATTATCCAAGATCGGATTTCTCGTAACCCAGACATAGGTGAGAAATATCGATTCGGAAAATAAACCTACACGATTCTTGAAGAATCCAATGATCACATATTCTATTTTTACCCTAATTTCTAACATGGAGGTGGTTTGTTAATTGGATGCTTGGGGTGACTTTAGAGTTTAGAGGTAACTAAAGGTGAAGTTTTGTAGGTAAGTAGCTTACAAATAAAGTCCAAGCCTCTAGGGGCTATTATGTATGTTTTTGGTAGTTTGTCAAATTTTAAAACTAAATTCGACTTTTTAACAATTAAGTGAGGCATAGTCCAACATTGCTTTTTTAGCCACTGCCTTTGTGGCTTCCATTTTCTCTTATTAGGCCGCGATATCTCTGTTTTACTTTCATGTTAAGCTTCATCTTTGATCATTGTTTTTAGTTAATTAAATCTTTTAAATTTATTGGTTTCTCTTCCACAAATGTGAAACATTTTCAGAACTATTTTGATCAAATTAAAATATATAATCAAATTTTTTTAAATTAACTCCTGATATTCCAATTTGGACGTAGTTATCTTTCTTTAGACCGTTTCGATCCTTTTAATAGATTGAACAAACTAAAAAAATTAATTAACTTTATGATAATCATTGTATCATTATATGAATATGATGGTTTCATGTTCAACTATAAACACTTTCGAGTCTACTACGCTTGAAGTGCGTTTATGCATACAAAAGTGAATAAAATTCACATATCTGATTTGACTTCCAAATCAATATCTTGTATAAAGATGTATTATTCAAGATTTTTTTAGATATCAGGAAATATGGATATACAGTTATATGTATATGAATGATATCATAACAAAATGTATCTCAAAACAAACTATTAATTGATTAAATCTTGGATGCATGAATGTTAACATTGAGTATATGGAACACTAGTTTGTTTAATTAAACGAATTTCATCGTCTTACTCAAGGAATTTGTCTAAACAAAGGAGAAAATATGACCACACATTCACTTTAGATATTTAAGTAACATATCCATTTATTCCATTTGTTCTTTATATAATTAATAAATTAGGATCGACTTCAATCCTTGAGTGTGGGGGTGGAATTGCTCTCTGGAGATTAATCAACTAATGCATATTTTATTCCATTAACAAAACTCACCCATCTTATCGCTATCAATCTATTAATTAAACATTAAAGTCTTACAATAACCAATTCAATTTATATTTAGCAAAGCAACCTTTTGTCTTAATGATCGTATGTTTAAATTAGGCTTAGTATTTTCATAGTTGCATGGTTTTAATGTTTTATTTGATTGCCCTACTCCCCATTGCAATAATGAAATTATCTGTTGTTATTTTCAAATAAAAGCATTATAATTTTTTTACACCGAAACTTTTTTATGTCGATGTCTTAATTTTATATGACAAATGACGTAATTTTAACTTGCTTCTAGAAAAGAAGCGCCGTGTTATTGCAATTTGGGTTATCTCGTATCTGTGAGCAAACCTAAAAAAACAATAAATATTTGAATGAGTTTGGACTTTGAAAATTGTTTATACATTATCTGACTTTTTCCTTATATTTTAAGTGGGCTAATTTAATAAAATGGGCCAGTTATTTGGGCCAGTACATTAACGGAAGGCGATAACGTGTTTACTTTGAGTTAGTGTTCAATCATTCAATGCAATAAGCCAATAACCTATAATACATTAACTAATTTTATGGTTTTCTATATAGTTTACATAAGAATTTACACAAAATGATCAAATAATAGTTTTTATTTCTAGGCATGTAGTGGTGATAATAAACAGTTCACTATGGATATTGTGGATTTTGATGTACTTCCATGTAGCTATCTATAAACCTGGGAGAGGAAATAACAGTGCTATGTGTCTCACTTATCTTCTTTCTATTATTTGTTGACTTATAATCTTATATCATTTACGAAAATTATGATCAACTCTCCAATTGACAAAAGTAAGGATTTTTGGTTCACATAATATTTTTAGACGGAATAAAATATATTAAAGTAATTGGAATATGTCAAGATATATATATATATATATATATATATATATATATATATATATATATATATATATATATATATATATATATATATATATATACCTTTGGAATAGGTTCAAATGAGAACCATTAAAATATTGAGAATTAAAAAAACTAATCCAAGCTATACATTATTTTGATCTAAAGGTCATGGGGTTTGATCGTCTACAACGCGTTCACACTTGTTAAACTCTATATATATACAACCCTCCGATGAATTGCGTCAAGGGCAGAGATTAGTTCTCATGGTTCTCAACTTTTTAATGGTTCTCATTTGAACCCTTCTCCCTATACCCTTTATGTGGTAGTACATGTTTATAAATATACTAGACAAATTTGTTTTTTGTTTTTTTTGGAAATGCTTTTGAAAACTACATGCTATAACTAGTAAATATATTATTCTTAACAATTATATATATATATATATATATATATATATATATATATATATATATATATATATATATATATATATATATATATATATATATATATATATATATATATATATATATATATATGGTTCAAATGAGAACCATTAAAAAGTTGAGAACCGTAAAACCAATCTCGCCCTTGACGCAATTTATCGGAGGGTTGTATATATAAGATATTTAACCAATGTGAACGCGTTGTAGACGATCAAACAACATAACCCTTTGATCAAAATAATATGTGGCTTAGGTTAGTTCTTTTAGTCTCAATTTTTTAATGGTTCTCATTTGAACATATTCCTATATATATATATATATATATATATATATATATATATATATATATATATATATATATATGAATATGTTCAAATGAGAACCATTAAAAAATTGAGACTAAAAGAACTAACCTAAGTCACATATTTTATATATATATATATATATATATATATATATATATATATATATATATATATATATATATATATATATATATATATATATATATATATATATATATATGTATGTTGCGACTTCAGACTCTGGGGTAACGGGAGGTAGTAGCTCCGGCGGTCTTGGATGCCTGAAGTCACAGCAAAAAGGGAAACGACCGTTAGTCGCGCCCCGGGAGGCGATCCTGGGAGGGCGCTCCGACGGTCAAGTCAGTGGAGTATTTGGGAGTGAGTATCTCTGGAAAGTATAATGCATAAGTCTTGAGAGCTTGAGGGTTACCTGAAGGCCCCTTGGCCTTTTATACCTGAGGCTGGGCCTGCTTTTGGGGACATCAGTGTCAGTCCCCCAGCGGGCTTGGGGAAGGATTGGATGATCGCCTGGTACGCGATCGTGGTGCAGGAGATGTACGGGAGGAGCATGGATAATGCGCCGTGTACACCTTTTGTCGCCTGTATGTGTCAGACTTTCTCGCAGGTTGTCGCCCTTGGCTCTAAGGGAAAGTTGTTATGGAGGAAACAGTCCAGAGAAGTGGTTGCTGGCGCTGTGGGGCGCGTCTGAGTAAGTCCAGCGCTGCGGGGCAGCGCTCGAGGATATGGGTCGACAGAGCTCTGCCAGTCCGTATTCCATGATACGTTATCAAGTCCCCCAGTCTAGTAGTTATCGTGTAGGCCCAGCGGAGCTGTAACGTTCTAGACTTATGGGGAGGACACGTGTAGGGCTGGGGTTTGTTTGGTCTGAGTTCCCGTCTTTGGTGACAAGACCCGTACAGTCTTTCATCATTACGGCAGTTTTCGATATCTGCACCCGTCTTTTCAAATTATCCGGTTATTTATTTGGTTTCTTCGTTTTGAGGAAACCCTTCCTTTCCTGGTTATATATAACTTCCTTTGTGGTTCTCTTTTTTCCAGTTGCTAGGTTTTTCTCTTGATTTTCCTTACTTCTCCCCCTCTTTTTTTTCTTTACGTTTCGTCGTCTTCGTTCTTTTTGATTTCATGGCGCTTGATGTTGGCGTTCCACCGACCGACGAACAGTGGTCGCAACTCGTTGATCGTTATGGGTTTTGCCCTGACGACGGCGTGTTGTATCCTTCTGACGGTGCCGGTCTTTACCATCCCCCTCTGGGGAAAGTGGGCATCTTTGTTAAAACCTTCGATGCCGGATATCGTCTCCCAACCAGCAATTTCATGGATAAGGTCCTGCGAAGGGATCGAGTTGGTATTACCCAACTCGCTCCTAACGCCGTCAACAAGGTGGTTTCTTTTGAGTTGCTGTGCCGAGCTTTGGGGATTGCTCCCGACTATTTCGTCTTTAAACACTATTTCCGTTTCTCACAAGCAAGCGAGGGGTATACCTTCTATTCTCGGGGGCGATCTGTCCCTGTGTTGGTTGGGGAGAAGGCTTCTCCCAAAAATTGGACTGAAAAGTGGTTTTGGGTCAACGAGAGCCGGGTCGGAAAAATGGTCGTTCGTCGTGGGGGTGTTAAGGATCCGGCTCCGGTGCTGTATGCCCACAATCGTGATACCGTTGCCATATTGAACGCTTTTCACGTCGTGCCCGACGACTACCCGGAGTACATCCTTGCCGATGGGGGTTTAAGTCCGTCTTGGAGGGCAAGAGGGAAGATGCCTGAGTTTTTCTCTATGGTGAAAGGTATGCCTTCAACTGTGCTCCTTTTCGTATTTCGTTTTTCTCTTCCTTCCCTTTCGTGTTCTGAGGGACGAACGTTGTTTTCTCAGGTGTCGCTCGTCCAATTGCCTTTACCGACGTGCTAGCTGACAAGTATCCTGGGACGCTGGAGTACCGAGAAGTGGATTTGGTGGACAAAGTACCTGACCCGTTTACATTTCATGGTTTTTCTGACCTTCATGCCGATGAGACTCCTAGCGTTGGGGGTCATAAGGAAGGTGACACCGCCGGGGGGTCTCCTCTTGTCGATGCGAGTGTAGGTACGTCTTCCTTCACTGCTCTTGCTATTTCTGGTAAATCGCTAAAAGACAGTAAAGAGGGGATAGTTGAAGCTGTGATGAAGGTGGGTAAACGTAAAGCTGGTGAGGGTTTTCCGGGTCCGGTTGGTGCGTCGGCCAGTCTTGTGCCGGTTCGACGTCTCAGCCGTCGTAAGTTGTTATCTGGTTTAAGGAGTGCTGGAGTTTTTGGCGATAAAGATGAGGTGATCCAAATTCCTGACGACGAAGTACAGGGCAAAGGTGAGCCGGCTAGTGGAGTTAATGTTACCGGTGATGATGGGAGGTCGGCGATTGATGTTAACAAGGGGGATGTTCCTGAGGGTCCTGGTGGGGGTAGTGGTGGTTCGGCTGGTGTTGGTGCGGCCGCAACGCAGGGTGATTCAGTTATTGGGCCGGGGGCTAATGTCGGGTCGGCGCTTGGTCGCCATGTTCTGACCGACTTCTCTTCCCTTCCTTTTTCCCCGACTTGGGGTTTAGTCAATGGTTCCTGGCTGACTGTTCGCTCTACAGCTTTAGACTTTTCTGCCCATGTCTTCCCCCCAGCGACCAAGAATGACATGGAGTTGTATCCAAACGATGCCCTTGTTTCGGCCCTGCAATTTGCTTCCGCTCAGAGTACGTACATGTTCGCTGCTGGGGCCAGGCGTCTGCAGAGGTTTATCTCCTCTGATCGGGACTTGGAGGCCCTCCGCACTTCCGAGCAGGAGCTGAGGAAGCAAATTGGGGTGTTAGAGAAAGCTGTGGGAGAAAATGACGACAGGGTTAGGGTAGTGATTTCGGAGAAGATGCTTGTTGAGGAGAGGTTGAGTGTTTGCGAAGCTGAATTGGAGAAGGTTCAACAGCTGAACGAGGGTCTGGCCATCCAGAACGAGAGCCTGGTTTGTGACGTTGCTGAGAAAGACAAAGCTTTAGAAGTCGGAGGTGCGGAGCTTGCGAGGGTTAGAGGGGATTTGGGGTGGCTGTTGCAGGAGGGTATTGTCTGGGTAATTGAGAAGGTGATGCTCCAGCCGGAGTTTATCCATGGCATCGGTGAAATTAAGTGCACGTCCTATGCTGCCGGGGAAGAAGCCATGCGTCTTCGTCTTCGTGATGACCCTTCTTTGGACCTTTCTGATGTTGCAGGTGGAAGTTCACTTCCTGATTATGAAGCGGAGATGGGTCGGGCAATCGAGGACTTTGCCTCCATGGATTATGCAACCTTGTTAAAGCTTGGGCAAGTTAGTGTTGAGGAGTTGAAGGAGATGCTGAAGCCGGAGGAGGAGGAGTAACAATTTGGTGGTCTTGCTGATGGTCTTGCTGGTGATTTTAGTTGAATTCGATATGGTTGTAACTCTTTAAACAATATTTTCTGTTGTGTTGACAATACTTTGTTTGGGTGTTTGTGGTTGTTTTTTGCCACTTGTTGGACTGATAGGGTTGGATCGTGTGTGTCCTCCCTTCCTCTCTTTTGTTTGTGAATGGATGTTTGGGTTTGGTTTCTTGCATCTCTTTACTTTGTAGTTGTTGTTTTGTTGTTGCGTTGCTTGAATTCCGATAGACTTGTTCGGAAATGTTGTTTTTCTTGCAGGCATACTTAGGCTATCGTGAACATGCTCAAAATTTTGTTGAGGCACTCGAAGTCCTGTTAAGACAGCTGAGCAGCTGGGGGCGCCAGGCCGAGATAAAGGCACACGGAGTCCTTTTGGGCCGCTGGTGGCGCCAGGCCGAGATAAAGGTACACGAAGTCCTGTTAAGGCAGCTGGGCCGCTGGGGGCGCCAGGCCAATTTGGGGCATGCATGCAGAAAATGATAGACACAAGTGTTTTGAAACTTTGTTGATAAAGTAAAAATGGCCCTCGGCGGGGTGATCAGTCCTGTCGAAGCTTTTTAACATTTAACTAAAGCCATTGCTTCATTACATTTTGGTGTCAAATTTCCGAGAACAAGTTCCAGGGGAGCTTTGCGTTGCCATTGTTGTTTTATCCCTCATCCCTAAAAGTGGTACTTTCTTAAGTTTTGTATGTTCCAAGTTCTAGGGATCGGTGACCTTGTAAGGTCCTTCCCAGGTTGGGCTCAGTTTGCCCTGGGGTTCCGCATGACTAACTTCATTTTTCCTTAAGACCCAATCATTCACCTTGAGGGCTCTTCCCCTCACTCGTTGGTTGTAGTACTTTTCCACCTTGTGTTTTAGGGCTGCTTGTCGTAGGAGGGAGATTTCCCTTTTTTCTTCCAATGAATCGAGATTTTGTCGAAGATCTACGGCTGTTTGTTCTGGGGAAAAATTGGCGACTCGCAGTGATGTTATCGTTAGTTCTGGAGGTAAAACTGCTTCAGTTCCGTAGACCAGACTAAAGGGCGTTTCTTGGCTGCCGGTCCTGGGGGTGGTTCTATCGGACCATAGGACACTGGGCAGCTCTTCCGCCCAGTTCCCCTTTGCTTTACCCAGCCGTTTCTTGATCCCATTTACGTTTGTTTTGTTGGATATTTCCGTTTGTCCGTTCGCTTGGGGATGGGCCACTGAGGTGAAGCGTTGGTGGATCTGTCTGTCAGCGCACCATCCATTGAAAGGGTTTTCCGCGAACTGGAGGCCGTTATCGCTGATTAGGGTTCTTGGCATGCCAAATCGTGTGAGGATGGATTTCTACATGAATTTGATTATTGACCTTCCGGATATGTTGGCCACGGGTTCGGCCTCGATCCATTTTGTAAAATAGTCTACTGCCACAATCAGGAATTTTACTTTTCCCGGCGCTTTTGGGAAAGGGCCCACTATGTCTATTCCCCATTGGTGGAATGGCCAAGGGGCCGCTATGTTCGTTAGCTGGGCGGAGGGTAAGCTTTGTATTGGCACAAATGTCTGGCACGCGACACATTTCTTTGTGAGTTCCACTGCGTCTTGTTGGATTTCCGGCCAGTACACCCCCATTCGTAGTATTCTTCCAGTCAGTGCCCTTGCACCCTCATGTGCTCATGCGTCCCCCGAGTGCGCTTCTTGCAGCAGCTCTTGTCCTTCCCGGCTCGTTATGCATTTTAGCCATGGGACAAGGTACCCTTTTTTGTATAGCTTTCCGTCCATCATGGAGTATTGTGGGGCTTTGATTCTGACCCTTCTGGCCTGCGTTTCATCTTCTGGGAGAATTCCATGTTTGATGTATTCAATGATCGGGGTCATCCATGCTGTTGTTTCGTTTGCTATTTCCTTCACATGGGTTTCTTCTATGCTTCGTTCATTAAGTACTTCCACCAGTACTTTCTTTGTTAAGTGATCGAACGATGTCGATGCCAACTTACTTAGCGCATCAGCTCTCCGGTTTTCCGACCTTGGGATCTGCCTGATGGTGAATGAGTTGAACGCTTTGGCTGTGTTGCTGACCATTTCCACATACCGTTTCATCCTTGGGTCTCGGGCTTTATACGTCCCATTTACTTGGTTTGTCACCAGCATGGAGTCGTTGAGAACTTCTAGGTCCTTGACCCCACTACTTGCTGCAAGGCGCAGTCCGGCGATCAGTGCTTCGTATTCCGCTTCATTGTTGGAAGTCTGGAAGTCAAATCTCAATGCGTATGTCATTTCCTCGTTCTGTGGGCTTTGGAGGATTATCCCGGCGCCGCAGCCTTCTTTTCCGGCCGCGCCATCTGTGTGCAGTTTCCAGGTTGTGTTTTCTTTTTCGGGAGTTGTTATCGCATTGCATTGCCGCCCCTCAGTCTCCGGTACTTCCAGCAAGAAATCCGCCAATGTCTGCCCCTTAATACTTACTCGTGGGCGGTATTCTATGTCGTGTTCTCCAAGTTCAATAGCCCATTTTGCCAGCCTTCCCGATGTTTCTGGTTTCAGCATTATTTGCTTTAGCGGCTGGCTCGTCCTTACTTCAATTTTGTGGGCTTGGAAGTACCGCCTCAACCGTCTTGCGGCGTATATTAATGCAAGGACCAACTTTTCCAAAGTCGGATAATTGATTTCGGGTCCTTGGAGGGCTCTGCTTACGAAGTATACTGGTGACTGTCTGCGCCCCCCCGGTTCCGTTACTAGCACGGCGGAGATGGCCTCTCTAGAGGTGGATAGGTACATCACCAGTGTTTCTCCAGCGGTGGGGCTAGACAATGTTGAGAGAGTGGTCAGGACTTTCTTCAGCTGTTGCCATGCTTTGTCTGCGTCGGGTGTCCACTTAAAGCCGCCTTTGTTTACGTCACCTTTCAAGGTTTCGAACAATGGGACTGCTCTTTCCGCCGATTTTGCCACGAATCTTCCCAACACTGTCAGTTTTCCGTTTAGGCCTTGCATGTCCTTCAGGGTGGCTGGGATCGGCGTTTCTACCAGGTCTTTTACCTTGCTTGGGTTAGGCTGTATTCCATCATTGGTGATGTAGTACCCGAGGAACTGCCCCTCTTCTATGGCAAAGGTACATTTGGATGGGTTTAGCTTCATTTTTGTTTTCTCCAAAGTGGCAAGCGTTTCTCGTATGTCTTCTAGTAAACCCGGGCCACTCCTGCTCTTGATTACCATGTCATCTACGTAGACTTCGATGTTCCGGCCAATCTGGGGGGCGAACACCCGGTCTACCAGCCGTTGGTATGTGGCGCCTGCGTTTTTCAATCCAAATGGCATCTTTTGGTAACAAAAGGTTCCGTGATCTGTGTAGAATGCCGTTTTTTCCTCATCATCTTTCTTCATCAAAATCTGGTGATAGCCCTTGTAGGCGTCCAAGAAACACTTCCATCGGAATCTGTGTAAGGATTCGATCTTCCGGTCTATCTCTGGAAGCGGGTAGCTGTCCTTTGGACAGGCTTTGTTAAGATCTTTATAATCAATACACATGTGCCAGCTGCCGTCGGATTTTTTTGACCATTATAGGATTTGCAATCCACGTGGGAAATATTGCTTCCCGCAAGATCCCTGCCTGCACCAGCTTTGTTACCTTTTTGTTAATGGCGTCATTGTGTTCTCCTACTTGCCCCCTCTTTTTTTGCTTCACTGGGGCGCTGCCGGGTTGGATGCTGAGCCCATGTTCGATGATTTCTCTGTCTATTCCCACCATGTCTGTGGGTTTCCATGCAAAAACATGTTTGTATTGTTACAGGAGAGCTATTATGTCGTTGCACGTTTCCTTTGGTAACGTGGTGCCTATTTTGATCGGCTGCTTTGGATGGTCCGAGTTGATGACCACATTAGCCTCTACTATCTCTAGTTTTGGTCACTTATGGTTACGAGTGAGTTCTTCAGGTTGGAGTATCTGGCAGCATTTCAGTGGGTTGCATACGCTGGCGATCACCGTGGCAGGTCCTTCCGGCGTTTGGAATTTTAGGGTGCCATGCACCGTCGATGCTACTGCCCCGAACTTCAGGAGGCCTGGTCTTCCCAGCAGGATGTTGTGTTCTGAAGGTGTCCGCACGACGACAAATTCGATCAGGACCGTTTTCTTGGTTTGGTTGTCATGGCTTCGTAATGTGAAGGGAACGGGGAGGATTCCCAATGGCCAGATGCTGTGGCCAGTGAATCCTATGAGCCTTCCCTTTGCTGGCTTTAGGCCATCTTTGATTATTTGAGGGAGTTGTGTAAAGCAGCCTTCGTAGAGGATGTCTGCGGCACTTCCTCCATCTATGTAGACTCTGTGCACTTTGGTTTGTCCTATGTAGCCTGTTATCACCAAGGGGTCATCGCCTTGCCATTGGTCCGGTTTGGGGTCACTGTTTGAGAATTCCACATTTATCGCCCTCTGGACGGTCTGTCCCGCTGGGGAGCTGGATGTTCGCGATCCGCTTTGCTGGAACGTTCGGATGGCGAGGATTTCCTTTTCTGGTGCTCTGTGCTGGTGGTCGCCCTTTTGTGGTTTAAGGGTGTGTTGCTCTTTTTCGTTTCGGTCCCGTAGAGTTCTTGCGAGTTCCACCAGGTTGCCTTTCAGTTGTTTTTCTGTGACTTCTCTGCGCAGCATTGTGCAGTCATGCGTGTTGTGAGTCTTGCTGCGGTGGTATTCGCAGTACCTAGTTGTATCTCCCTGGTTTCGTCGTTTGTGGCCGTCTTTTATGGTATATACATCGCCGCGTCTGCCTCATCCACCTTCTCTAGGGTGTGTGTTGTACCTAGGGAATGGGCGGTTGCCTGGACCTGCGTGTCGCTGGGCCGCCGTGTTGTACGGGTGGATAGAGGATTTATCACTTCGTCTCTCTGTAGCGGCACGGAGGTACGCTTGTTTTTCGGCGTTGCCTTCCTCTTGTCGAAGGAACCGCTCGACCCTTTCCTTCATCTCGTGTCGTGATTGTGGCGGTCTCCCCAAGAATTTCTTTGAAAGTAACCCTGGTAGGAGACCCCATGTGAATGCTCCTGTGATGAGTTTATCGTCTTGTCCCGGGACGTCTAAGGTGGCTTTGTTAAACCTTTGGAAATATTCTTTCAGGGATTCGCCTTCTCGTTGTATGCACCCCATGATTGCACTGTTGTCCCCTGTGTATTTTCGTAGTTGCATGAAGTTTGTTAAAAACTGTTGCTTTAACTGCTCGAAGTTGTGGATGCTGTTTGGGGCTAGGCTTCTGACCCAGGCCCCTGCGTTGCTGTCCAACGTTGTTGGGAAATATGTGCACCAAAACCTCTCGTCCAACTTCAGAGACTGCATGTGCCATTCGTACGTGTCTATGTGGCTGTCGGGGTCAGTAGTTCCGTTGTAAGTTTTGAGGGTTTGCAGCTTGGCTGTGCTTAGTATCTCATAGTTTAGCAGTTCTTTTATGAATGGGGATTGGTTGCCTCTCGGCATTGGTATATACGGATGAAATGGTGTATAGGGAAATGGTTGAGAGGTTGGAAACGTAGGTATCGGGTGATAGCTTCCCGTTGATGACGTTAGGTAAGAATGAGGAAAAGGCGTTACCGGTGTCAAAGGTGGCATGGAGACCGTGTATGGCATGGTGTGCGCCGTCGTCGGCGTTTGAGTTGTGGTGGTGAAGGTTGCCAATGGAGGGTTAGCGCTCATTATCGGTGCTAACATGGTTTGCATTGTGGTTGGTAACGACATGGGTACGTAGGGTGGTGGGAAATGCATGCTTTGTGACACCGGTATGATGGGTGTTGATAGTTGCCATGGTAAGAATGGGAGCGTTGTTAGTGGTGCTGTTGCTGCTACGGCGGAGGAGACCGTGGGTATTTCAACGTTGTCCAGTGGAGCCATGGGCCTCACCGGACTTGGTGAAGCACCGCTACTTTCTCCGCCCGTCATGGTCGTGTTGCTCAAGGGTCGGTTGTGTTAGTCACACAACGGATGGCGCCAAATGTTGCGCCTTCAGACTCTGGGGTAACGGGAGGTAGTAGCTCCGGCGGTCTTGGATGCCTGAAGTCACAGCAAAAAGGGAAACGACCGTTAGTTGCGCTCCGGGAGGCGATCCCGGGAGGGTGCTCCGACAGTCAAGTCAGTGGAGTATTTGGGAGTGAGTATCTCTAGAAGGTATAATGCGTAAGTCTTGAGAGCTTGAGGGTTACCTGAAGGCCCCTTGGCCTTTTATACCTGAGGCTGGGCCTGCTTTTGGGGACATCGGTGTCGTTCCCCCAGCGGGCTTGGAGAATGATTGGATGATCGCCTGGTACGCGATCGTGGTGCAGGAGGTGTATAGGAGGAGCATGGATAGTGCGTCGTGTACACATTTTGTCGCCTGTATGTGTCAGCCTTTCTCGCATGTTGTCGCCCTTGGCTCTGAGGGAAAGTTGTTATAGAGGAAACAGTCCAGAGAAGTGGTTGATGGCGCTGTGGGGCGCGTTTAAGTAAGTCCAACGCTGCGGGGCCAAGGATCTGGGTCGACGGAGCTCTGCCAGTCCGTATTCCATGATACGTTATCAATATATATATATATATATATATATATATATATATATATATATATATATATATATATATATATATATATATGATGCGAACTCTAGTCTCGGAATAATCTCCTGGACGATGGAATCCTTAACCTGAGCTCACAACAATAGAGAAACAAAGTCAGACGCACTCCGGGAGGCGGTCCCGGGAGGGCGCTCCGACGGTTAAGTTAGTACGGTGGTCGGAAAGTATGGAGAGAGTACAGAAAAAGTAGGAGTGAATGGTCATATGCGATGATGATCTCACCAAGGGCGTGATCATCATATATCGTTATACCTGCGAGGGGACCACTTGTCAGTTAGTGGCGGATCTTTTTCTCATTGGTCGATCGTCTGACGCTAACTGTGATTGGTTCATTCATCTGGCCAGGTGGTAGCTCGGGGACCACCTGGTTCGTTCGTGTCTTAATGGTTCGCACGATGATCGTTACAGGGTGACGTGCTATTCTGGCATTGGTACATGTGGCAATCAGCCATTAGCAACTGTCGAGTCGGGTAAGGTCCAGCCGAGCCTCTGGCGGCTGGCTGTCTGTCTGGATGCTGGCGAGTTGTGCCGCCGGCGCGCTGGCAGGAAGCTTTGTGTATCCATATGATATACCATCAAGTCTCCCCAGTCTTGGTAGTCAAGGTGATGACGTGGTCTAGTTTTGACTAGCAAGATTGGAAAAAAGGCGGTTCGTTTTCCGAGAAAATCGGCGTTATTATGGTTGACGTGAGTGATGTGACTCGTCCGTTTCCATTATTAGGAAAGATTTTCAATTTCCCGCTTCCTTTCTTTTCATTAATATCCTTTTAGGGTTCTCAATTTCATTCTCTTCGTCTTACTCTTTTCTTGCTCACTTTTGATTTTCTTCTGCTATCTTCTCTCCTGTGCTCTTCTCCCCCTCCTTTTCATCTTAAGAATGGCGGAACACGATCGACAAGAAATTCCCGACGATGTTTATGGTCCTCTGGTAGAACGATATGGTTTTCAACCGGAGGACGGAATTCTTCTTCCTAATGCCAATATAGGGTTTTCTTTGCCTCCCGAGGGGAAAACTGGCGTTTATCTGAAAACTTTTGACGCCGGATATCGTCTTCCAACATCAGACTTTATGGATGAAGTTCTGCGCCGCGACAACGTTGGTTTGCACCAGTTGACACCAAACTCTGTCAATAAGATAGTGACTTTCGAGCTTTTGTGCCGTGGTCTAGGTATTGTGCCTGATTTCTTCGTTTTCAAACATTTTTTCCGTCTCGCTGCTTCTGGGGAGAATTATGCTTTCTATAGAAGAACTTCCGTCCATACACTGCTTCCGGAGCCCAAGTATTCTCCTAAGAACTGGCAGGATAAGTGGTTGTGGGTTAATCTTTCGCGTGTTGGCAAGGTGTATTATCGGACTGGTGCTGCTTCTGATCAGATTCCTAAATTATTTCCCCATCAAGAACAGATAGTAAAAACCCTAAACGGTTTCCGGGTCGTTCCGGAGGAGTTTCCAGAATTTATTCTGGCCGGAGGAGGCCTGAGTACGGCATGGCGTATGCGAGGGAAAATGCCGGAGTTTTATGTACTGCGAAAAAGTATAGATCGTCCTTTTCCTGCTTTTTGTTTTAGTTGGTTGGATTTTGATTTCTTCTTATTTCGCCCTTTTGCTTTGCAGATGCCCCGTGTAAAGTACCTTTCGAGGACGTTCTTGCCAAGGAATGGGGGAAAGGGGAACTGAGGTATCGAGAGGTCGATCTTGTTGACAAGGTGGCTCCATCGTTTACTTTTTGCAATCCGGACATTGCTACACGGGTTAAAGAGATACATGATTTGGGTGATAAAAAGACTGATGAGGGTGCCTCCGGGAGTATTCCTTTGATAGATACAAAGGTTGGGGGTTATCGAAGGGTAATCGTGATGAGTCTTCTGAGTCGATACAAGATAGCAAAGAAGGTATTTTGAGGGGGTCTGCTAGGTTGGGGCATAAGAGGAAGTTGGCATGGGAATCGATGGGGGGGGGGGGGGGGCGAGAATCCTCCAGACATGAGGTTGGTCAGGAGGGTGAATCGTCGTCACTTGTTAAACAAACTGAAGCAGGATGATCTCGGTATAATAGATATCCATGATGACGAGGGGACGAATGTTGGGGGAAATAAAGCTTCCGTGGGGTCTGAGGGTACTGGTGGTGGAGGACATGAGGAGGAGTTATCCTTTGACCCGAAAATCTTTTCCGGGTCTGGTGGGATGAAGGGTTTTGGGGGCGATGGGGGTGGTTCTTTTGGTGCTGGTGCTGGGGGTGAGGATGGTTCTGGGGCTGGTGGAAGTGGCGGTGCAGCTTTGGATACTCGTGTGTTTACCGATTTCTCTTCTTTGCCGTTTGTTCCTGAGTGGAAACTTGTTAACGGGTCTCGTTTGTTTCCTCAAGAGAATGCTGTTGATTTCGCTCTTCATGCGTTCCCTCCGGCTGCAGAGGCCGAGATGGAAAACTTTTCTCATGATAATCTGGTAAGTACACTTAGGTTTGCTTCTGTGCAGTCTGCTTACTATTTGGCAGCTAAGGCGAAGAGGATAGAGCGCTTGTCATCCTCTACTTCTCTCCAAGAATCTTTAAAGCTTGAGGCTCGTAACGCTCTCGGCGAAAGTGCCCGTTTACGTGAGGCGAACAAAGAATTAGAGGGTCAGATTGTCCGGTTGGAGGCTGCTGCTCGCCAATTTGACAACAAATGCGAGATATTGGTCGCAGAGAAAATGTACGTGGAGGAGCAAATGGAGAAGCTTAATCGGGATAATGAGGTCTTGATGATTCGGTTGGAGAGTGTGGATGCTGAGCTGTGCGAGAAAGATCGTCTCTTGGAGGAGAAGGAGGTTGCTTTGAAGGCGGTAGAAGAGGATCTCAAGTGGGTTGTAGAGGAGGGTGCTGCCAGAATCGTGGAAAAGGTTTTTCTAATTCCCGAATTACTGCATGGGATCAACCGCATTCGTCGGACAAGTTATGTGGCTGGAGAAGAAGCAGGTAGGCGTGGTCTTCGCCAGGAATTGAAGATTGGGGGTCCGGATACCGGGGAGGGAAGTTCGGCATCCGAGTGTGCTAGGGAGGTTGATGATGCGATGGAAGAGTTCACGACTCTTGACTATGCAGGTTTGCTGAATTTGGGGGAGCTTGGGGTGGATGGCTTGAAGGAGTTGCTCAAGGTGGAGGCTGATGGGTGAGTCGTTTGTTTACATCTTTCGATATGGTTGTAATGGTATTTCTGGGTAATTTCTTTTGTTTCGGTAGTTATGGACAAATGCTCTGTTTATGTATGGTGAACAAGGTTATGGTTGTATGTTGACTTTGTTTGGTTGGATGTGTCTGGAAACTGCTTTCCTTTTGAAATGGTATTTAGTTGTTTGTGTTGCATCTATTCTTGTTTGAAAATGATGGGTATCGATGTAAGTAGTGTCTAGTCGGTTGTATTGTGGTGTGACTTAACATAGATGGTGCTCGGCCATTTGTATTAAGTTGTGACTTAATACGAGTGGTGCTCGGCCAATTGTGTTCAGCTGTGATTTAACATAAGTGGTGCTCGACCATTTCTATTAAGTTGTGACTTAATACGAGTGGTGCTCGGCCAATTGTGTTAAGTTGCGACTTAACATGAGTGGTGCTCGGCCAATTATATTAAGTTGTGACTTAATACGAGTGGTGCTCGGCCAATTGTGTTAAGTTGCGACTTAACATGAGTGGTGCTCGGCCAATTATATTAAGTTGTGACTTAATACGAGTGGTGCTCGGCCAATTGTGTTAAGTTGCGACTTAACATGAGTGGTGCTCGGCCAATTATATTAAGTTGTGACTTAATACGAGTGGTGCTCGGCCAATTATATTAAGTTGTGACTTACTACGAGTGGTGCTCGGCCAATTATATTAAGTTGTGACTTAATACGAGTGGTGCTCGGCCAATTATATTAAGTTGTGACTTACTACGAGTGGTGCTCGGCCAATTATATTAAGTTGGCTGGGTGATCAAGTCAGCCAACGATTATCAATGTATACAAACAAAAATGCCATGTTATGGGGTTTTCAAGACTTGATTCTCTGCAACATTAAATCCATTACATATCCTTGTTAGTAAAAGGAAAAAAAAAAGAAAGGGTATGTTGCAATTAGTTGTTCAAATCGCCTTGTGTTGATTTTTTAGAAATGGAAACCCTTTAGGTGCTGGATGTTCCATGTCCTTGGTATCGGGTTGCCATCCATGGTTTCTAGCACATACGCTCCATTCCGGTGTGCCTCTACCACTTTGTATGGGCCCTCCCAAGTTGGGCCTAGCTTCCCTCTTGGTTGGGCGTGGCTGACCTCATTCTTCCGTAATACTAAGTCTCCCACTTTGAACGCCCGTCCTTTCACTCGTCTGTTATAGTATCTTTCTGTGTTAGACTTGTATCTTGCCTGTCTAACGCTGGCAAGTTCGCTTCTTTCTTCCAGTAGGTCTAAATTGTGTCTTAGGTCCTCCTCCGTCTTTTCAATGCTGAAGGTAGAGACCCGTAGAGAGGTTATGGAAAGTTCCGGCGGGAGCATTGCTTCTGATCCGTACACCAAGCTAAATGGTGTTTCTTGTGTGCTGGTTCTTGGAGTTACCCGGTAGGACCAAAGAACGCTTGGTAGCTCTTCCACCCAATTGCCTTTGGCTTTTCCCAATCTTTTCTTGATTCCATTTACCATGGTGCGGTTAGTTACTTCTGTTTGGCCATTGGCTTGTGGATGGGCAACCAATGTGAACTGTTGTTGGATTTGTCTTTCCTCACACCATCCTCGAAAGGGGTTCTCGGCAAATTGTAGCCCGTTGTCGCTAATTAATACTCGTGGGGTGCCAAACCTAGTGAGTATATGTTTCCACATGAATTTGATGATGCTACGTCCAGTTATGGAAGCTACTGGTTCCGCCTCTACCCATTTGGTGAAGTAATCCACCGCCACAATTAGGAATTTCACCCTTCCTGGGGCTTCTGGGAAAGGCCCGACAATGTCTATGCCCCACTGGAAGAATGTCCATGGGCTTGTTATGCTTGTCAGAGGGGTTGCAGGTAGGTTCTGTGTTGGAGAAAAGGTCTTGCATTCTATGCACCTGCGTGTTATCTCCATTGCGTCGGCATGAATGTCGGGCCAGTAGAATCCCATTCGTAGGATTTTGCCCGTTAGTGCCCTTGCTCCTTCATGGGCCCCCGCTAGCCCGGAGTGTATCTCGTTTAATGCACGACATCCTTCTTCCTTTGTTATACATTTTAGCCAGGGGGTCAAGTATCCTTTTTTGTAAAGATTCCCTTCAATTATTGCAAAGCTGGGGGCTTTGACTCGGATCTTACGAGCTTCCGTATCATCTTCTGGCAGGGTCCCATGCTGGAGGTATTCCATAAATGGAGTACTCCAGGTTGGTGGTTCTTCTGATGTCACGTTGACCTGTTTTTCCTTGATGCTGCTTTCATGTAGTACCTCGACCAACACCTTTTTGGTTAGATGATCGAACGATGTTGAGGCTAGCTTACTTAGGGCGTCAGCCCGTCTGTTCTCTGACCGGGGAATTTGTTTGATTGAGAAGTTGTCAAAGGATCTTATTAGCTTTTTCACCGCTTCCGTGTATTTTTGCATTCGTTTGTCTCTGGCTTCATATTGGCCATTTATTTGGTTCGTCACCAATAACGAGTCACTCAAGGCTGTCACTTTTTTCGCCCCATTCTCAATTGCTAGTCGAAGTCCTGCCAGCAAGGCTTCGTATTCTGCCTCATTATTTGATGTTCGGAAGTCAAAACGTAATGCGTATGTGATCTCTTCGCCCTGAGGACTTTTCAATATCAAACCAGCCCCTGATCCTTCTTTTCCAGCTGCTCCGTCAGTAAACAGAGTCCATTCACATAACTGCTCCCTAGCGGGAGGATGAACGGCAGTCAATGTTTCTGTGGCTGGTTGGTCGGGGACTTCAATTAAGAAGTCTGCTAACGCTTGTGCTTTGATGCCCATGCGGGGCCGGTAGGTGATGGCATGTTCTCCTAGCTCTATGGCCCATTTAGCTAGTCTTCCAGAGTTTTCTGGTTTTAGGAGGATTTGCTTGAGCGGCTGACTGGTGAGTACTTCAACTTGGTGTGCTTGGAAGTATCGGCGGAGACGTCTGGCAGCGTATACGAGTGCTAGGACCAGTTTTTCAAGCATTGGGTAATTAATTTCCGGGCCTTGGAGTGCTCGGCTGATGAAATATACTGGGAATTGTGTATCACTTCTTTCCACTACTAATACCGCTGAAATGGCTTCATGCGACGCGGACAAATACATGGATAATGTTTCTCCTGGAATAGGGCTAGCCAGCGTAGGTAAGTTGCTCAGTGCTTGCTTAAGATTTTGCCAAGCTCCGTCAGCTGCCGTTCCACCTGAACCCTTCCTTGTTGACTTCTCCTTTTAGCGTGTTAAAGAGTGGCAAGGCTTTCTCTGCTGATTTTGCAATGAAACGCCCTAATGCTGTTAACTTCCCATTCAACGTCTGCATATCTTTCAATGTGACTGGAGGCTTGGTTTCGAGGGCATCTTGTACCTTAGCAGGATTGGGGAGTATACCATGGTTTGTCACATAATATCCCAAGAAATGACCTTTCTCCACCCCGAATACACACTTCGCGGGGTTCAGTTTCATCTTAGCCTGCTCTAATGTTTTTAGTGTTTCCTCTATGTCTGTTATCAATGCGGTTTCTTCCAAGCTTTTGATCACCATATCATCGACATAGACTTCAATGTTTCGCCCGATTTGACTACGGAATAATTGGTCTACCATCCGCTGGTATGTTGCGCCTGCATTCTTCAGTCCAAAGGGCATTTTCCGGTAGCAAAATGTTCCTCGATCAGTGTAGAATGCCGTTTTCTCTTCGTCCTCTTTTTTCATTTGTATTTGGTGATAACCCTTATATGCATCTAAAAAGCATTTCCACCGAAAACCTTGAAGTGATTCAACTTTTTAATCTATCTCTGGCAAGGGATAGCAATCCTTGGGACAAGCTTTGTTTAGGTCTGTGTAGTCTATACACATCCTCCAACTTCCGTCACTCTTCTTGACCATTACCGGATTGGCAATCCAGTCAGGGAAAATGGCTTCCCTTAGTATTCCTGCTGCAACTAATTTGGTCACTTCTGCATTAATTGCCATGTTTCGTTCACCCGCTTGGCCCCGCTTTTTCTGCTTAATTGTATTGCTTCCTAGCTTAACGTTTAAGTTGTGCTCTATTACTTCTCTGTCTACTCCCACCATATCTGCGGGCTCCCATGCAAACACATGTTTATATTGTTTAAGGAGAATAATCACTTTCTTTCTCGTAAGTGTGGGCAGACCGGTGCCGATGCGAATCGGTTGCTCGGGGTAATCTTGGTTAATGATCTCTTTGTCGTTCGATCCTTCCGTCCTGGCTTTCTTGACTGGTCTGATAATGTCTTTTGGTTGCATGACTTGACAGCAGCTTAGAGTCTGGGGGCTTGCGGCTAGGACGCAGGCTACTCTATTTGGTGTTCTGAATTTCAGGAGGCCATGCACCGTGGATGGTACCGCCCCAAACTTTAGTAGCCCTGGCCTTCCTAAAATCATATTATGTTCTGATGGTGCTCTTACCACTACAAATTCGATGAGTGATGTCTTGTGGAGTCTTCCATCGAAACTTTTCAGCGTGAATGGCAGGGAGATGGTCCCAATTGGCCATATGCTGTGGCCAGTGAATCCTACGAGTCGTCCTCTAGCGGGCTTCGGTTCTTCCTTGATGACTTGTGGCAGTAAGTTAAAACAGTGTTCGTGTATGATGTCGGCAGCACTTCCGCTGTCTACGTATACTCGATGGATTTTGATATTTTGAACATACCCGGTTAGTACCAGGGGATTATCTCCTTGCCAGCTTTCAGGTCTCGGGTCATTAATTGAAAATTTTAATTTCAGAGGGCCGACATCGCAATGTGTGCGTTCTCCGTCGAGGCGGTCAGGTCGCTTCTGACTGGCCCGAATAGCTAGAATCTCGAGGGTCTTTCCGCCGGCCTTATCGTCCTTCCTTCGTCTTTCATCTTTTCTTTCTGCTTCAAATTGTTCTCGTAATCTTTTTGCTGTTTCCACCAAGTTACCCTTCAAATTTTTTTCTTCCATTTCTTTCTTCAGCATGGCACAATCGACGGTGTCATGAGCCCTGCTCTTATGATATTCGCAATATCGTTGTCTACTGTCTAGCGCTTTATTCGTGGTGGATTCTTTAACCGCGTAGATGTCTGCCTGCCTGCTCCGGAGTTCTTCCCGATAGAGTGGATTGAATCGTCGTGAAGGTCTTCCTCCTCTTGGAGGGAGGCTAAGATGGTCCTGGCGTCGGCTGTGAGGGTGATAACGGTCGTGGCGCTTGTGTTGGCCGTCGGTTGTTGCTTTAAGATACTGTTGTTTCTCTGCTGTACCTTCTTCCTGTCTAAGGAACCTTTCGACTCGTTCCTTCAGCTCATGACGGGTTTGCGGAGGTCGTCCGAGAAATTTCCGGGATAATGGTCCTGGTAGCAATCCCCAAGTGAACGCTCCCGTCACCATGCGGTCGTCCTGTCCCGGTACGTCTAGTGTAGCTTTGTTAAATCTCCTGAAATAATCTTTCACGTACTCGCCCTCTCGCTGTTTGCAACCCATTATAGCGTGATTATCGCCCCTATATTTGCGTAGTTGCATGAAATTTGTGAGAAATAATTGTTTCAACTGTTCGAAATTGTATATACTGTTTGGTGCTAAGCTTTTGAACCATGCACCAGCGTTCCCGTCCAGCGTTGTCGGGGAGTACGTACACCAGAAGCGTTGATCCAACTTCAGCGAGGTCATGTGCCATTCATAAGTGTCAATGTGGCTGTCCGGGCATGTGGTTCCATTGTATACCTTCAACGTTGGGAGTTTGGCGGTACTTGGGATCTCGTAATCCAGGAGTTCTTTGACAAAAGGAGAGCGTGGTGCAGTGATTGTCGGAATTGGGTTCAGTGTTTGGGGTTGGAACGATTGGTAGAATGGCACGAACGGGTATTGTGGCGTCATGTAGGGTGGGTTCATTATTGGGGCCGTAGGGGAACTGTTAACGTAAAATGGTGGTGGGGTGAATTGAGTTGGAGGGGTGGGGGCGCTTACAAAGAAATTTTGTGGTACAGTGGGTGTCGGAGATGGTGTTGACGGTGTTCCGGTGGTAAACAGTGGTGGAAAAGGCGGTAAGAAACTTGCCGAGACCGGGGCTGATGTTGATGTTCCCACCGTTGTTAGAGGGACGAATGGGGGTGGAAATGGTGTTTGTGCTGCTGTTGGCCCTGTGTGGAGGAAAGGGTTAACGTAAGGTAGTGGCGGCGTCAACAGGGTTGGCATCGGGGTCTGCCACGGTGAGACGGTTGTGATGGGCGATGCTGTTGTAACCACTTGGGGTGCAGTCGCCGGAGTTGGAGGTGTCACCGCTCCTAAGGATGGCATGGGTCGTATTGGACTTCGCTGGGCGTCGTCCTGTTGACTTCCGGATGGTGTCGCCATTCAAGGTTGGGAGATTGTAGTTCGTTGCTTCGTCACACAAGCGGATGGCGCAAATGATGCGAACTCTAGTCTCGGAATGATCTCCTGGACGATGGAATCCTTAACCTGAGCTCACAACAATAGAGAAACGAAGTCAGACGCACTCCGGGAGGCGGTCCCGGGAGGGCGCTCCGACGGTTAAGTTAGTACGGTGGTCGGAAAGTATGGAGAGAGTACGGAAAAAGTAGGAGTGAATGGTCATATGCGATGATGATCTCACCAAGGGCGTGATCATCATATATCGTTATACTTGCGAGGGGGCCACTTGTCAGTTAGTGGCGGATCTTTTTCTCATTGGTCGATCGTCTGACGCTAACTGTGATTGGTTCATTCATCTGGCCAGGTGGTAGCTCGGGGACCACCTGGTTCGTTCGTGTCTCAATGGTTCGCACAATGACCGTTACAGGGTGACGTGCTATTCTGGCATTGGTACATGTGGCAATCAGCCATTAGCAACTGTCGAGTCGGGTAAGGTCCAGCCGAGCCTCTGGCGGCTGGCTGTCTGTCTGGATGCTGGCGAGTTGTGCCGCCGGCGCGCTGGCGGGAAGCTTTGTGTATCCGTATGATATACCATCAATATATATATATATATATATATATATATATATATATATATATATATATATATATATATATATATATATATATATATATATATATATATATATATATATATATATATATATATAATTCTTTTAATGATTAAAACTTGCTAACAACTTTTATTCACTTTGTGTGATGTTAATTGATGCAATATGTATGAAAGTCGGTTATGAGAAAGAAAGAAATTGACATGATTGGAAAAAAAGCATTATATTATAAAAAGCATACTGCCTCTAGATAGTTACATTTGTGCATCTCATAACACTAATGTTACAACTTTTTGTTTCCTACATTAATGCATTTCAAGACAAAATTTTATCGGTCTTTTTCTTACCATCATCATCTTTAGTGATGATTATGTTTAGTAATTTACATGGTTCGGCATCTTCTAACATCTTAACCACAGTTCTCATTGTCGGCCTGAGTGCTGGAAGCCTAGATGTACACATAATCGCGATCTTCAAGACCTTAATTGTGTCCTCCTTGTACACTTCCGGGATACTCGAATCAACAAGGCTTAATACCGTTTCTTTGTTCTTTAGTTTACTGCAAACCCAAAAAACAATATCCTTATTTTCACCAAATTCGGCCTCCATCGGTTTTTTGCCAGTCACAAGCTCCATTAACACCACTCCAAAGCTGTACACGTCGCTCTTTTCGTTCACTTTGTATGTGTACCCATATTCTGTTTAATCAAAAAGCCATATTGTATTAATAAATATACAAAAACCATATAGTTAGACCCAGACTCTGATACCATGTTAGATGAGTGAGACTTAGGGGCTATTTGATAATTGTTGATTGAGTAAGAGCTGACTGCGTCTGACACAGTCAGACTTATCCTGAAGCTGACTGGGTATGAGGTAAAATTTAAGGCTTAGGATCAAGTTAGAGATAAATTTTAGGGTTATCAAACGGTATCACTCGAAGTCAAACCTCTTACGGGAGTAAAAATACTGGGAGTAAAAGCTTACCAGGAGCGATGTAACCGTGTGTTCCTGCAATGACATGAGTAGAGCCATCGGTGGAATCAGTTTGAACAATCTTTGCAAGTCCAAAGTCCGCAATTCTTGGCTTGAAATACTCGTCTAAGAGTATATTACTAGATTTCACATCTCTATGAATTACAGGTCTTTCACATCCATGATGCAAATACTCTAAACCTTTCGCAGCTCCAACAGCTATCCCGTATCTTGTTTCCCAATCAAGCCCTAATTTCTTACTCGTATGTAACCGATCCCAAAGGCTTCCGTTAGGCAAATACTCATAAACCAACAAACTCGATTCTTCACTTGTAATACTACAATACAATTTCACCACGTTCACGTGCCTTATCGAGCTCAATGTTTCCACCTCAGCATCAAACTCCAATGACTTTTGCTTGCCGGAATGTTTTCTTTTCCGATGACCGGAATCGGAATTTCGGATGTGTTTCACCGCCAATTCCACCCCGTTTTTTAACGAGGCGCGGTAGACTTGGCCGGAGCCGCCCTTTCCGATCAAATTTTGTTCGTTGATCGCATCAAGAATGTCATCTTCCATGAAGCTTAATACATGGAATGATTTTATATTCCATGAATCCTCCTTCAACGAACGGGCTTCATCATCGTTTTGACTTTTCTTCTTCAAGTAACATGAGTACGCAAGGAAGATGAGAATGACAGCTGAGCCAACTGAGAAGCAAGTGATTACTGTTCGGATTACCCCAGATGTGTCGCTGGAACTGGGAGAACACTGCCGGAAATAGCTCACCTTTTGGCTGCAAAGACCGGGATTTCCGGCGAAGCTTCCATTGTAGGCGTCGACAGATAGAGATTCTGGAATTGGACCTGCTAACTTGTTGTCGGAAAGGTCTAGAATACTTAGCCGCAAAGATGACAAGGTAGAGGGAATTTGACCGGAGAGTTGATTGTAGGACAAATTCAACGAGTTAAGCGTCGGTAATGACCCTAAAGCTGCTGGGATTTGGCCTGAAAACGAATTGTACGCCATGTTTATGTCACTAAGAGAACCACAGGAGCGTAAGGATTTTGGAATTTCGCCGGTGAACTTGTTGTTGTCTAAATGAAGGCTGCTCAGTTGGCTTAGTTCTCCGATGGTTGCAGGGATTTTGCCGGAAATTTGGTTGTGACTTAAATCGATCATATTCAAGGATGTAGCCATTGAAATCTCTTGTGGTAGTTCGCCGGATAATCGATTGTGAGCAGCGAATATCTGCGCCAATGTTTTTGCGTTCTCAATGTTCGATGTAATGCCGCCTTCCAAATCATTGGTCGCAATATCAATGATCTCAGCTTTAGGAAGCCCCCATATCCCGCTAGGTACAACTCCGGAAAGCATGTTGTTGCTCACTCGAAACCGTGTCAGCGTCTTACAGTCTGAATAACTCGCCGGAATCTCGCCGGTGAAATTGTTCTGAAGGATCAGGAGCTCGGTCATCTTCCCATTCTTGCACATGTCGGGAGGAATTTGTCCGGTGAGGAAGTTTTCCGAAACGTCAATGAAGTTGAAGTCAGACCAAGAGCCGAGCTGCGGAGGAAGCGTCCCGGTGAGCTGATTCCGGTACAAAGACAAGTTCACCAGGTGCTTGAACTCGCCTAGCTCCGGCGGAATTTCGCCGGTGAACTTATTTTCGAACAACTGTAAGCTCGTAAGCTGAGTCAGAAACCTAATCTCCGAAAGATCACCTTCGAGATAGTTGGTGGAAGCATCAAATCGCTGGAGTTTTGTTAAGTTACGTAGTCCCACAGGAAGTTTTCCGGTCAGGTTGTTGGCAAAAAGCTCAAGCTGCCATAACTTCACTAGCTTGCTGATTTCCTTTGGAATCTCTCCGGTAATATAATTGGTTGAGAGTTCGAAGTCGATGAGCTCCGTAAGATCCCCAATGCCAGCCGGAATCTCACCTCCGATGCTACAATTTGCCATGTACAACCAATTCAAATTGAGCAGTTTCAAAACTTGCATCGGAAACGGAGTTTGATCAAACGGGTTGTCTCCAACACTCAAAACGATTAACGACGTCATATTTTCCAGTGAACTCCACGGGAAAGTGCCTGAGAATCCGAAATAGTCAGTTTAGTAACAAAACATAAATCAAGAACCAAGTCCAAAAAACACTATGCAATAGAATAATTAAATTTAGCATGCATTTTAACAAATTTCTATGATCAATTCACAAAACACAGCGCAATTAACGAACATTTCTTTACATGTTTATAGAATTACAAAAAGTACCTGAAAATCCACTGCTATTCACGTAGAGATACAAAAGTCCGTTCATGGAAGATATATCAGGGATGGGACCGGAGAAGATATTGTTTCCGAGATCCAAGTAAGTCAACCGCGAGCATTTATTGAGGTCTTCTGTCACGCTTCCGTGCAAACGATTAAAACCGAAGGAAAGCTTTTCCAACGATTGGAGTTGACATATCGAATCAAAAGGAATCGAACCAGTTAGATTCTGATTCGAGAGGTCGATTTCCTTGACCGACGATCCAGAATCATCACAAGTGATTCCCGTAAAGTTACAAACCGAATTATCCGGTCTCCATGAATCAAACACTTTTGTATTTGATTCCCCTAACGCGGTTTTGAGATTCAATAGGGATTCAAGTTCATCGGAGCTGACAACAGAGATAAATCCGATGAGAAGAAGTAAGAATAAGTGGTTTCTCCGGTACGTGGTGCTGGCCGTTTCCGGCGACATGGTAGTGGGATGCGGAGGAGATGACTTTTTTATTTATGTTTTTATATTTTTAGCGGTCGTTTAGAAATAAACATTTGCACTTCTTACAGAAACGTACGAATCTAAAGACCTGCAAAAGAGAGCAAAAAAGAAACCACGAAGCATAAGTGATAGAGAGAATTTAAACAACACATGTATAATCAGAAAACTAATATAAGACATAAACATTGTATTTGTTTGTGTTATTTCTTTCCCAACTCTTATATTTATTTTGTATAAATAAAGACTAGGTGCAAGTTTTGTATTGAAAGGTAAATTTATAGTGAGTCACCCAACTCTTATATTTATTTTGTATAAATGAAGACTAGGTGCAAGTTTTGTATTGAAAGGTAAATTTATAGTGATGACTCACTTGCGATTTACACACTTCGTGTTATTTTTTCTTATATGAACCTTAAATCGTTTTGGATGAAATTAATTGATTTAAGGTGAATTGACTGAATTATCCTCTTCTCTTTTTCTTTCAGCCGACAAGTCTTCTCCCCCCTCTCAAACGTCAATCGCCGGCCAAAGAACCAGCAAACCCCGACGCCTCCGGCTACCGGCGTCTTTTCGCCGCTTCTACTGCTTCACGTCGTGCCTCCACGTTGCTGCTTCTCCTCGCGCCTTCAGGTCGCCGTCGATCCTCACTTCGGACTACCGCCGTCGTCCGACTGCCACCGTCGCAGCCAACAGGGGTAAGTTCGTTTTTCATTTTCCTTGCTTCCGGTCGCCGTCGATCACAGCAACAGGTGAGTGGCGGAGATCTCTCTTTGGATCTGCTCAACCATTCCTTGGTCTCTGACTTGATCCTTGTTGATGGCTTTAATGGCGACACTTTCACCGGTGGAGACCTCCCGGCCATGGTAAACTCTGGCGAAGGTGCCGGTTCCGATGAGCCTACCCTTCTCGTATTTACCACCCAATAACGTATGCTTTTGTTCCTCCATTACAGATGAATATTAGAGTTCCTATGTTTTTCCATCTATGCTTGTTCACCTCTTTGTGATAACGTGAACTTTAGATTATGCATTTTCTTGCAATTTTAATATCATGAAAATTTTTCGATTGATATCATAATTTCTCATATTTGCTCTAAATATGTTTAACTATAATTAGGATCATGTATCATAATTTCAATTCTTTCCTTGGATTGTTTTTCACATTAAATGGACTACTACTTGTCTTTGGAAATTATGTGATTAAATTGACAAATTATTTGGCCATAAATACATCATGAACAACACAAATTAAAACATAATATTAACCAACACAAATTAAAACATAATATTAACCAACACAAATTAGAAATGAAACACTTACATTGATAGGCTAATCGAGTTGTTATAGGGTTGAATATCCACCGAGTAGTAGTGGTTAAATTTATATCTCTATTGATTCATACACGTTGTAATTGATCTTCATGCAATAGTTTGGCTAGAGGATTAAGGATAGAATTCTATAATGTTGTATCTTGAAAGAAAGAAAGAACAAAGAAGTTCTAATCCATGCATAGCCAAATTACCATCTTATGAGAGGCACAACTTGTATGCACTCAAGGATCATATATCCTTATATACGAAAGGATCAGGATATCCAGGGAAAACTATATAAGGCATTTTTCAAGAGGTAATCTATTAGGTTGACTGTTTTTTTTTTTTTTTTTTTTTTTTTCGTCATGTTAGCATCCGTTCTCTCATCTTTGAAAATGATCATTCCTTACTACCTCTTATTTTAAAATAATAATAATAATAATAATTTTAAAAAAAACTTAAATTTGAATTTTCATTAATATTAATATTTTAAAAACATACAAATAACTGTATAATTAAAGTAAAATTAAACTAAACATAAAAACTAACTTAAAACTAAAACTGAAAAAACTAAGATTCGTATTTCTTAATAATATCGTCTTTGAGCTTCAAGGCCATCTCGAGAGCCCGTCCGGAGAGATGGTTTGTCGGTTACATCAAAAAATGAATGTTGACCGCCTGTATTTTGTCCTCTCGTTTTCTCCTTCTTCGATGCCCGCTCTTCTTGGAATTTCACATAAGCTGAAATAGTCGTATAAATTTTATCAAATTTTTCGTTCATTTATCTATGCGTACATCATTAACCGAGCTTGAAGACGTCGTTTTTCCTGTCGCCTTCGCTGGATCACGTCTCATCGGTCTTTCAAACTTGTTTGTGTCTTGATTGAGGTCGAAACCTACATGTGCATCAGAAGATGTGTGTAATGGGTCTCCGATGTTTGGATCATTTTGATACATGTGTCAGTTCTGGGACCCCCTTCCACTTCGGGTACGCTCGAACGACATTCCAAAACCTCATAAATTTTAACGACATTCCTTTGTTATCCGAAAGACAAACTGTAAGTGCTTTTTGGAGTATATTGTGGTCGCTTTCTCCGCTTTCTCATTGATCATTGAACTTTTTGTACAATCCGTTGAATTTCAACGCCGCTTTATTGACGTCCCGAAATTTTGTTGTTAGCGTATCCATCGAACGATATCGTTCACCCCCAATTTTTTATGGAATAAAGTTCTACCGGTTTCCCAAAAATGATTTTTGGATTGGGTGTTTCCGGCCTCGACATCCTTAGAAACAGCGATCCACACTATTGCTAATGTTACTTCTTCTTCGAGGGTCCAAGGTAAAGGAGGGGGGGCCGATTTTTTTGAATTTTTGTGTCGGAGCGGGGCATCATCGGAGTTGGATTCGACTTGTCTATCCGACATGACCTCATCACTTGAATCAGAATTGGATTCCTCGACTGGCTAGGTTTGTGGTTCGGTAATAGTGGTGCTAGGCGTACCAAAATACGAGTTAAACGAGGATTAAGGGTAGTAGGTAGATGGTATCGGAGGATATTGGAATTCTTGGTGACGAGAAAAATGGATGTTCCATTTGCTTGATATATGGCGATGACATTTCGCTTTGCGGGAATATGTTTTTAGAGGCTTTTAGTTTTTTTAGATTATTTCGTGGATGCCATTGAGAATTTTTTTGAGTGTGTGGATTGTAGATGTATAGAGAATAGGTGTGGTAACTTCAAAAATATGAATGTGTGTGTGTGTGTGTGTATATATATATATATATATATATATATATATATATATATATATATATATGTGTGTGTGTGTGTGTGTGTGTGTGTGTGTGTGTGTGTGTGTGTGTGTGTGTGGTTCAATAAAGAACAAATTTAAAACAAGGAACTAAACGTGTGGCCCGAATGCAAATATCGATAGCCAGAAAAAAGGATTTACATTTTATAGTTACACGCGAATGTAAAGGATTATAGCAAAAAAAAACTCACTTCGTTTTTTATATATATTTTAAAATTTTAAGCTTATTCTTTTTTCGAAAAAATAAACTAAATATACCAAAATTAATAATTTTTCCTCCTCTATAAATAGATATCCATATTGATATACAATTTTTTTTGTTTTTATATTTTTAGTTCGTCTAGATTCACATGAATTTTACCAATCACATGAATTTTAAATGATTAATTTGAGAATCTCAATTAATTAAATTGTATATGATATCAAAAGGTTGAAATTGTAAAAATATAAGTGAATTTACTTGAATTCACATCTAAATTTAAAAATATATTTAAATTTACTTGAATTTTTAATAAATGATTAACAATTATTGAAAAAATTGAGTTCAACGACCATTCATATTTGAATTATCTTTCATAAAAATTTGGTATTGTTCATATTCACATTGTGATTTTGAACCGATTCTAGTTTTAGACATATTAATATATATAAATGATAATTGTACCTGGTTTTTTCAACAATTTTTTTTTATCATTGACATGTGAATTTTAAGCAATTTCATTTGTGAATCTCAATTAATTCATTTGTGTACGATCAAAAGGTTGTCATAGTGTGTATCTAGTTTTAAACATATTAATTCACATACAAATGGTAAGTGTACCTTAATTTTTTCAACAATTTTTGATTATTCACATCTAAGTTCAAGTAAATTAATATTTGAATCTCAGTTAATTCAATTGTGTATTATCAAAATATTGAAATTGTAAAGAATATAAGTAAATTTACTTGAATTCAATATGAAATTTAGTCAGATTCAAATGTCAATCTAAAAATTTATTTAAATTCACATGAGTTGTTATTGAATGATCAATGATTGTTGAAAAAATGATTTTCATGATCATGCACATGTGCATTATCTTCTATAATAATTTGGTATAGTTCAGATTCACATTGATTTGGTGTTGTGAATAAATTGTTAAAGAATTTTTTTTTTCATTTTTTATATATTGATATGGATGTCTATTGAAAGAGAATAAAAAATTATAGATTTTGATACATTCGATTTTATATTTCAATAAAAAATAAGCTCTAAAAAAGACGAAGTGCGTTTTTTGCTATAATTCGCTACATACGTGTCCAATTAAGAAATATACAACCTTATCTTCGGCCGTCGATAATTTGCATTCCGACGATCACGATTGGTTATTTGGTTCCTTGTTTTATTTTGGTTCTCTATTGAACTGTCGTGTGTGTGTGTGTGTATTGGTTTAAAATTTTAATATTTTCTAATTGTAACTACTATATAGTTGTTGTTCCTTCCATCGTCTCAATTCCTCACGTGACGAATTCTACCATTGTGGTTTGTTTTTATGGGGTCACCGCAGGGGGTGGGGGTGGTGTTCCACGTGGTTCCCCTCACCTTCCTGCACGTTTCCCTTTACCCACACTTGGGCTCCTAAAGGCCTAAGGGCTTCCTTTCCTTGTGTAGGAAAGTCGAGATTGGCTTTCCTAAGGCCAAATTCACATTTATTTTAAACGAGTTAATTCTCGATTACTTCTTATTTGATCTTTTAAAGTTTTACACCTTATAACAACTATAAAGCTATCTTAATCTATATTTGTCCTAATTGAAGGTTTTAAAAGAATGATTTGGACTTTGCATCATCAAACTTACATCTAAATCATTACACTAAACTAAAGTATTACATCAAATAAAATATACTGGACCTATTAATTATTGCATGAATCGAGAGTTTAAAAACCACTTTAGAATCTTTATAAACTCAATTTCAGTCATAGAAATGAAGTTAAACTATTAGATTTATGTTTTAGACATAAAAGTCTTCATTATATTTGATTTATTCAAAGAGTTAACCCTAAATTTCAGATTTGATGATGATCCTTAATTATATAAACTCATAAGAGATCAAATGGTTGAAATTCATTACTTAAAAAGCTTTTCCTTGAAGAGTTTGGCTTAGAAGAACCGCTAGATCTTGGATTTTGATTCCAGTTTAACCATCCACTCTTAAAACATGCTTCCTTTTTCTATCTTTAGATATGCACATTCAAAATGAGAATAATGGATTAATTTGGGGGTATAATCTCATAATTTTAGTTACTTGGCAACATAAGTCCATACACTTATTAGTTTTTAAGTTTACTCCCACATGACTTCCTACTTAACCAAACAAGTCTTAATAAGTTAATATCTTAAAATTAGTGTCTAAAATATAGTTAACTAAGTTAATTCAAAGTCATACCTTAATATTTATAATTTCTAAGATTGGCCGCTCAACATTCAATTTTTTTTGTTTCGCATAAGTTAATTCAAAGTCATACCTTAATAACGTGCATTAATGTTAGGCATTTTACGCATTATTGGATCAGGTTTTAGTTAATTTATTATTATAAAAGACTAATATCGCTCACCTTTAGTGCCAAGTGTTTTGTATGTGTTTTTAGTGAAAATGCAAGGTTTAAAATGCAATTTGGAACAGGTTAAGGAGCAAAAGAAACAAAAAGGCAAATCAGGACCATATAGCGACACTAACCTGAGATAAAGACAAAATCTGGATTTTGAAATTCAAAAGCACTCAAATCGAGGAGGATGATGGAATAGCGACGCTAACTCTAAGGATTGCGACGTTATCCCTAGGGTTTCTGCCTATAGAGGGCCGGTCTAATGAATTTTAATGCCCAGGGTGAGATAAAATTTTTATGCCCTTATACAAACAAAACACATAAATAAAATATTTTATAAAACAAAAATGCAACAAAACTTATAGTCAAACAAAATCCATACAAATACAAACTAAAAACAACAAATATGACCTAAATTGATGTCTTCGTTCATTTTTTGAAGTAAAAACGGCTATTATTTTACGATAATCAAGATTTTGTAAAAGTTGACTTTTGATAGTTAAAATGGCTAATCGGTTCAATCTTTCTTGAGACATGGTGCTACGGAGATATGATTTCATATATATTCTTCTTGCAAACTCCCTAATTTGAATAGATGTTCATGGAATTTCACCTTTGTATGCTTCATTCGGCAATATTTTCTGCAAAAGTCGTAACTATATAAATAAATATTGTCCATCAATATCAGATTTTTCACCATTTGTTAAATTGGACTCTAGATTTAAACAACATTTTTTAGTCCATCATCAATAAATACAACTATAAAAGATAGAAAAAATTATAGAGAAAAGAAATAAACAACCTGATTTGAGTCTTTAAACTCAAAACCGAAATCAAATAATTGCCCTCTATCAAAACCCGTGATTTCAGTGGAATTCAATTCAGGAATAAGAAATATATTAGAATACGTCTGATGCGAACTCGGCTCCGAGGGTCAGGTCTTGGTATTAGATCTGGATCGTGGATCTGGTGTGGTGCCGTCAGCTGGTTCCCGACTCGGTTCCTAGCTGCCATCAGAGAACAAACCGTTAGAACCGCCCCAGGGCGTGAGCCCTGGGAGACGGCTCCGACGATCAAGTTAGTGTGGTGAACGATGAGAGATGATCTCTCCTGGCCAGAGAGAATCATCCTTGTGTGTAGAGGAGAGAAGTGGAGGCTGATAACTTACGGAATTAGGGTTCCCTCATGTTCTATTTATAGGGAACAATTAGGTCAGGCCTTGGGCCAGCCCAACTCAGGCCCAGCTAGCCGGTAGCACTGCTGGGCCGGCTGACAGGCAAAGCAGCCCAACGCTGGAAGGCAGTCAGCGCCGGAAAGTCCAGGCTGGAAAGCAGTCAGCGGGCTGGAAGGCAGTCCAAGCCGGAAAGTCCACGCTGGAAAGTCCAGGATGGGAAGTCCACGCTGGAAAGTAGTAGGTCGGCCGGCGGACCTATACTATCAACGTCAGAAACAAGGAGTAAGAAACAATCAAACAAACTAAAACCCGATTAGAATAAGTCTGATTTGAGTCTTCAAACTCAAAAACCAAAATCAGAAATAACTCAAATAACATAAATACCTGGAGTGGAGTTGATTGAAGTCCTCAAAACTGAAATCAAAAGTCCAAATCTGCAATTCAAAACCGAAATCAGAAGAAAAAAAAAATCTGATTTAAGTCTTGAAACTCAAAACTGAAATCTAAAAATCAGAATAATCTCTAAGTACGAACTAAAAGACAGAAACGAGGAGTTCATTTCAGAAATATGATGAGTCTACAATTGATTGAACCGAAATTAGAATTATGATTTGAGTATTTAATTATCGGGTCCTAAATACTGAAATCAGAAGAAACCAAAACAGAACAAAAGCGAAATCAGACTAATTAAACCCTAAACCCTTCAAACTAAAAATCAAAGCCGAAATCAAAATTAAATAAATACCTGGTCTAACAATTCGGATTTGAGTCTGCAATGAATTAAACTTTTAGAACTTCTAGAACGGATTTGAACAAAATCAGACTTCAGACTTTGATTAATTGATTGATGACTTCGATCAATGGAGACGTGGTTAGGATGGAGTTCGATGACTTTGAGTAAATGGATCAATCGATTGGAGATTTGGGGTAATCACAAATCAGTTTACGAATTACTATATTATAGAGAAAGAATGAGGTAAGAAAGAAGTCGATTTCAAATGAATGAATGTATTTGATTTTGTTGTTTAGATAATCGAATTATGAAATGGTTAATGGAATTACCGATTACTATTCTTCAATTCAACGGATATAACTCCTTGATCTCTACACATCGGTTTAATTGTTTCCACTTCCAAGGTGGCAATTCCAGATCCCTATGATTCCCGCGCCGCAACTCCATGCTTCAACAGAGTCGTGAAATATATTAAAAATCGGATTTCGTATTTGCATGGACTAAGCAGACCGACGATGGACTATTATAAGGATTAGACTTAAATTTTTTGGGCTAACATGTAACACCCGGTTTGTAATAAAACATCTTCATTTAAATAAATATCAATTTATTCAATAATTAACATTTTGAAGATATTTAGAAATCATTTTAAACATCAATTCACCGCATGAATCCCCAATTAAGCAGCATCAGTGTGTACCCGTCATGCCTGTCCGTCATTTCCACCTGTATAACCTGAAATGGTAATTTAAAAGGGAAAGGATAAGCACACGGCTTAGTGAGTTCCAACAACTACACAACATATCAGCTACACATACTTTACCCCTAACAGGAAAAATACAACCACACGTCACATATTATGCTCTACCCAGTATATTGGATTATAACCTCCTATACGTATCTGCTCAGTAAATCTAATTCCCTTGCTCAGCACTTAGAGCCGCGCATACCCTGTACGTCGAGTCATGCGTATCTGCTCAGTGTCTTTTGTTCGTATCTCTATATTACTCAGTACGTCGAGCCCACACACACCATAACCCAACCCATACAATTATAACAGAAATATATATATATATCTATATATCTTATAATAGAGGCATATTTCAAAGCACCACATGCATTTGAAACTCCCATGACTTTTGATATTTCCATTGATTTTCTAACTTTTTATGTCTTTTCATATTTCCACAACTCAAGAGTTTTTTTAACCTATGATACTTTATTGTTAGTTATCACACCTAATTAATATAAGAGTTATACATAATTCACATATAAATTAGATTCTAGCATGAAAAATATGATGGAAGAAAAGATAGATTCTAGCATGAAGAATATGATGGAAGAAAAGATGATTTGAGAAAACACACTTTGAAGTTGAATATGTTTATATTGTATTACGAAGGAGAAACATGAAGAAACTATAACAAATTACAAGTCGCAAGGCAAGAGAAAAACGACATGGTTGAGAACACATATTTCGAAGGTACATATGTTTATATTGTATTGGGAAGGACACATGTGAAGAAGCTAAAACAAATTACAAGTTGGAAGACAAGAAACAAAATGCATATTGGTTCTACCGCAACATAACGGTAGGAAGATATATAATAGATTGATTATTCATTGTAACGTTTTCTAATCCATATTCACCAAAATGGTTGTATATTGTTTGAATAAGTGGGCTTATGTTGTTTGATAAAGTATTTAGTGGTCATTTGGTTCATATAATATTTTTTTATATTAGCGTTATTTGACAAGGCTAAATTATATTTATTTTACCTACGAGTTTTACGAAGAAACGATCTACAATAATACATTCCTCAAAGATAATATATGTATTATTTTTAGTACGTTTTATTTTTTGTATTAGATTCTAATGTAGTTCATGTTAATGTGTTATATTTTTAATATTGGATTGTCTATATACAATTAACTTAAAATAGATGATTATATTGTTGGTTGAGTAACAAGTCATAATGTATTCAACTCAAGACTTACAATTCCCGAATACATAGAAGTTTGACATACAAATAATTAATGTATGAAATTGAATTATTAAAATATTAAAATAATAAATTATCTTTTTCAGAAAACGCTTCAAATGTTCTAAGCACTTAATACATGTTAGACTTGGTTATATTTCTATAATTTTAATTATCGATTTTTAAAGACTGGCTCATTTTTTCATATATATTTTAAATCTAGATTTTATATCACTAAATATTGATTACGATGAATGATTTATAATAATTTTAACATTTATTAGAGCATTTTACTTTCATCATATCGACTTAAAACTCCCAAGTATTCAACTTCCAACATTTAAGTTATTTATTAAATAAGTTATTTATTAAATATTAGAGCATTTTACTTTCATCATATCGACTTGAAACTCTTAACTATTCAACTTCCAACATTAAGTTATTTATTAAATATAAAATATATCATCTTGATGATCGAATTTTGGAATTATTAATAACTATACTTAAGTTGTTAATTAATGTATGGTGTTAAATACAAAACCAAAGTTAAACTTTTTAATTGACAATATAATACATTGAATTTGTTGATCGAACGATGGTCTAAATGCAAAACCAAAATCAAAATATAAACTAAACTTAGACAATGATCAAATGTTTTTTTTTTTCAAAATAGTTAAAAGGCTTCAATCTATAAAATATAAAACCTAAATTGAAATCTAAACCTAACTAAAAAATATATAATTTATTTTTTTATAATTATTGAAAATTTTCACACGTAGTTTTAAATCAATTAACAATCTATATATTTATATGAAGATATATTTTTTATAAATATAAAATATATGTTTGAAACTTTCAACACTTCAACTTCCTACTATTACCAACACCATTAATTTATTTTAATACACAATCTCTTCATATTTCAACTAATTAACCACTACAACCAAAAGTTTTTGAACTTATGGTACTTAATTGTTACTTATGACACATTAGTTAATATAAAGATATATATAGTTCGCATAGGATGGGTAGCTTATTTTGGTAGAGTTTGGAAAATAAGATGGAGGAAAATACGACTTGACAACATACAATAATTACTTTAAACTCTTATTTATGTTATTACTGGTATGTTTTATTTTATATTTATTTTAAATTCGGAGACAATTTATGTAAATATATTTTTATATATTTTTAATGTTGGACCATCTATAATAATTAACTCCAAAAAAGGTGTTATGTTTTTTTGTTCGATGTTTGGATGAAAATTATTATTGATACATATGTCATATGTTTGATTTATTTTTTGTTTTTCATATTTTGATTAAATCTAAAATGTATATGTTTATATTTGATTGGTCAATATATTTTTACTATATTAATTTACTCCTGTGCAACGCGCGGGAATACGCCTAGTATATCAATAATATACACACAACTTGGTACTATTTACCAACATCTTATAAACATCTTATAAGCACACAAAAATACGATAAAGGACATATAACGTCCACACCATGTAGTGAGAAACTCACCTGATTATAGTCGACTACAGCGTTTATCTCTGCTTCGTATTCCCTCTTTAATTAAGATTGGCGTTTTCGCAAAGCCTTGGCACGTTTCCCGTTCCGCTCTTCCAACACTTCCCGAGCACCTCGTTACCAGCTACCGCTCGCTCCTAACTCCTCCCGACCTATTTTCCTCACCAGAACACTCCTCGATATCGTAAGGTTGTTTGGTGTTTGTTGTGGGTTGAAATGAAAAAGTTAGGCCTCTATTTATAGGGCTTGAAAACACTATTCACGACGTCATCACGACATCATTGTGGACGTCATCATGAGGTAAGCGCTTACTTCATTTCTCGGGTACTATTCACGCCGGAGTTACTATTCACGCTGGAGTTACTATTCACAAAGTTTTTTTTTTGAAAAAAACCGTCGTTACATAACACACACACACACACACACACACACACACACACACACACACACACACATATATATATATATATATATATATATATATATATATATATATATATATATATATATGGATTAAAAGATATGATGCCCCCCCTTTTTGTGCTGCCCTAGGCTCAAGCCTAGCTCGCCCATGTATTGGGTCGGGCCTGTGCCTATAAATATCAGTATTTAGTCTAACTTTTGGAGCATCCCGGGGTATCGAGAGGGGATCCGAAGGCTTTATTTTCGTTCTTTTTCAGTTCCAATCGGTTAGTTTGGTTAGATCTGGTTTGTATTAGTTTTATATGAACTTGGTATTGATGTATTCCTCATTCAGGACCTTCCTTGAGTACTTGATGCTTGGTTTAGGCTAAGGAGAATCATTCGACTCTTGTAGTTCTTTGTTTTGGTTATATTGGATAGTTTGGTTTGAACGATTGTTTTGGTTTTGATTTTTTTTTAAAGAAAGTTATTTTTAGTTTCATCGTTTTCTAGATCTGCAATCAGACATCTGTTTTGTTTTGGTTTATTTGGGTGTTGGTTTCTTCCGACGTGTTATTAGTTTACCGACTTTAAAGTGACACTATAGTTAATTTATTTATCGACACAAAATGACAACCACGAACTCCTTGGTTCGATCCTTACTTACCCTATCTATTGAATAGTAAGGGATTGTGTGATTAGCATGGCACTAAAAGGAAAAGGCATGGGCCAAATTGGCATCTAGAAGAGAACTATGATAAATGAACCCTGGTAGATCAGGACATGAAGATGCATAATGACCATTTTTCCTGCAAGTATGATAGTAAGGAGGGTGACGTTCACAAACCTGACCACTTGAAGACCTTCACGAGGTTGAGGAAGGGAAGTTTCCATGGTGGGGTGGGGTAGTGGAAGAAGAGTCGCCGACAGCCATGAGAATATTAGGGGCGTCGAGATGGTAGGAGTGATGATATTAGGCAAATACAATGTAATGAATTTTATTTTCCCCTTTAAATGTTCCTGAGTGTATTAACGTGTTATATATAATATAAGGATATATATGTTAAAGATTACAATAAACAAACCAACCTAAAATATGATATTTGAAAATGAAAATTGTATCGTGTTATATCTTATTTCTACTATTAATCATGTTTGTTTGAACTTAGACACCAATTTCTTATATTTTTTAAAATTTATGTATTTTACGTTTAGTTTTATATTATTTTGTTATATTGGAATGAAAAATCATGTTCATTGTTGATTACATTGCATCAAATAAATGTTTTTCTTGATATTGTAGATTATATATGATTTTTTCCTTTATTTTGGTGGAAAAAGGGACTATTTTGGTTAGATCCGATTATTCTTACCATTTTTACGTACTTGATCGTAGAACTGATTGCTAGTGCTCCCAATAGATAATTTTTATGGACTTGTCTCGGTTTCTTACATAACTTGGTTTATATTGGTTTATATAACTAATGGTGTGGTTGGAGTTTGTACAATTATGTTTGACAAAATTACATAAATGGTCACTGTGGTTAGCAAAAGAATCCTATAGCAGGTCCTTCTCAAGAATTTTGAACATGAGGGTCATTTTCAAGATTAAAATGAACATAAGGGGGTCCTTTTGACTAACATCGTTAGTTAGTCAATGTTAAGTGGTTGTGAATTACCAATATACGCATTCTTTTATTTTATCTTTATTTTTTAATTATTTGGAATTAAATTTTTTAAAAGACCTCTCTCTCTCTCACTCTCTCATTCTCTCTCACTCTCACTCTCTCATTCTCTCTCACGATGTCAACGAAGGTCCCATCTCTATACCCGTCATCTTCCTCCAAAGACACCACCGCCACGTCGGAAGCAACCATCATCCCTCTATTTGTCTCTCCTATCTTTCTTTCTCTTTGTTGAACAAACCTACATTAACTACCATTGCCATGTCAGAAGCAACCACCATCCATGGTTGTTGGAACTATCTATAACAAGCAAGCCACCGTTGCACGAACCCTACCTTAGCCACCATCCTCTGTTTGTTTCTTTGTATCACACGAACCCTACTTCAATTTCTAGATTTTAGTTTATGGATTGCAGATCATTGGAGCTAGGTTTAAGCATTGAAGTTTATCAGAGCTAGGTTTAATTTCCTAGTTTGAGCATCAATTACATGATTTCTAGTTTTTTAGATTTGTAGGTTTAATTTCTTGATAGCGAGAGGTGGAGGAGGTGTTGGACGACAGCAATGGTGGTTGCCAATGTCATGTCAGTGGTGGTGGTTGCCAATGTGAGTGGTGTGGTAGATTGGTTGCGTTGTTTGATGGTGGAGAAGGTGGTGTTTGATGGAGAGAGAAAGAGAGAGTGTGTGAATAAGAGTGAGAGAGGGAGGGGGAGGGGGAATCTCTTAAACTTTTTAGTTCCAAATAATTAAAAAATAAAACAAAAATTAAAGAAGTGGCATATTGGTAATTTCATAGCCATTTAACATTGGCTAATTAACAGTGTTAGTCAAAAAGACCCCTATGTTTATTTTAATCTTGAAAAGGACCCTATGCCCAAAATTCTTTAATAGGACCTACAATAGGATTTTTTTTTATCAACCGTAAGGACCATTTATGTAATTTTGTCATTATTTCTCATGATATTTGTTTATTCATTGAGAATAATGTCTTTGATCTTGGACATAGGGATTTCTACAATTAGCCATGAGTTGATTTGTCTCAATACTCAGTTACTCACTACGTATATATGTATCAAGGCTACTTGATAAATTGATGACTCGTGATGATAAAATTTTAGACCATATGTTTTTTAAGATTTTCAACGCTAAAATGGAAATAAATCAACATTGGGTCCTTCAAGATAGGCCTCTAGAGACAAGAAATAGAAAGACCCACGAAGATCACACCACACCACTTGCTCATTGCAAAGCTAATAAAACAAAACAATATTTTATAATTATTGTTCTTTATCAGTGCATCCAGACAACTATGAAATACACATCACATTTCCACATCCTTTCGCTTTCAATAATAGAAGAGAAAATTTAAAATATGCTTAATTATTAATTGATTGGGTATTATACATATAAGTCGGTTACGATGCGATTGACAGCCGCCTCCATTGACTTTGTTGTTCTCTTTTACACATTTCATCAAACAGTTGGCGGGTATTGTAAATGCATTTGTGTGGTCACCCAATTGACAGCCTTTAACTAATTTTATCACTTGCAACTGTTAACATATTGGTATCGAAATCTTTTTTACACAAAACACATCTAATTTTGTACATGCCTAAATTAGACTAATTAAGTTTAATTAGGCAGTTAGGCTACTTCCATTTATTTCCTAATTAACCTGCAGTCAAGTCCATTTAAGTCCACTTTCGTGACACTTTGATATTACATTCAAATGTAGTATCATTTAGACCCTACCTACACTACTTCCATTAAACCCTAATCAATTTACCACTTGAATTTATTATAAAGTTCCATTTATAGTGTCATATCACGAAGATGCAACTATGATGATTGTTGGTTTCGGAATATATACTTGCAAAAAAAAAATAATAATAAAAAGATAATAATAAAATCTTCTTATGTTGATTAAGTTATTACACGTATGTTAACATGAATGAATGATTTATATACATGTGAAAAGTATGAAAAAGATAGAAGTGACCATACAAGCAAAAACCACGGGAAACTTATTAAAACTTGTAAAAGCAAAGATTTTAAAATGGTAAAATTGAAAATTTGTTGATAATGAACGAGTGGGTGACATTTTTACGAGAAAACAATTTAATTTTTTTTCTGAAGGATCAAACGTACGTGCACACATCATTGATCTTTTGTTTTTACTCCATTTATGTCCCCTGAAAGGATATGTAGAAGATGATATTTCTCATTTCATAGATTCAGGTGACTCAGAATTTTTTTAGATGGGTACAGCCTTTTTATGAAAATGGATGGTTTAATGACCAAAGCATTTTTTTAAAACAGTTTCTTTTAATCGGTTTGAATTATTTGTAGCAAGTATTTGATCTTAATATTTATCGAAGAATGCCTACTAAAATTTTTATCAGGTTAGAAATGGGAAGTGTAAGACAAATGATCTATTTAAGAAGTTTGCGTTTGTTTTTTTTGTTTTTTGTTTTTTGTTTTTTTTAAGGTTTAGGATATATAAATGCAAGACAAAATGTCACTGTAGTCCAACTCCTACGCTCATTGTTCGTATTTGACATGAACATGCTAACAACTTCTATTGTATAAGCAATATCAGGTCTAGTTCATCCCATAACATACATATCATCTTTTGGTGATTGCTTATTTGAGAGTTAGATGACTCTCCAAAGGTATGCTTATTGCCTTAGGGTGTGTTTGTTTACCACTTAATTTGGCTATTAAGAGGTAAGCTCTGAATCGGTCAGATTCAGAGCGTTTGTTTACGTATTAATTTTCGCCTCTTAATTGAAAAAGAGCCTCTTAAAGGAACAAATTTGAAGGTATATCTGAACAAAAAAAGAGGTGTGTTCTCCCCCTTTTGCCCTAGCTATACCGCTTCCGGCCCATTCTTCTTTTGCGAATGGTAAAACCCACCTCCTTCTCCTTCTTCTCTTACGTTTCCATTCTTCTCCCCATTCGCTGTTGCTTCTGCTACTATGGTGCTGTTTCTCCGGCTTCCGTCGCCGGCTTCCGCTGTGTCCTCCTCCTTCTTCACTTCCGTCGTCGGCTTCCGCTGTCTCTCACTTCCGTCGTCGCCGGCTCTGTCGTAGCCTCCATCGCACCCACAATCATCGCCTACTCCAGCCTCCATCGCCCCCTGCTCCAGCGTCGGCACTGCCTCCTTCCATTGGTGCCGGTAAGAGTATAATTACAAAAATCGTTTTGTTTTGGTTGTCAACTGAACCGGAAAACAACCTAATTGGAATTGAATATATTGACAAATATTCTTCTTTTTGTTTGGTTTGCTTGCTGGAATATGAAAACAATCAACATCAATTTGAAAATCGACAAGGAAAATGTTGGATATCCACTCCCGATACGGATATACAGGTAAACTTTTTCTGGCTGCAATGACCTTCTCATGTGCTGATTTTGCGATCCGTTTTTCTCGAGTCCTTTGAAATGGCCTCTCAATGGTATCCTATAACTTGTAACTGCGGATACTGTTTTTGTGTTGAATTTTGATATTACTGAAGAAAATCATTCACAAGGGTAAAATGGTCATCTTTATCATCCAGTACAGCATTTAAGAGGTTCTAATCAAACAGCCTGTTAAAAATTCAGCTCTTAAAAATACAGACCTTCTTAAACATGCAGACCTCTTAATAATTAAGATCTTAAAAATTAAGCTATTGACAAACAGGGCTTTAGCATCTACCATGCTGAATTTCTCTAAGACTTTTGATGTACTTTTGTTTAATGACAAAACAACCCCTCCAACTTCTATATCTAACATTTTAATTTCCAAACGGTCCCTTAACTCCCTCAACTTTATTATACAATCTTTTTATGTTATTAACTCCTTCCTATTATTATTATTATTGTTATTATTATTATTATTATTATAACAATTTATTTAATTGCTTTTCCTAAATATGATTATAATTAAACACTTAAATAAATAAATACTAAAATAAAAAGGGCCATTGCAACCATACAATTTATACATATTGCTTACGCTTAAGTTCTCGGTCAATGTAAGCTATCTAGTTATAACTTTATCATTTATTTCCTTTCTTAAGAATGTATCACATGAAATGTACAATCAATGGATATGGGCTATCACAAAGTTCTCGTCCGATATGTGCAACATGTCGCTAAAGATAAGATTTTGCATATTGATAACTGTCAACGGTGTATCTATTTGCTTCGGTAGAAGCGACATCGACGGAACCATAAATAAATGGATTCCATATCCTTAATTACATCCGGATGCCAATTGCCGAACTTGAATCCGGTTATTAAACACAAATCCTTACAGCAGAAATAGACGAATTCTTCGCCAAACAATAATCACAATCACTCTTGTGCAATTTGATGAACGTCCGATCGCAATTTATGCAACACCATCCTATGAACAAGTAGTGGGTCCTCCTTGGCCTTAGATACATCTTCCTAAGGTCGTGGACTGAAATAACTCAATCATTCTTTCAACTAAACGGTCTATAATCAGGCTAACATTACTCGCATGAGCTATTGAATTCAAACTTCCGCTAAAAAATTGTTCATCCTACATAAAAATATCAATTGTTAATAAAACCCTAAAAATACGAGGAAAATATACATTTTCGCAGCTAAACACCTGCAAAAATATATATTTTCTCAGCCTTTTGAGATTTTCGGATGTGGGTACCTGCGAAAATTGTATTTTCTCATACTATAGATATTTTCATAGGTACCCACATGCAAAAATTTATTTTTTCTCCTATTTTTGAGATTTTCACAAGTAATCACCTGCGAAAATTCCAAACATTTACGCTAAAATGTAGATTTTCTCTTATGGTACCTGCAAAAATCTATATTTAAATCTGAAAATATGAAACTAGGTATTAAAAATATGAAATATCACCGAGGATTATCCAAAAATGAATTCCGTGATAAAAATATTAGTACAGAAATGATTATTAAACTACCATAATTTTGTCTCCAAATCCAATAACTAAAACAAAACGTATATTATAAAAATAAAATGTGTTACATCCAATCACCTAAGAAATTATTTGTATGCCTTCCATTTCTTTAATAGGAAAAGAGATGGAAAACTTGTACGCAAGACAAATATGACTGAAGCATGTAGAACACCAACAGCTAAATTCCCTCATAAATTATTAAATTTGCAACGAGACAAATATTGTTTATCACCAATACTTTCGAATCGAAACTTGTTTTGTTTTGTAGGGAGGGTGGGGAAATGGTCATGCATGCATGCTACAACCAGTTATTATTTTAATCGCGTTATGAAGAAAAGAACGAATTATCCTTCAAGGGAGAACGTAGAAAGTCTAAAGACGGCTCATGCATAATGAAAGCATTAATTTATGTAACACCCAAAATTGATATGGAGATAAGCATTAATTCCACATTTATGGTCATAGATTTTATATCTCTAAGTTGCTAAATACAAACTCCTACTCTTTATTGTATTGTTTTAATATATAAATGGTAGCTTGTAAGTTAAAAAACGGATATAGTTCGTTGCACATTCACAAGTTAATAAAATACTAGAAGCAGCTTGTAAGTTAAAATTAATTAGTTAACTATTTACGGTATTCCTCAACTTCGCAAAGTGTATTTACAATCTGGAGATTTATGCAAGTTCTTCGCAGGTACAGCCCGTTGTATTCTATTTTGATTATTCTCCATGCAATCATTACACCATAAAATACTAGAAGCAGCTCACCAAGTTCTCGCAGAGACCATTTTATTCGCGATACGATCCTCATACTAAAAATTGATCATTCAACATTCAACCATTACACCATGCATTCTAAATGCATCTCATTAATTCCTCACAATGTCCTTTTTGTGTTGTAGTCTATTTAAGCAGTTCGAGTTTTTACAATGGAGCATACTTTCTTAAGGAATTAACGATCTAAAGATTGTTTATATGATGTGTATATTTTTAATAGCTGACGAATCTTATAACGGGCATATCTGTCAATATTATACTTTATGTCTGCATACTCTTTATAGCGACTTGACAATTTCAACCGACTTGAATAATTACAATGAACTCTTGCTTCTAGTGTTGAATCGTCGAGTATGCATCTATATGTTTGTCACCCCACTGGCAACCCCGATCTTGAGAGGTTTATGAAAATGGATGTGCAATAACAGCCCCAATTGATGTCTCAACCTTGTATGCCTCACTTTCAAGTTGTTTGTCATATTTTGTGTTATCTTAAACAAAGCCCAGGTAGGTGTATTTTTCTCAGCAAAGTCTTTATCCCAATTAAAGGCTTTTTATGACTCATATTGGAGTAAGTGTCCGGACACAAGGCAATTGGTTACTGGCTTTTACATATATCAGGGAGATTTTCCCGTTTCATGACGTTCTAAGAAACGACCTATAATTTCATGGTCTTTAGCTTAAAGTAAATATCGAGCTATGGCAGCTATCATATACGAATTATTATGGCTTAGACAACTACTTAAAGACTTTGGTATGAGGCATCCTAATTAAACCAGCTTTGTTATTTTGTGATAATAATGTTGTACTTTAAATTGCTTCAAATGCCATGTTTCATAGACATATAAAGCATAGAGAACTTGACCACCATTTTATATGAGAAAAAGTATTTGATAATTTCGCTGAGCTCATACATGTTCGGTATGCGTTTCAATTTGCACATATGTTTACAAAACCTCTACCATCATCCAATATTATACATCCCTCATAACAAAGATGGCTTTGAAGAACATTTGTTCTTCAATTGTATATTGAGGGGGAATATTGAAGCTCAAGGGCATTTTTTGTAATTTACTCTGTGTGTTAGATTTTTTTAGTCGTTAGATAGTTAGTTAGGTATGAGCTTAGTTAGTTAGTTACGTTCATATTTCCTATTATATATTGTAATGGTTTCAGTTCTTGCAATCTAAGGAATTCATTCCACAAAGTTATTTTCTTCTTAATGTAACTATCACTACTTCCAAAAGTTCAGTATATCTCGCACCTAGTCGCTTTTCGTGCATGTTCGATTTGTCTAGGGCTACTTTCAGTGGCGAATCCAGGATTCAAACTCACATGTGTCCAACTTGAATGAGGTGAAAAAATAAGCGGGCCGAAAAATTTTGTTATCCGATCGGTTTGTTAGTAATACCATCTAAACCAAGTATTTGATTAATAACTATAAATGAGTTCTCATACGCTTCAAAAAAAGAGTTTGTTGTTTATTGTCTCCATATAATCTTTGATTATCACGACCTGTTTGATTTTTTCTACAAACCCATTGACATTATATCTAAAAATAGATCATAATATATCATATACAAACAATAAAAGATAAATATATTAAACTAATAAACAAATAAATAATTTACATAATTCATAATTCGTGTTATGTATATAACTATAACTTAAGTAAATCATCGTATCAAATCATATTTAGAAAAAGATGAAACCTAAATATGTTATGTTTTTTAGCTATAGGTGTCCAAATTGTCTTCCTTTTCTGTTATGTTTTTGTAGCTACATGTGTCCATCTTTTCTTCTCCAAATGTGTCCATAGTAAAATTATCTTATAATCTACAAAAAACCCCTCAAAACCAGGGTTGTCCATGGACACCCTTGAGGTATATGTAGGCTCGCCTTTGGCTACTTTAAATCTGTTACAATATTTGTTTGAGCACAATGTGAAATAGTCAACACCCTAAGGCTATGAGGTATGGTCATTCCATACCAACACCAAAAGTGTTGTCACATCACCACCATCTCATATCTACTTCTCTACCAGACCACCTATAGCTAGGAAATACTCACCACTCTACATCATCTTTTTCCTTTTGTTTTTAATTTTTTTATGCAATTAATTAATATTAAGAAGAAAGAGATGGAGAAAGATAGATAGAGAGAGATAGAGAGAGAGAAGAGAGACAAAGGAGATGGCATTAGGCTGGGGGGAGTGGCTTCGCCAAACCCCTCGCCAAGGATGCTGAACCACACCGCCACCCTCGCTAAACCCCTCGCTAAACTCCTTCTCGCCAACAATTCAACGAGCTCGCTATAGGAAGTCATCAGCAACATCACTTGTACCTTTTAGCATGAGACTTGTACCTTTTAGCATGGTTAGCACATGCTGACTGCTCCCACCAAATTTGGTCAGCATGTGCTAAGCTGATGTGACATAGTTTAGCATGTTCAGCACATGCTAACCACTCCCTCCAGCCTTAGAGACTATAGAGCTGTCTACTTTGCTCCACACCACTCATTGCCCACACCAAGTAAGGGTGGTGTTCATGGCTTAGATAACAAGTCATCTCATCCCTACGCGAGTGGTGTGGGTTCCATACCCACTAGTCCAAGCCCATTGCTATAGAGAAGAAGTGAGTGAGAGAGAGAGAGAGAGAGAGGAGATGGCGTTGGCAATTGTAGAGCTGTCTACATTACTCCACACCACTCTTTGCCCAAACCAAACGGGGATGGTGTTCCTTGCTTAGGTAGCAAGCCACCTCATCCTCACACGATTAGTGTGTGTTCCATTCCCACTAAGCCCATTTTTATAAAATAGCTTACAAATTGCACATAAACTAAAAGTTATCAAGAGCTCATGCTCACAATTAAAATCTTACAAATGATCAAATTTCTCATTCTCTATTCATGTAAAACGAATTATTATAAATTTGTCCATCTAAGTTTATCCTCAATCTTTTATCTTTACCGGATGGCATTTAACGTCTTCAAAAGTTAAAATGAAAAGAATTATACATCTTTTAAAATCAACGTGTGCATGTTGTTTGATGTAGCCATATAAGATTAAATATATTGTGAACTTGAGTGGAAATGGTTCATCCATTCATTGGTGGTCAAGTCTATCATGCTCGTGCTCATGAGTCGTGACCAGCAGTCAACTCAAACAAGCCCACTACTTTTTCTTTGGCCTGGCCCGCTGACCCCTATGCTCTACTGCAACAGTGCAACTACTCCCTCTTCAATTAAAATATTTAGTCAAAGAAATAAAAGATCCAATTAGTACTTTTATTACAAATAAATTTCTAACTCATAATACGATTTGTAAGCTTATTCGATTAGCAATAAAAACAATTTCACTAATGATGAAAGTAAAAAAATACGATGTAACAAAGTTAAAAGCATCTGCGAGTTGTAAGTTGTAACGATAACAATTTTTAAGTGGACATTCTTAATTTGACCAAATATATAAACATAAATTCTAAAAAAGAAAGTATTACACATTTATAATATATTATGATTTGTTGGTGATTTTAATATCATCAGCTATTAAATACTTAAAAGCAACAGATTATTTTCGAACAAGACAAAAGTCGAGGGTCAAGGCGGCCACCCCTTCTTTCGTGGTCCTGTCGAAGTAACATGGTGAATGTGATTCAACTCGAAAGCAGCTCAAACTGTTTGATAGCCAAGGTTGCATTGGCAAAGCTGGCAAGCCAAGCTACCTCTCGCAGCTCCTGACTCCTATCCAAGCTACCTATGGTAGCTCTTCTCAGGCAGCTCGAGCTGTCTCCGTATTATTTTTTCGAAAAACCGTTTCAACTGCAGATTATGTTTTCATTGCATTATCCACTTCTCGGATAGATGAATCGTATTTTGCTTATTTAGAATTCACTAACAAAATCTAATATCCCATATACTTTTTAAAAACAAAATCATTGTTTTGTAACTAGAACTTTAATTGTTCCTCACACGTTATCTCACACTGAATTTCTCACGAACCTATATATAAGAAAGAAATATAAATACGAAAAATGATGGAATTTCTGATCTGAACCCCTAATTTTTCTAACACGATTTACATCGATCTTTTGGAAAGATCGGTCTAATTCACAGTCAAAAGTAAACCAAGGCTCACGAATGGTTTCCAATTAACAATTATAAATTAATTACTTTAAACCATCTAATCATTACTATTAAGAAATGGCTTATGTAAGAATCCACGCTTCTTAAATTTCATTATTACTCTTCCAAACTTAGTTAACACTAACGGGTGGGTTTTTAGGAAAAAGAATTCATACGAATTATGGATTAATATGATTTAATTATAAAAACATATTATTTCATATAAATTCAATAATATAGTAATATGAATCGTAAAACCGATAAAAACAAAAATTAAAATATTTATATTAATCAGTAGACAGTCTCAATAATTCCGCATTTTTCTTACCATTCAAATTTTAAATCAGATTAAAACACTAATCACTGAAAATAGAAACAGCTCCAAACAGTAGCATACGACCTCAAAATAATTTTACGTTAGCAAATTCCAAGGATATTTACTAATCATAATGAGAAACTTAATACATTCAAATAACATATACTTTGACTTATATACTAATATAAGTAACAAACTATTATCTAAAAATCATATAACAATATTGATTTTTTTTTAAACTCCATCTATATAAAATTAGTATTTGTTAGGTTATTAGTTTAAATCTATATTATTAGACTAAAAAGTGTGGTGGGGAAAAAACTCCTCACAACCACTCATTTTTTATCATGTAGGCGTCATCTCAGAGAATCATCACTAAACTTTCACCCCCTTAAATCTTGGAAATGTTAAACCCTCACCAACCCTAAGTTTTTTAATTTAATAAATTAAATCAAATAAGAAACATTAATTACATTAAATTAAAAAAATAGTTCATTAATTAAGAAAATAAAATTACAAACTATAAAATAAAACGACAAACTACAAATTAAATAAAAACGACTATTAAAAACGACAAACCACAAACGTAAAAGAAATTACGAAACTACGACCGGTATTCTTTTATGAGATCGGTTTGTATTTTAAAACCAACTAGTATTCGGAGTGGCCGCGCGATGCTGCGGAAGCCCAATATATTGGAAGACGCAGCTCGACAAAAAGACAATTATCTAAGGGACGAAAAATATAACTTTAAAATATAATAAGGGACCTGAATCGTAACTTACGAAATACCAATAATATAATTTTATAATAAATAGGGATGAAAACAATTAATTCAAAATTAGTTGAGGGGAAAAAACGTAAATATAAAAGTTTACTAAGAGAAGAATCAAAAATTGCTATTTCCAAATAGAAGTTTATTTGGATTTGTATCAAATGTATTAGCAATTATACTGTAATCTGAATTTAGTAATTAGGGATCTAAAAAAAGCAAACCAAATGAATAGTTAAAATCACTCACAAACTCACATTTGCTAATTAATATATATATAATTCGAGTGCTTCCCCTTCAAGATCCTACTCTAGATTCGACAACAATAACTTTATGGCTTTTAGTCGTTTTTTTCATGGGCTCGTTAACGATATTGGCGGGCTAGTTGTTTGTCTTCGTATGCTTTTTTTCAAACTTTATCCGTTCGTGGATGTTTAAATTATATTTTTCAAACTCCAAATGCATAAGGGAGATGTCGTCAGGGATTGGGGATTTGACGTTTTGGGTTTGGGGTTGGAAATTTTCAAGAAAGTGAATAAAATTTGTGTATAGGTTTTGTGGAGGGATTGGCAAAAAATGAGGCATTTGATACAGGTAAACATTTGGCGAATAAATTGGAGTGTTCATTTACGGTCGATAAACATTTGACATATAAAATTGTTTGAAACTGAAAATGTTTGAACGATCTTCGATTCGATTGTGGGATGATGTTGTTTGGGGAATCTTAGGAAGTCATTTTTTTAGAGGTTGTATCGAGTAAAAGTGTAGTTTAGGTTGTTGTAGACTAGCCGTTAGTGACCGCTGAAAGGGGGGAGGGGGAGGGGGTTGATTTTACCGTGCGTGATGATATACCCGTGAACCTTTGGTACCTGCGGCTTTCCATCCAAGTGAGGCGGTATAACTGCACGGGTTAACGCTGCCACATCAAACCCTACACTCTGCGGCTTGACCATACCATTTAGTCTTATGATTAAATGTGAATGTAATCCCTTCAAAAGATAATTTATTTAATTTTTTCTCTCTAACTTTATTGAAGGTATATAATATTGTTAGGCAAGTACTGTTTCCCCTTTTTGTTAAATTAATATTTGAAGTTATTAGCATTATTAGTCTCTTCCATATATCACATCACCTTTTATTTCCAACTTATCGTTTTAACTTGTTAACTTAGGGATGAGGATCCGAATCTGGGTATCCGTTTTAGGAATAAGAGTCGTTGAAAACTAATAATTTTGGAGCGAGTATCAATGCTTTTTTAAGCAGCTGAATATTATTAACGATCGTAGTCGTGGATGTGTCAATAACAAAACTTAGGTAAAGAGGACGGTACCTCTGCCAAATCCACTGGTTATCAAACGGTAAAGTAACAAAACTTAAATCCACTGGTTAGCAAACGGTAAAATAATGACCAACCCTGATTAATTAAACTTAATCAAATTAACTTTTGTTGCAGTCACTACTTCTCAACTTATAGATTAAATGTTATTTTCTTATAAAGGTATGCATTGGTCATCAATCTTTTCTATACAATCTTATTACATAGCTCAAGTTGTTTTCACTATGTTGGGTCATACTTGTATGTTGTCTAACTTCATCTTTTGAATAACGATATTCTAAAAGGTCGTAATTTATATATTGTCACTATTTGAGGACACAATTCATATGGTGTCCTGTCGACATATAATTTGTTTCTTTCTCCTCCTTATGACAAAGTACAAGCTAACATGAAATTATAAAAAATTTTCGATTTATATTTTAAGGTTACGAGTCATTAAATCATTAACACAATAACAAAAAGTAAACACGAGTTTTAAATAAGATTGTGGAACAAAACTTTCTGACATGGAATGCAATAGGTTTGTGGTGAATTAAAGATGAAAAAAAATGCAGGGAAAAGATAAAGACAAAGGCGATAAAAAGGAGTTCAAAGTTGGTTTCATGTTTTCAACAAAAGGTTTGAAGATATGAAATTGCCATTGTTGCTCCACTTTAAGAAACAACAGTAGGTAATCATCACTCCTCTATAATAGATTTCATATTTATATGAATAAATTATAGAAATGGTTTCATAGTTACAGGTGAAAAAACAATTTTTATCCTAGTTTTCTCTCGTTATATGGCTCGTCTAAATAGTTTTATTTTATTGTGATTTTGATATTCTTCCTCTGTCATCGTTCATCTAAATAGTTTTATTTTATTATGATTTTGATATCCCCCTCTTCTAACACCGTCAGAGATATTGGGGATTCAGTAGAACAATTGTCGTTTCTGGAATTACGGATTGGTTTAAGAATCGTGTATATCACTTTCTGAATTTGATATTTCGACCCTATATCTGGGTTGCACGAAACTTAAATATGGAGCTGTTACAGCGGGCTATTGAAAACTCATTACATGTATCACTGTCAGCGTGTAAATAGTCAGTGCGAGACCTTGATTAGAGTCAGCATGTCACCATCAGCGTGTGCTGATGCGGGCGCTGACACTGGCGCTGATGTTGGTGCTGAAGCTGAAATTCGTTTTTTCCCTAGGACCCAGCAAGGGGGCAGTTGAAAACGGAACCCTAGAAATTAGGATCTGTTATATCGAGCAGTTGAAAATGGAACCCCGTCAGGGGCTCTGCTCCTAAGACCCTGCAAGGGGGCGCGACCCCCTTGACCCCTGCTATTAGGTCCTACTGGTATCAACTCAATTATATACAAGTGTGCACTCCCGCACATCCTAACTTGTATTAGAATTAAAGTATGAACCCATTGATATACTAATTATTTCCATTAACTAAAATGTAACGGTGACACTAATATCACCAACAAGAGATCTATCATTAAACCATTAATAAAATAACTATGCACCTCCATTTTGTTTTTTCCCTATTTTATTATTTATTTATTTATTACTAGAGTATTATTCTCCACAAATAAGTATATCACAAAACAATTTACCCACATTCTCATAGAGACACTCCCTCATCATTGTCTTTCTCATCCCCTTACATATTTGTCCTCCCCTTCTCCTTTTGTCCCCTCTCACCACCACCTTTCACCACTTGCTCCATAGAATCATGAAGAAGATTTTTTGGTTGTCTTCATCATCTCTTCGACTATAGATCCTCCGACGTTGTGCAATATCCGTATTTTGGGGCTTGAAGTTTTAAGCTTAAATTGGTAAAAGCAAATTTTATTTTGAGAAATAATTAAATAAAGATAAATAAATAAGAATAAATTTAAAAAATTTATATTATGACTATAATTATAATCCAAGGAATCAAAATTAAGTTTTGATGAATAATTAAAAGATTTAAAATCCATTTTTTACCAAAACTGAGAAATTAAGGCATAAGGACTAAAATTATCGATTTGGCTAAACTTGGCTTATCTAGATTTGACTTGTCAAGGACTTAGATGATTGAGAAATTATTATGAATGGTTGAAGTAGAAATTTTGCATTATGTTAGACATTTTCTTTATTAATAAAAAGGACTTAATTGTAGAAGTTTTGGTGAGAAGGACCATTTTTGCCAAAGGACCAAACTATGGGTTATGCTTGACCTAGTCAATAACCTACATGAAATAAATTATGTTCTTTGGGGCAAAAGTCTAAAGTTTCAAACTTTCATTAAAGTGGAGAGCCTTTGGTGTTAAAAATTAGAAGTTCTGGAGTCTAGGGACCATTCTTGCTAATACCTGGAACATGAGATGTATATAAGTGTGGGTTCTTCCCTATTTATAGAGTTAGACGATTTTGAGAGAAAATAGAGGCTAGGGGAACGATTTTTCTGCAAATGAAGGAGGATTTATGCTAGTTTTTGAAGAATCACCAAAGTCTTGAAGCTTCCCCATCAATTTAATGTATAACCTCTCTTTTCTAGCTTGAAAATTCCATCTTGAGTTAGGGGTTTTGGTTCAAATCCGAAAATATCTAGTTGGATGAGGTTCTTCCTATGATTCCATTGGTTTATTGTGTTTTAGAGCAACATTTGATCTACATCCAATCCATGGATGATCTAGATTCATTTATTTGATGGAAATATGTACTATAACCCTAGATTCATGAACTATATGAGTATTGAATTAAGCTTATTATATTCTTGGTTCCTATGGATGTTCGGATGAAGAAATCATATATTGATGGTTTCCTTGTGATTCTATACACTTGATAATGAGAAACCCCCTAGTGAACCATTGAATCCATTGATGAATATGGAGATTGAAGAGGTTTTTCCATTTGGAGGATTGTTGGATGCGTTGTGGATGAAAGCATTCATTTCTAGATGTTTCCCTAGTTATTCCAATCTAATTGTTGTGGAAGAACCCTTGTGAATCCCTTGAAACCATGATTGGAATTGGACAGTCCATGAGTTTCCACCATGGAATCAGTTATTGGAATTAAAGATCCCATGAGGCTATCTTTACTGGAATTAGAATTAGGAAGCATAAATGACTCCCTTGGGGATGCCCAAATGATTAAGTGCTTAATGAATTGCTTACAAGTGTAGATGTAATGAATGACATGGACTTGCAGTTTTAACCTTATGTCTTGATTGATGAATAAGACATTTGAGCATTTAGTCCTAAATGAACTAGGCATGAGCATTCACTTTGTAGGAAAGTGTATTTGAGGTATATAACATGTTGATAAGGGTCAATTAGTCACAATAAAACTTGGATTCAAGTGATACAAGGAACCATTGGAGCTAAAAACATGACCTTAGAAACCAAAATCTGGACGTTTTTGGGTTGTTCAGGGCAAGCCCGGACTGGCTATTTTGGCCCGATCGTGCTTCAGTTGTGTCCTTATCAGGCTACAAAATTTATGATGTAGAAGAGATCAAGCGAGATTGATTTGCCTTTGATTTGGCCTGGGCGGGCTTATTTTGGCCTTGATTTTTCCCGGGCATGCTTAGGGTTAGATTTTTATAAAAAGTACAATTTAACCCTTATAAGCGTAGAACAACTCCCATAGGTTTTAGTGATGAATAGATAAGGGTGTGTACTATTACATCATTAAATAAGATGTATACGAGTATGTAAATCACTTTGTACGCCCTTTTGAATGTGATACTAAGTGGTGACTAAAGTCTTGTGGTAATAGTTCACTTCCTTTCTTATAGAAGAAGAGTGAACTTTGGTGAAGCGAAATAACTTTTGACTACTTAGCTAATGTGAGTTTACCGAAGTACATATCCCTAAACTTATTTTATGGTGTGAGATGCTTTTAAAAGATTTTCATGTAATCATGTTATGTGTTATGTGTTGTACTATATTGTATACTTGTACATTCATACATATATATTTTGAATGACAAGCTAAATATGATAAAATATGATTTTTAAAACCAAAGTTACATCGTTCATGGGAATTACATTTAGGATGGGAGTCTGTGGTTGTCACTCTTGATATTCATATAGAAATTGACTAAAGATGAAAGATGTAATAATTAGATTTCTAGATAATCGACACTTTGCACGTGCAAGGTTAGCTACCCTCGCGTGTGGATCTTGGTTGATGGTTAACAAGATCCTAGTTGAAAGTGACAGTGTATGTGTAATTTTACACTACCCATTGAAACATTCATGTGAGGATGGACTTATTGAGGTGGACTTGGGATATGGGTTAGTTGTATATACATATGACTTACCCTTTTTATGACGAAATGATGTTTTAACATAATTGATGTTTTATGATGATTAAGCTACTATATTGATTTTGGGAAAATTTCCCTAGACTATATTTATGAAGTTTCAATGTTACAAGTTGGTTTAAATCTAATGTTGACTAAGATGATTTTGGCGATAACATTTCCCCTCAAACCATTTTTATGACATATATGTATTTTTAAGGTGTTTTGGGGTTTGACTCGAGTATGGTGATTGAAATCATTTACTCTAGATGAATTGACCCCATGTATTCTCACTAGGCATTTCTATTGCCTAACATATTTTGACATGTGCTCAGGTGACAATTAAGAATGACTTAAGTAGAGCTTGGGATTTTAAAAGGCCGCGATGAATGTGGTTTAATTTAAACTTTGTAATAATATTCGGATTGTAATCAACACGCTCATTTAAACAAACTAAATTGTTTTAAATTTAAGACCGCATGGTTTTTTGCAACCTAAAAAAACTCTAAAATGATTTTGAAGTAAAGACCCAATCAAATTTAAAATGGTGTTTCAATACAATTGAACTGCTTTCAGATGCACTGGGAGCAAATTCCCGCATGTGGTGATCTATAAACTTTGTTAAGAACTTGTGTGTCTAAAAATGATGTTTTTTATAATTACCCTTAGCGAGGGATGTTACTTGTTGAATGACTATTCACGAAGATGTTAATGTGATCTAAGATAGATCTTCTTGCTCTCATCCTCTTTCCAACTTTCTAACAACTTACTCATGACTTGTGTTCTCTAATTAACAACTTCAAAATGCGAAGCAACCATGTGGAGCAAAATTAGTGTTTGTAACTCACTTCGGTGAAAATTGCAAGGTGTATGTGGAGTCATTTGTTTGCTTTTTGTGAATTTCTTTATGTCTTGGGGGTTCAATGTTTTACTCTTTTTTTTTATTTTTGGAACTCAATTCCAATAAAACAATGACTACATTTATTTTAGTTAACTTACATGTAAACTACGAGATTTTTATACTATCATTCGATTTTTAATTTTCCAAATTATTGTAATTTGATTATACGATCTTTCATTTTATAAGTTTATAATGCTTATATATACATATGTGTGTGTCTATATATATATATATATATATATATATATATATATATATATATATATATATATATATATATATATATATATATATATATATATATAATTGGAGTACATTACATAAAAGATCCTTATTGTTTGGGGTAAATCTACATATATGCAGATTTGTAAAGATGTCCAGAGACCCCTACACCTTTTTATCACAATCTTCATCCAGTGATTAAGGCTTGTAACACCCTGCTTTTAAAACAAAAACACCCCTGAAAATTTTTCATTTAAAACATAGGTTTCAGTACTTCAAACCATAAACAAAGGGGTATATTTTTAATAAAAACGGGTACAAGTGTATCAAGGAGTATACAAATATAATAACCTCCTTATAAGCCGGGCTGCTACTGACAGCATCTACAAGTCCACTTCTTGAGTCACAGACTTTATCCTTACCCTTATCAGGGTTATGCTAACCTGCAGGGACATTTAACAAACGGTATGAGCTACAAAGCTCAGTGAGTAATTATATATGCAAATAACATATATAAAATACATTCATATATCTGTCTGGATATCGAATCCAAACTCCTAGCCTTACTGGCTGACCAATATCTCTTAGGATTTCACATCCTAATTTATAGCCTTACAGGCTGAATCATAATAACCTGAAATTTTCATGCCACGTCAGTTATTTGCACATTTAATCATATCTAACCATTTCTGTCCCATGTTTCTTAGTCACAATGGACCGCACCGTATTTCGTGGCTATTTAAGCCGCACCACGAGTCCTAGCTAAATAAGCTGCACTAAAACATTTTCAATATATATATCATAGCCCTCAGGCCGCACCAATTGGTTTCAATAACCCAATATCATAGCCGAAAGGCCGCACCATGTTCCTGTAACAATATCATAGCCAAAAGGCCGCACCATGTACCTGTAACAATATCATAGCCAAAAGGCCGCACCATGTACCTGTAACAATATCATAGCCAAAAGGCCGCACCATGTACTTGTAACAATATCATAGCCGTATAGGCCGCACCAGTTGGATATAGTATCCAATATCATAGCCATATAGGCCGCACCAGTTGGATATAGAATCCAATATCATAGCCATATATGTAAGAACCCGTGAAAAAGTCAAAAAGGGTAAAATAGTCATTTGTCACGTTGTACGACTATTATGTGTAATAATATGTATTTGTAAAATAATAAAGTGAGAAATAAAAGTTTATGTGAAATTTGGAGTTTTACCGCGTGAATAGTAAAATTTGACCAAAAAGGGCAAAATTGGTCATTTGGCATAAAAATGACCAAAAATGTCATGAAAATGTTTAGTTGGGAGTAATGAAGTATAAATGGTAAAGTTATTACCTTTGGATCATTTTTGAAGAAGAAATGGAAGGTTAGGGACTAAAGTGTAAAGTTTTTATAAAAACTAAAAATATATTATATATTAGCTATTATCCTCATTAGTTCAAGAATTCAGTAAACAACTCCAGAGAATTCTAGAGAGCACGAGAGAGAACAAGAGGGAAGAAGAAGAGATCAAGGGAATTACCAAGAACCAAGGAATTGAAGGTTGGAATTAGTGATTCCAAGGTAAGAATTCCTTAGTTTTAACCTAGTTCTTGAGTGTGTTCTTCATTTTGGTCTTTGGATGGAATTGAAACTGCAATTGCAGTTAGAAATCACGTGGGTTAAGTAACTAATGCTTCCAATAAGCTATTAGTTAAGAACTTAACTCAAAAACATGGAAGTAGGTTGTTATAATTGAGAATTTGCAAGTTTAGCCAAGAACGTCAATTTCTGCAATTGAGTTATTGAAGTGTTTTTAATAGCTTAAAATGTGGTATTAGTCAAGTGTTTTAGTCCTAGAACAAACCCCATACGATTAAGTACTGAAATAAGTGCTTAATGGGTGAAAACTGCGTGCTATAGTGCACAAATCGCGACTGAACAGGCTACTGCCCAGGCGCCAGGCGCAGTGCGCCCAGGACCAGGGCGGGGTGCGCCCAGGCGCAGTGCGTCCCTAGCCAGGCGCAGTGCGCCTTCAGTCAGGGGCCAGACAGGGACCAAAAATGTTAAAATTTTCAAATAACTCAAACGCTAGAAACCATAGCTAGACATGTCTGATTGACCTGAAATTTTAGACATAACCCTAACATGGTATAAGAACATGTCGGGAATGGTCAAATCCGTAATTCGACCTTGCGGAAAAGTTACTGTAGCGGCAGAGGCTAAAAACACTATTCATGCTCATGATTTTTAGAATTTGAGCTAGACTTGTCCAATGAACTCCAAATTTGAAACAAAAGTCTAATATAGTCTAAGATTTCATGGAAAAGAGTCGGAACTGAAATACGACCCCTCGGGGGTACTGTAGCAGTATACGCATATTTCGGAGAAAACCGTAAAATGAGTTATAAATGGTTATACATTTATTATAACCTAGAGCTATGTTATATGAGACATTAGCCTTATAGAATTAATTATATTGAGTATTTATATATACGATTTGTATAGGTGGTGCTTCAAACGTTGTTGAGTACGGGAAGGGAAAAGTCGTACGAGAAGCGTAGAAACTTGTAGCAACGTCAAGGTGAGTTTTATGAGGATTTTCTAGTACATAGCAAAAATGTTATTTTCAGAAAAGTAAGATTTCCAAATGTTTATAAATACTAAAGTTTGGAAAATAGTTTTGAAAGAAGCTCTATACAAGGGCTTAGTATATTAAGTAGATTTTTAAAGTATGGTTTGCAAAGTATTTTGAAAGAAGTTCCTTATAGGAACTAAGATGTCAAAAGTAGTTTGATAATATTTTTGATAAAGAGTTACAAAGTTTATGAGTTTTAGTTTATTACAAATTGTGTCCCATTTTGACCAATTTGAGATGAAATGAAGTAAGAATTAAAGACGTATGAGCCAGTTGTCCGGACTAGGATCACCCACATAATGGGGAGATCAGAAGACACTACTGGGATGGTACCTCCCGTCGCGAAGTAGTTGTCTAGCTTAGTATACCCTTGTGCTTGAATTCGTTCCAAGTCACAAAGGGGAGACAGAATGAGCAAACCGAGTGGGCAGATCTGTTCTGTCCCGCAAGGGGAGCTAGTTGAATGAATTAATTAACTTAATTCATAAGTTTCAGTTGGTCACGAGAAATGAGAAAGAAAAGCAGTTTTAAGAAAGAAAGTTTTTTTTTAAAGTTTGAAAGTAAAGAAGAGAAAGTTGTTTTGAGATTTATGAAATAAATCAGTTTTTAGCAATGTACTTTTAATATTTCAAGTTGTGAACAGAAAAGCTTTTGGGTCTAAACCCATATTACTCACGAGGCTTTATGTCTCACGTATACTATTTTTGAAATGCTATGTACTTAGGTGAAAGGAGCAAGGGTTGCAGTTGGGACCGGTTTATATACTGTATGTTTAAATTATGGTATCTGTATTGAGTCTGTAATACCCCCTTGAGTTTGAGTTTGTAAAATAAATAAAAAAAAATTTAAGTGGCTATTTTATAGTCACGAGTTGTAACATAAGTTTGTAAAGTAAACTGTATTTGTATTTAAATATGGTAAAAGAAAAGGGGTGTTACAGTTTTGGTATCAGAGCCATAGTTTAAGCGAATTAGGTTGGATTACCATCCTAGACTTAAACTAGCAAGAGTAGTAGTAAGTTGCCTTAGTAATATAGGAGGCATAGAGTGAGCATGACTGTTATAAAAATGCAGTCAAAATAAGGAGATAACATGCTACCGCTTACGAAATACTATATAGAATTGTGTATTAAACAGATAATTTGTTCATCTATATAGTAATGGAAGGCAGACGACAAGCTGACAAGGGTGAGGGCAGTCACACTTCCTCAAGAGGAAGTGAACCACATGTTCTGCGAAACGATGAGTCTGAGCCAAACCCACCACCACCACAACCTGTCACTATGGAGGCAATTCAGTTTTTAATCGATAACTTACGAACTGAGTTGAGACAAGATGTGAACAACATAATTGATGGTCGAATGGGTGAACCCAGAGCCCAATCTTCACAAGAGGTCTCAAAAAGGGCGACTGAGGAAGAAGGTAGTGGAGAAAACAGAAGGAAAGAGAAGGGCTGTTCTTTTAAGTCCTTTATGTCTTGCAAACCGCCCGAGTACCATGGCAGTTTTGAGCCAAAAGTGACGATGCGATGGGTCCGAGAAATTGAACAAGTGATGCAAGCAAGTAAATGTGGTGAAAAGGATCGGGTCAACTACGCCTCTCGACAGTTGAAGGATGATGCTCTGGTGTGGTGGAACACCAAATACGACAGCTTGGGAAAAGATGTGGTTTATGGTTGGTCATGGGCGGAATTTGTCACGTGTCTCAAAGATAAATTCTGTCCCACGTGAGACTTGGAGAAAATGAATGAAGATTTCTTAACGATAAAGAAAGGAGATATGACGGTGGATGAGTATACGAAGAAGTTTTGCGACATGTTACCTTTTGTGGGGGAATCCTACCCTACTGAGCGGTCCCGAATTAACCGCTATGTCCGCGGTTTGCCATGGAACTACGAGTTAGAAGTGAAGAAAGCCGAAACACTTGATGGGGCGATCAATGCTGCCCGAACTGTGGAAGATGTTGGAAAAAGAAGGAAGGAAGAAGGACCTGGTTTTGGTGACAAAAGGAAGACAGTTAGTAGTATCAGTGGGAACATAAAGAAGAAAGGGAAAATGAATACAAGTCAGAGCCGACAGGGAAGTGTGAAAAAGTGCGAGAAATGTGGGAAAGAACACGGTGGTGAATGCCGAGCGGGATCAAATGCCTGCTTTAATTGTGGCGGATTCGGTCACAAAGCGAAAGATTGTAAAGCCAAGAAAGCCAGCGAAGTAGAGTGCTTCTCATGCCATCAGATGGGACACTACAGTTTCAACTGCCCAAATAAGGGAGGAGAAACCATGGTGTCAACAGCCCAGAAGAAGACCGAACCTCAGAAAGTGAAGACTCGAGCTTTTCAGATCACCAGGGAGGAAGCAAAGGAGACTCATGATGTGGTCTCAGGTATACTACTGATCAACTCGACACCGGCATATGTCTTGTTTGATTCCGGGTCTACATATTCATTTGTGTCCCATGGGTTTGGAGCTAGATTAAAAGTCCCATTAGAATTGTTAGATCTAGTCTTTGAGGTAGAAGTGGCGGACGGGAAATTTGTGGAAGTTCAGCATATATACCGAGACTGTGAACTTGACATCAACGGCAAGAAGTTTCGACTTAATCTCCTTCCTATTGGAATTAAGTCCTTTGATGTAATAATTGGGATGGATTGGCTTGGTGCAAATGATGCGAAGATAGCTTGTGGACAGAAGAGGGTGTCTGTTAAAACCTTAGGAGCCAAGGTGTACGTATATGGGGAAAGAAGAACGCACGTGCCCAGTATTATCAGTGTAGCTAAAGCTCGAAGATGTATCAGGAAAGGATGTGTATCTTTCCTGGCCTATGTGATGACTGAAGATAAAGTGAAACAGACGTACAAAGACATAGAAGTGGTAAAAGAGTTTCCAGAAGTTTTCCCAGATGAATTGCCAGGCTTGCCACCAGAAAGGCAAGTTGAGTTCCGAATAGATCTTGTTCCAGGAGCTTCCCCAATAGCACGAGCACCGTACCGGCTAGCACCAACAGAGATTGTTAGAGTAACTAATGAGAAGATTGGAGTAATTCAAACCAATATGAAAGGTGCACAAGATCGACAGAGGAGTTATTCAAATCTAAAGAAGATACCATATGACTTGCAAGAAGGAGATTTGGTGATGATTAAAGTGTCGCCATGGGAAGGAGTGGTTAGATTTGGCAAAAGAGGAAAGTTGAGTCCGAGGTACATTGGACCTTTTAGAATCCTGAAGAGAGTTGGGTTACAAGCATTCAAGATAGAGTTACCACCCGAACTCAGTGGAATACATGATACCTTCCATGTATGCTACTTGAAGAAGTACTTTGGTAAAGAAGAGTTAGTAATACCGTATACCGATCTGAGGGTGGAGACTCCTAGCAAATTGATTGAAGAACCCGAAGCCATCCTAGAAATGCAGACTAAGAAGCTAAGGAACAAGGAGATTGACCTTGTGCTCGTCAAGTGGAAGCATCCCTTAGGGTCAAACTTGACTTGGGAAACGTTAGCAGAAATGAAGAGAAGATATCCGAATTTCACGGATTACGAAAAGATTCCGAGGACGGAATCCGCTTAAGGAGGGGTGACTGTAAGAACCCGCGAAAAAGTCAAAAAGGGTAAAATAGTCATTTGTCACGTTGTACGACTATTATGTGTAATAATATGTATTTGTAAAATAATAAAGTGAGAAATAAAAGTTTATGTGAAATTTGGAGTTTTACCGCGTGAATAGTAAAATTTGACCAAAAAGGGCAAAATTGGTCATTTGGCATAAAAATGACCAAAAATGTCATGAAAATGTTTAGTTGGGAGTAATGAAGTATAAATGGTAAAGTTATTACCTTTGGATCATTTTTGAAGAAGAAATGGAAGGTTAGGGACTAAAGTGTAAAGTTTTTATAAAAACTAAAAATATATTATATATTAGCTATTATCCTCATTAGTTCAAGAATTCAGTAAACAACTCCAGAGAATTCTAGAGAGCACGAGAGAGAACAAGAGGGAAGAAGAAGAGATCAAGGGAATTACCAAGAACCAAGGAATTGAAGGTTGGAATTAGTGATTCCAAGGTAAGAATTCCTTAGTTTTAACCTAGTTCTTGAGTGTGTTCTTCATTTTGGTCTTTGGATGGAATTGAAACTGCAATTGCAGTTAGAAATCACGTGGGTTAAGTAACTAATGCTTCCAATAAGCTATTAGTTAAGAACTTAACTCAAAAACATGGAAGTAGGTTGTTATAATTGAGAATTTGCAAGTTTAGCCAAGAACGTCAATTTCTGCAATTGAGTTATTGAAGTGTTTTTAATAGCTTAAAATGTGGTATTAGTCAAGTGTTTTAGTCCTAGAACAAACCCCATACGATTAAGTACTGAAATAAGTGCTTAATGGGTGAAAACTGCGTGCTATAGTGCACAAATCGCGACTGAACAGGCTACTGCCCAGGCGCCAGGCGCAGTGCGCCCAGGACCAGGGCGGGGTGCGCCCAGGCGCAGTGCGTCCCTAGCCAGGCGCAGTGCGCCTTCAGTCAGGGGCCAGACAGGGACCAAAAATGTTAAAATTTTCAAATAACTCAAACGCTAGAAACCATAGCTAGACATGTCTGATTGACCTGAAATTTTAGACATAACCCTAACATGGTATAAGAACATGTCGGGAATGGTCAAATCCGTAATTCGACCTTGCGGAAAAGTTACTGTAGCGGCAGAGGCTAAAAACACTATTCATGCTCATGATTTTTAGAATTTGAGCTAGACTTGTCCAATGAACTCCAAATTTGAAACAAAAGTCTAATATAGTCTAAGATTTCATGGAAAAGAGTCGGAACTGAAATACGACCCCTCGGGGGTACTGTAGCAGTATACGCATATTTCGGAGAAAACCGTAAAATGAGTTATAAATGGTTATACATTTATTATAACCTAGAGCTATGTTATATGAGACATTAGCCTTATAGAATTAATTATATTGAGTATTTATATATACGATTTGTATAGGTGGTGCTTCAAACGTTGTTGAGTACGGGAAGGGAAAAGTCGTACGAGAAGCGTAGAAACTTGTAGCAACGTCAAGGTGAGTTTTATGAGGATTTTCTAGTACATAGCAAAAATGTTATTTTCAGAAAAGTAAGATTTCCAAATGTTTATAAATACTAAAGTTTGGAAAATAGTTTTGAAAGAAGCTCTATACAAGGGCTTAGTATATTAAGTAGATTTTTAAAGTATGGTTTGCAAAGTATTTTGAAAGAAGTTCCTTATAGGAACTAAGATGTCAAAAGTAGTTTGATAATATTTTTGATAAAGAGTTACAAAGTTTATGAGTTTTAGTTTATTACAAATTGTGTCCCATTTTGACCAATTTGAGATGAAATGAAGTAAGAATTAAAGACGTATGAGCCAGTTATCCGGACTAGGATCACCCACATAATGGGGAGATCAGAAGACACTACTGGGATGGTACCTCCCGTCGCGAAGTAGTTGTCTAGCTTAGTATACCCTTGTGCTTGAATTCGTTCCAAGTCACAAAGGGGAGACAGAATGAGCAAACCGAGTGGGCAGATCTGTTCTGTCCCGCAAGGGGAGCTAGTTGAATGAATTAATTAACTTAATTCATAAGTTTCAGTTGGTCACGAGAAATGAGAAAGAAAAGAAGTTTTAAGAAAGAAAGTTTTTTTTAAAGTTTGAAAGTAAAGAAGAGAAAGTTGTTTTGAGATTTATGAAATAAATCAGTTTTTAGCAATGTACTTTTAATATTTCAAGTTGTGAACAGAAAAGCTTTTGGGTCTAAACCCATATTACTCACGATGCTTTATGTCTCACGTATACTATTTTTGAAATGCTATGTACTTAGGTGAAAGGAGCAAGGGTTCCAGTTGGGACCGGTTTATATACTGTAAGTTTAAATTATGGTATCTGTATTGAGTCTGTAATACCCCCTTGAGTTTGAGTTTGTAAAATAAATAAAAAAAAAATTTAAGTGGCTATTTTATAGTCACGAGTTGTAACATAAGTTTGTAAAGTAAACTGTATTTGTATTTAAATATGGTAAAAGAAAAGGGGTGTTACAATATAGGCCGCAACAAATATCATAGCCATATAGGCCGCACCAGTTGGATATAGAATCCAATATCATAGCCATATAGGCCGCACCAAATATCATAGCCATATAGGCCGCACCAGTTGGATATAGAATCCAATATCATTTATGGCTCACGGCTCCGTTCTTGTCATTTCATTGACTCACGGCTTATCCGGTATTGCCTTTTCAAGATTTGACTCACAGCTCCGTTCTTGTCTATCGTAGACTCACGGCTTATCTGGTATTGTCATTTCAATGCGTCTGTAAACTGTTAAGTTTCGTCCCCTGAATCTGTTTCAATCTGCAACAGCTTAATCAACACATACCATATGTGATATAAGTGAGATTACTCACCTGGATATTAGCTGCATTTAAATCCCGGTTGTTTCTTGCCTTTGCGTGCACCACAACCATTTGTCCTATACCTATATATTCATTTATATATCAAATGATAATAGGTTAACAGCCATTCTAATTGACTCTAATACATAAGAGTTCAATAATATATCATTACAAACAATGTCTAGATGATAAACTTTCCATTTATCATCTTTTCATGAGTTTTACTATTCACCGAGGCATTCGTATTGATCTACAGTGTCCCCGAGGAGTCGAAAACTCAATTTAATATTTTTCCAGGACTTTTCAGACCATTATGAACATATGGTTCAAGTTTGAGGTAAATCGGACAAGCCAAACAAAAGTTAGCATTTCTGATCCCCTGCCAGGAGGGCGCACCGCGCCAGGATCAGGGCGCACCGCGCCTGGTTCTGGGCGCACCGCGCCTGGCGCCTGGGCAGCCTCCTGATCAGTCGCGATTTGTGCACTGTAGCAAGCAGTTTTGGCCTATTAAGTCCTTAATCCAGTTCTTAATCACATGGGGTTTATTCCTAGGCTAAAACCTTCTATTAATACAAGGTTTTCAACCATTAAAACCCACTCAATCAATCAAAGGAAGAATTAGGGTTCTTAGTTCCAAAAACCCCAAAACTTCAAATTCAACTAAAATAGCAATCTACTTCCAAAATCTTGAATTAAGTCCTTTTAGCATGACTTATTGGAAGTATTAACCACTTAAACCACATCATTCTTGACTGAAATTTCAGTCATTATATTCCTCAAGTGAAGAACACACAAACCTAGGTTAGAAATTCCAAGAACTAACCTTAATTGCTTGAAAACTTCAATTCCAAGCTATGCCTTCAACTTCTAGCTTTAATCTTCAAGAAAGCTTCCAAATTTTCTGCAGAAATCGCACCAAGGATCCTCCCCCGTAGCTGTTCAGTTTTTTTTCTGCACATGTGGAGAGACTTTCTTGCACTATTTATACTTCCAGATTTTACAAATTTAGTCCCTAAGTTCACTTTCTTGAACTTTTGGCACTATAATCAAATTTTATCACAATAAAACTTTCTTTTCTTATGTTTTTGCCACGAGCAAACAATATTTTTACATAATTGGTCCTTCACTTGGTCAAATGACCAAATTACCCTTTGTCTAGTATTAACTTTCTAATACTTAGAACACCATATTAAATCATAAATACACTATGATTAACATATTAATACTTGTCAAAAGTATCGTGGTGTTACAAGAAAAGAGTGAAGTGTTATCTCTAAACTTAAGTGTCTTGAACAAAAGGGGAAGAATGTGTTGGAAAAGTGGGATGTGTTCCCACTTTGGACTCTAAAGTGGGTTGTGGCCCTACTTTGGACCCCTAAATGAAGTTGAGTTATAACTCTAATTCAAAAATAGTTTATGGGTTTATGTACTCCTACATGATAGTTTCATTTTGATATGTCACATGCTCCAAATAAATTTCATATTAATGAGGTATTGATCATTAAAATGTTGTGCTTGAAATAAATGTTGGAAAAGTTGAACATTTCTCATATATAAGAATAGTTTAGAAGTTTGAACTGCTTTTAAGTAGTAGTGTACGAATAGTAGCATACATAAAGAATTACGTGATTGGCAACCCAAGTGCAACGTACTGTTGTGGATTATATTAATATTACAATGGTTCGAGTTGATGAAATAATGAAAAATTCTCTATTCAACATAAAACTTTTCTTGTTTGGTAGATATGAGTTATGGAAGTCGGCTTGTACCGTTGTAATGCCATTATTGAATTGGCAAAACTTGTTCGGTAGATATGAGTTTGCAGTGCTATTATTGAATTGACAAAACTTGCACTATATCAATGCCTTTTTTTCTTTTTGTGATAATGGTTCTTTTAAAGTTGAAAACCAACTCAAACAAATTTGTTTCAATAAACATGAGATTTTGAAAAAAGAAATGCCCACATCAGTACATCAGTGTTATTTTGGCATTAGATTCCAAATCTTTTATTACCGTTTCTATGACCAAAATCTTGAAACCCAGATCTTGGTGTGTGGGGTGACCATGTTCTCTACCGTTTTGAGAACTTGTGGGAGGAGAGACCTGGGGTGGAGGGTCGTGAGTCGAGGTGGGAACATTTAATGTATAGGTAATACCGAAAGTTATAAAAAATGTTTAGGATAATGGTGAAACTGATGATAAAAATTAGACACCGTTAATAGAATGGACGAACCTCATAACAACATAATCTTTTAGGGATTGTCCGAGTGAAATAAAAGAAAATAATGATGAAACACGCAATTTATCTCAAACCACCGTGACGATCTATGTAATTTAATGTAATAATTATTATAAAATCAATTAAATCATACTAAGAAGTCTCATCTGCCACAATCTTATGAGATTATTGGTCTCATTTCGGTTTTAAATCCGCCAAACCCGAATCGTCCAGGCCAAGACTCTTTTCAAATCACGTTGATCTATGTAGGCTTTTAGGCTTTTAGGTAATGTTTGTACCCATGTTTACTTGTTTAGTGACCATATAATATGCTTATGAACCAATTTGAGCTCTACGAAATTAAAAAAAAAAAAAGAAAAAGAAAAAACACACACATCCTGACAAAATATAGAGCCATCTAAATTGTATTTATATGTTTATAAATTCCAACTATTTGTTTGATATGTCACATTATTGTTTAATGATATAATTGTTTTAACCTATAATCATATTTTTACAATAATTATACTCAGTTAAAAGATCCACGTATTCCAATCGAGTGTCGTCAAAATAAAACACAAAATTTAAAAATTGTTTTTTCTTATAAAAGATACTTCTCCAATAAAGAATTCACACTCGTCTTTTTAAGTTTCATATTTGTTTTCATTTTTCAGAAAAGTGTCGATCTTCTTTGACACACAAATATATCCAAAGCCTATATATTATATATTACTAAGTTACGTGTGTGATTTTCCTATAAAGAATAGGGACATGCTCAACTAAATCATGTTGGGCTTGAGCCCTATAAAATTGTATCTGCTCAGCCATCGAGTTTTTGCCCATAACAAACATTTTTCTTGTTGATTGGGCTATTCACCCAATACGACTTTTTTGTCTAAGATTTTAAGAAGAGTAAATTACATAAAGAGTCCCTGTGGTTTGGGGCTACTTGCAATAAGAGTTCTATTTTTGAAATTTTACTTTATGGGTCCTCAAAGTTTCATTTAGCTTACAAAAGTAGTCCTTGGCCAAGTAAAAAGACCAATTTACCTTTTTTAATTTCTTTTTTATTTTTCTTTTAATTTTTATTTATTAAATTAATTAAAAAAAAAACCACCCCCACCCCCTGCGTCTCTTTCTCTCTCTATGAAGCTTAGTGTCGGTGATCTTCTCCGGACACTCCGATGATGAATGAGAAACATAAACGTTGTTTTTACTCCAGGATAAATAAGGGAACATGGAAGCAAATAGATGGTGATCGAGAGAGGGAAAGAAAGATCCAGATCTGATCTGCGACCAGTAGAAATGTAATTTACTCCAATATATCCTCCAAATTAGCTGAAGAATCCTTCCAGGTCTCCCTCTCGTATTTCCGCTACATATCAACATCAAAAACCCTAGAATTAGTAACACTAACACCACCTATAAACCCTTTACCTCCATACTTGAAAAGGCAAGATGACAGCTACTTCGAAGGAGGATGGAAACAGCAAAATCGCTTATTTAACCGACGGAACGAAAGAAATTCTTCACCAGTCCATCCTTAATTACCTCCATCGCAGTGGATTCTCCAAAACCCTCAAACGATTTCAGTATGAAGCCCTAACCCATACACTAACAGTGAGTTCCTGTGGGCAAAACCATGTTCGTCAGACACAAGAAAAGAGAAAACAGGGAAAAGGAAAAATCAGAACAAAGAAAAGAATGAAGAGAGATCAAGAGAGAGAGAGAGAGAGAGAGAGAGAGATCACGAGATATAGAGGAATCGAGGGAGTGGGAGTCGTCGACCCACAGAAAGGAGACCTAGAGAGTCGACGAAAATGAGTGAGACCGAGTGGGAAGCAGCAGTGGAGCTGCTGTGCGATTTCCGACGAACCGCCGCCTGTAGCGGCGGTGATGGTTGGGGAACGACGGCGGTGAGAGTCGGCGAACCGCCGCCAGTCGTTGTCTCTTTTGAGCCCCCTATGTTCTCCCTCAATCACCGTCGTCTTCTTTTGTCCACCGCAAACCTGCAAATCAGAAGGGGTGAGAGAGAGACGTGACGGAAAAAATGGCAGCCTTCACCGGAAATTTCCAACTTGTCCATTCGATATTTAACAAACGAACGAACGATCAATAGCGGTTTTCGATAAAATAAATGTGCCAACATGATAGCTCTTGAATAGTCGGTAAAAATCAAACAAGATAATAGGCAATCGATCAATTTTTTGGAGTGGAAAAATGGATCGGTGGGACACCTGGATCGAGTATTCGAGTTAGGTTATTCTTTTTAATAATTAAAATAAATAATAAATTCAAAGAAAAAAGAAAAAGAAAATATCAAGGGTATTTTAGTCTTTTTAGTAGCATTGGGACTCTTTTTGAAAATAATCGAAAACCTAAAGGACCCATAAAGTTAAAATTGAAAAGTAGGACTCTTTTGGTAAGTAGCCCCAAACCACAGGGACTCTTTCTTTAATTTACTCTTTTAAGAAATAATATTTTCATGGGTTAAGGTCATTTTTGGTCATTTAACTTTTTGGTTTGTGCACATTTGGTCACTTAACTTTGTTTAAGTTCTACAAGGTCACCTAACTTTTTATTTTGTCCCGAAATGGTCACTGTAACCTGTTATAGCCGGTTACAGTGACCATTTCGAGAATAAAAAAAAAAGTTAAGTGACCTATTATAACTTAAATAAAGTTAAGTGACCAGATGAGCACAAAACAGAAAGTTAAGTGACCAAATGAGAACATTAACCCTGAACAAATTGATTTTATGAAACGTTGGATTTTTGAGACTTGCATTAGTTGTATATGTTACTCCGATATAATAATTTTTTACAAATGAACAAATATGTTTGAGTCGTGTTAAGTTGGAACCATGGAAACCGTTTCTATGTTCATTTTACTCTCATAATTCATCTTTATAAACGAACGAAAAAAAACTACTTAAATAAAGAAGAAGAACCTCGAAATTATTGGTTCATCCTTATTATAAAGCATTTGCATAACATTGTTCGGTATAAATTGTAAATAAGGTTTTATTGAGTTGTAACACATAACCATTTCTCTTTTTAGAAAATTATAACATTTTATTAGAAGCTAAAATCAATCAATTAAAAAAATACCAGACAATTATAACATCTACTAGAAGCTAAAACCAACGAATTAAAAAATCACCAAACCAGAACCGATCATTCTTCTTTATCTACGTAGTTTTTTTCGTTCGTTTATAAAGATGAATTAGGAGAGTAAAATGAACATAGAAATGGTTTCCATGGTTCCAACTTAACACAGCTCAAACACATTTGTTCATCTATAAAAATGTATTATCGGATTATCATATACAACTAATGCAAGTCCCAAAAATCCAACGTTTCAAAAAATCAATTTGTTCAGGGTTAATGTTCTCATTTGGTCACTTAACTTTCTGGTTTGTGCTCATTTGGTCACTTAACTTTATTTAAGTTATAATAGGTCACTTAACTTTTTATTTATTCTCGAAATAGTCACTGTAACCGGCTATAACAGGTTACAGTTTTCTATTTTCATTCGAAAATGTTTGTACTAACCAGAAAGTTAAGTGACCAAATTTGACATTAACCCTATTTTCATTCGAAAATGTTTGTACTAACCATGATCTATAAGTTTAAAGTTTGTGATGTTTGTGGAGGGCGAAAGTGGCCCCGGTACATAAAACCTACAAAAGTCATTACATCTTATTTCCTTGGAAATAATTTTTGAAATCTTACGTGTATCTTCGAAAATCAGGCTTCACAACATGTAAGCTTTCTACTTTTTGGCCATATATAGTGTAATGTTAAGCGTTGTGTTAAGTTTTTTAGATGAAAAAAGCATTTGTGAAACACTAAGAACTTGTTTGAAAACGATACGATGATTTTTGAATATGTTCTTGGTGTTTGCAAATATGTTTTCTAGGGCTTTTAATAGATTTTCATTTATATTGGTCCACTAGGTGTAAAGGACATAATAGATACGCATTTTATCAGAATTTTTTTTTTGTTTTTTGCTTCTTCGAAAGTACAAGCATGTTCGAAAATGAATGCCAACTCGTATGAACTTCTACCTTTTCGTCACATATAATGTAATATGAAGCCTTTTGTTAAAATTTTTACATGAAAAAACATTTACGAATACTAGTAACATGTTCAAAAATGATACGAGGAACTTTGAGGATGTTCTTCGTGTTTGCAAATATGTTTTTAGGGTTTTTAACGGATTTTTTGTTTAAATTGGTGGGTTAGGTGTAAATACATAGTAGATAACACACTTTTTTTATCAGATATTTTGTTTGTGTGTCTTCAAAAATAATGAACATGTTCAGAAATAAATATCAACCCGTATGAACTTTTTCACAAATGATGAGCATGCTCGAAACGTATCATCGAAGATATGAACTATTTCAAAATTCATATATTCATATATATCTTTTCGAAAATGATCTCTTCAAAATTTTAAAAATATAGGACAACACATTACATTTCTGTCTTTTTAGAACATCGAGTTGGACATTACTGAACCTCTTCAATCTTTTTACATCATTGACTAACCTATGACACTAATTCGACCTTAAAATGACCAACCATATTCGGTTCTACTATAAGGAGAATTTTGACCCTCATACAAGAAAACATGTTTTTATGCAAGACATGTTTCGACTCTTGCCTCGACTTACCTACCCTTGTCGAGGACCCATTTATTGTTCATCAAATCCTTAATCTTAAGGTCCTGCTTGATCCACCACTGCCCAACCAACAACTCGCACTTAGGGTAGATAGGCATAAACTCATATACAAGCCTAGCCTTTGGTGGTGACTATTTTTGTATGATGGCTTGTTTGAGATTTGGTCAACTACCAATGGAGGATAATACCAGACTCTCTAAGTTTATGACACGAGTATTCAAAAATACAAAGCTAACGACAACATGACAGTTAGGATCTAAAGAAAGTTTTGAGTGACAATTCTTTTGGAAACTCATGTGACGATCATGTGGCCCGTTTCTACCAATTATTTATGTTAGAGTGCAAGTTTATATGGAATGATGTACGTGAGAAAGAGGATATAATGATGTTGTCAGATGACATAGATGCATGAAATATAACACTAATGTTGCAACAAGTTATTTTGAGTGTTACTTTGTAATTATTTACAAATTCTTATGTCACATGTACTGATAGGGTAGTCACGTATGGAAGCATCAATGGACTTTCATACGCATTCTGATATCACGTAGGATGCATGAAATATAACACTAATGTTGCAACAAGTTAGAATCGAACAACATATTGCTGTTATGAAATATATGTCACTACCAAAGTATACCATCAATGGACTTTCATACGCATTCTGATATCACGTAGGATGTCAAATCAGCATAAACATTGTATCACTGGTCAAAAAGGTATAATGTGAACAATTTTAAAAAGTTTATGGGTAAATCAAGCACAAAAGAAAGTTCAGTGACCAAATATGAACAATTTTAGAAGTTCGTTACCATTTCCAAGTCTTCTAGGATGTCATGTAGGATTTCAAATCCGCATAAACCTTCTACCAGCGGTCATAAATGTATAATGTGAAAATTTTTAAAAGGTTTATGGATAAATGAAACATAAAAAAAGTTCAATGACCAAATGTGAATAATATATTGTAACACCCGGCTTTTAAAACAAAAATACCCCTGAAAAATTTTTCATTTAAAACACAGGTTTCAATACATAAAACCATAACAAGGGGTATATTTTAATAAAACAGGTACAAGTGTATCAAGGAGAGTATAAAATACCGTAGTCTCCTTTAAAGCCGGGCTGCTACTAACAGCATCTAAGAGTCCTACTTCACGAGTCACGGACTCTATCTTGTCCCCTACCAGTATCATGCTAACCTGCAGGGACAGTAAACAACGGTATGAGCTACAAAGCTCAGTGAGTAATCAAATCTACAAATAACACGTATTAAATACAATCATGTATTTGTCTGGATATTGAATCCAAACTCCTAGCCTCACTGGCTGACCGAATATCTCTTAGGATTTCACATCCTAAATTATAGTCTTACAGACTACAACATGATAACCTGCAATTATCAAACCACGTCAGTTATTTACACATATAACCATATACAACTATTTCTGTCCCATCTCTCTCAGTCACATCGGACTGCACCGTATATCATGGCTATTTAAGCCGTACACTGTATCATAGCTATATAAGCTGCATCAAAACATTATCAATATACAATTCATAGTCCGCAGGCCGCACCAGCTGGGTTTGATAACCCGATATCATAGCCAAAAGGCTGCACCATGTATCTGTAACAATATCATAGCCAAACAGGCTGTATCGTGTACCTGTAACAAAATCATAGCCAAACAGGCTGCACCAATTATCATAGCCCGAAGGCTGCATCGGAGACATAGCCCGAAGGCCGCACCGGAGTCATAGCCCGAAGGCCGTACCAAGCATCGGAGACATAGCCCGAAGGCCGCACCCATTGGATAAAAATCCAGAATTAGTTATGGCTCACGGGTTAGCCCGCTGTTGCCTGAAATATGTGGCTCACAGGAAAATCCCGCTGTTGCCTAGACTCACGGCTGGTTCCGGTCTTGTCTATATAAGTTTCATTGACTCACGGCTGGTTCCGGTCTTGTCATTTCATTTTATTGACTCACGGCTGGTTCCGGTATTGTCATTTCATTTTATTGACTCATCAATTTCGTCCCACAATCAGTTTCAACCTATAACAACTCAATCATCATATATCACATATGGTATTAGTGAGATTACTCACCTGGATGCTAGCTGCATTTAAATCCCGGTTGTTTCTTGCCTTTGCGTGCACCACAACCATTTTGTCCCACACCTATATAATCATTTATATATCAAATGATAATAGGTTAATAGCCATTCCAAATAACTCTAATACAATAGAGTTCAATACAATATCGTTATAAACAATGCCTAGTTAATAAACTTTCCGTTTACTAACTTTTTGTGAATTTTACTATTCACCGAGGCATTCGAGTCGATCTACAGTGCCCCCGAGGGGTCGAAAACCCAATATAATAATTTTCCCAAACTTTTCAGACCATAACGAGCCTATGGTCCAAATTTGAGCTAAAACGGACAAGCCAAACGAAAGTTAGCGAGTCGGAAGTCCCCTGCCTGGCCCCTGCTTGGAGGCGCACTGCGCCAGGAATCAGGCGCACTGCGCCTGGGCGCACCCCGCCCTGATCCTGGGCGCACTGCGCCCTGCGCCTGGGCAGAGCTCCTGGACAGTCGCGATTTATGCACTGTAGCAAGCAGTTTTTGGCCATTAAGTCCTTAATCCAGTCCTTAATCGATTGGGGTTTGTTTCTAGGCTAAAACCTTATACTCTAATAAGGTTTTCAACCATTCAAAACAACTAAATCAATCAAAATGAAGAATTAGGGTTCTTAGTCTCAAAACCCCAAAACTTCAAATTCATCAACAATAACAACCTACTTCCATTATCTTGAGTTAAGCCCTTTCTAGCATGACTTAAGGGAAGTATTACATCAACTTAAACATATAATTATCACTGCAAATGCAGTTTTTCAGTTTGCTCACAAAAACCCACCAAGAACACCATGCTAGAACTTGAATACTAACCTTAATAGCTTAGGAATCACCAATTCCAATCTATGATTCCAATTCCAAGCTTCAATCCTTGATTTCCTGCAGAAATCACCCCTTCCTTGCTTCTCCCTTGTTTCACTTTCATTGGTTTCCACCTAGATGTATGACAGGCATGGCATGTATCAGCATGTTCATTCTCTTTCCAGTATAACATGCAATCATTTGGACACGCGTGTATCTTCTTATAATGAAGCCCTAAATCCCTTACAACATTTTTAGCTTCATTATAACTAGCTGGAAGTTTTGCATCTGGAATGAGCTCTTTGAAAAACTTCAGAAGCTCATTAAATGCCACATTACTAAGCCCGTGAAGCGTCTTGTACAGCAAAATTCTTATAATGAAAGATAGCTTTGAAAAACTTTTACACCCTGGAAATAACTCTTGCTTTCCGTCTTCAAGTAGCCTATAAAACTTCTCTGCCTCTACATTAACGCCCTCCTGAATCGTACTTGTTTCCTCTATGTTATCTCTGAACCTATCGTGCAGTAGTTCAGCAAAATTGTCATTCATGTGCACATCACTATCATCTGAACAACTATTAGATGTTATGTCTGAAGGTTTTTCTCCATGAAAAACCCATACATAGTAGTTTTCTACAAATCCTTCCCACTTAAGATGATTGAACACTTCATCTCTACGACACCAGTAACGGTTTTTACATTGTTTGCAAGGACAAACAATTTGACCTCCCCTTGCTGCCTTAGTAAATGAAACATTAAGAAAGTTAGTAACTCCAGTATCAAACTCAGGTAACCGTCTAGGTAGATACATCCATTCTCTACCATTCATCATCTCTCTGAAGCCCTGATAAGCAAGTTCACAAATGACACATCCCTGATAATCAATTTCCTTCTATATAACCTGTTTGGCAAATACTAAACATGCAAATCTAGGGAAAATTAAAGCAGCAGAAGTATGAATCTAGATGAATTGGAGGTTTTGAATGAATCTAGATAAGTGTAATGATATTACAAGAATTGAGACATGAATTGGGACAACAAAATTGTTTCAATATTTCAAATCAGCAAGTTAACATCCTGATAAGTGTAATGATATTATCTTCAATTCATGTCCCTGAATACACCTTCAATTCATGTCCCAATTCAGAAAATCGAGCAAGATTACATCTTAATAACTTCAAAATCGAGCAAGTTTACATGTTAATAACATCAAAATCGAGCAAGATTACATGTTATAACATCAAAATCGACCAGAAATTTCGAGCTAACATCAGCATCAGGGGAATATGATATTTAACATGGAATCGACCAGAAATCGACCAGAAAAATCGACCAGTAATCGACCAGAAAAATCGACCAAATATTTTACATGTTATAACATCAAAATCGACCAGAAAAATCGAGCAACACAAACAGCAAAATCGACCATAGAAACGACATGGAATAACATTTTAATTAAAGAAAAAGGAGATGAGAAAGGGGAAGAAGAACGAACCTGCGACAGCAACAGGGGAAGTCGGAGGTGCAGACGTGGTCGCCGGCGGACAGGGCACCGGAGCAGCAGCGTCGCCGGCGGAGAAGGAACCGGAGCAGCAGACCAGGTCGTGGAGACAAGATGCGTAGGTCTACCGATAGAATTGGAGGCGTGAATATAGTTGGAGGCGTGAAATGCTTAGGGTAATTTAGGAATACACGTCTTTTTTTTAAACAGATGTGCCAAACAAACCTAAGCCTAATTTACCCTAACATTAAGCTATTAGGAGGAAACTTCAACTTTGGTAAAAATTAATGAGGGAAAAACAAGAGCCAAAAAATTGTAATTTTCACTTTTGGTGAAAAAAAAAGGAGGGAAATATAAAAGCCATGAAATTGAAAATTTAACTTTTTTCAAATTTAACATAGTGCGAAGTTAAAAATATAAAACTTTTAAATATATATCATAATCAAATTTATTATTTATTATAGTAGTTATTTTATATAATAATTAATAAAATACAAATAACATAATAATTTTTTATTTTATAGAAAAAGATATATATGTATTTGATTAATAGTTTGGAGATATCTATATGTGTGTGTATTATTTGTGTTATATATACATTGTCACTGATTACAACACTTTCAAACAAGTGTTGCTATGAGAAACCAAAACATGCAACACTTCCTAAAAGTGACGTCTTTTTCAATAAAACATGCGACACTTATGAAAACGGTGCTGCAATAGGTACGCTAATACAACACTTATGTTATAAGTGCTGTATTAGCGTCAGAAGCAACTCTTTTTACAAGTGCTGCTCCTAAAGTGCTGTATTAGGCTCATTTTGTAGTAGTGGGGTTTGTTTCTAGGCTAAAACCTTATACTCTAATAAGGTTTTCAACCATTCAAAACAACTAAATCAATCAAAATGAAGAATTAGGGTTCTTAGTCTCAAAACCCCAAAACTTCAAATTCATCAACAATAACAACCTACTTCCATTATCTTGAGTTAAGCCCTTTCTAGCATGACTTAAGGGAAGTATTACATCAACTTAAACATATAATTATCACTGCAAATGCAGTTTTTCAGTTTGCTCACAAAAACCCACCAAGAACACCATGCTAGAACTTGAATACTAACCTTAATAGCTTAGGAATCACCAATTCCAATCTATGATTCCAATTCCAAGCTTCAATCCTTGATTTCCTGCAGAAATCACCCCTTCCTTGCTTCTCCCGTGGCTGCAACAATGGCTAGTCAAAGAGAGAGTCAACTCTCTCTTATTTATACCACAAAATTTTACAATTTTGGTCCTAAAGTTCATTTTCTTGAACTTTGACCACAAAATCAAGTTTTATTACAATAAAACTTTCATTTCTTACATTTTTGCCACAACCAACAATATTTTTCATATTTGATCTTTCACATGGTCAAATAACCAAAATACCCTTTTTCGGTATAACGACCCAAATTCAGTTTTTATAACATTTTAAGTCCAAAACTCAAAATATTATTTCAAACCAAATACTTTTCTGTCCAAAAGACCATTTTACCCTTCCAAGGTAAAATGACCAATTTACCCTTTTATTATAATTATATAATAAAGCGTGTCTTGGCGTTACAAATTCTCCCCTCCTTCAAAAGATTTCGTCCCCGAAATCACACAAGGAGTTGAGGGTAAATCTCCCTTGTTTCACTTTCGGTCTTCCACATCATCTCGGAATCTATATGGTAATGTCTAAGCACTTAATCATACTAGCCTTCTTATCTTGTGGTTAAATCACAATCCGCATATCATTCCTCCGGTTGTCCCGGGTATCTTATCTACGTATCTTTCTTCATCTATTTTCATCTTGTCATAAGGGATTTGTTGGAATTTATCAACACCTAATTCCTTTCTTGTCGTCCCAACAAATTTTAACCTTTCCAAAGGTTTACTCTTCGCACTAACATATTCCTTTACTTGAAATCTTAAAGGCTTTTACTCAGCGATTCACACACCACTTATAATTTCTTAACCATTCTTCAATTGCGTTCATACCTGTCAGGTATTTTCTTCAGTTTGTATAACAAACTAGGATCTAGTCAACAGCTTTGCCACATCTTCATTTTCAAAAATCGAAGGTTATCACGGTATTCCATACCATACTTCATACGAGTCATCAAACTACCAACATGTAGGTTGCTATTTCTTGCAAATTCTATCAACGATAGACAATCGTCTCATCTTCTACTAGGGTCTTCTGTGCAATCTTCAAGCACATCTTCTAAAGTCTGAATTATCAGATCATTTTATTCATCAATTCACAATACTTGCGGAGACTTTATCGCAAAGTCTATAACAATGTTGTCCTATTTCTTCTCTGGGGCCAACTACGGTTCAATTTCTTCGCACGTTTCTACCGGTTTGACTTTACGTCACGTACAAGTCAAATACTTTTCATGTGTCTTTCCATGCCTTTCTTCTGTCCCGGCCACCAACACATAGGTTTTATCGACCTATCCAGTCTGGTATTGCTCCAGATATACTGTATATCTAATACAAAATACATCTTTTCAAGATGATTTTCATATTTCACTCGGCTTTGGAACTCATATACACAACCACCAAGGGTTTTCAATCGCCGTGAGTTTCTAACTAGCTTCTTTCAATAGCTAGTCATTCATTTATTTATCACATTTTCAGACTTGCACCCATTTTTCTGTGCTACCCGAAACAACTCAGGTAATCAATTCGCCACATTCTTACATGTGGATGTAACCTTCAAAGGTTACTCTTTTCCATTCCAAGCATCTATAGCCACATCTTTCTTTCTGAGATGGTACAAGATTCCATAACCGAAATCTTTAAGTAATCCATCTATCTTTTATCTATCTCATATTTAGCTTCTTTTCTGATCAATAAAGTATTTCAAGCTTTAATGATCCACATAAACAATAAGTTTTACACCATATGCATAGTGTCTCCAAAGCTTAATACCAAAATCATAGTTGCTACTGCAACATCTTGCATCTACGATCAGTTCTGGATGCATTTCTATAATCCAATCTATCTTCTCCACTTAGCATCATTGCTAATGTTAGAGGTTCACACAAGGTTTATTCCAAACCTTTAGAACATATCTGTGGTCTTTCTACCACTCAGATTTTACACTTTTTCTTGGTCAACTTCAGTCAATTAACCAGCAATCAAGGAGCAGTTTTCTACAACTCTCCTATAATAACCCGCCAAATCCAAGGAACTACAATGTCAGTCAGATTCCTCGGGCGATTCCAGTTTATCACATCATCTATCCCACTGGATTTATTTTATCATCTTTGGCAGTATTATCATGCCCAAAGGGTTGAAACTTCTTTTAGCCAAATTTTCATACTTGGAGAATTTTACATATCACTGAACTCAGTGAAGTAACTCCAGTATCTGGTACAATGTACCTCATATTCAATCTGGTTTCGAGAATATCATATTCTCAGTAGTCAATGTACATATACATTAACTTATCTTTCTCCTTTTCAAAATGATAGGGCTCCATCTGATGACACCTACAGTCATATGAGATCCCAATTTAAAAACAATTTCTTCTAATTGTTTTACCACTCTCCCATCTCTGCAGAGGCCAATCAACATAGAGCCTAGATAACAGGAATGGCTCCCAATACCAGCTTAATCATAAGCTCTTCTTGCCAATCTGGCAGAAATCTTGGAAGTTCTTTTCAAAAGAATCATCCGAAAATTTATTTAAAGTAGTACACTACTATCACCACTTTATTAAGCTTGGCCCATACCACGTATGCCAACTACAACATCATTCCTTTACTAACTCTTTTCAAGTTTAAGCAAAGAGGATTAACCGGTATTTTCAACATCGGTCATTTACCATGGATTCCCATCCATTTCATTTCTGTTTTTAAGAACCATACTGTTCTTACTTCTACAATTCATTATAGCATAATTCATTGCTAACCAATTTATAAGCACAATTGCTTCAGATTTACTGGTAGTCATCGGCTTCAGATTCATAGGGAAAAATGGTCCCGTAAATCTTAGGCAGACTACATTCCAGGTGTTCAATATCTTGAACATACTTGCTATCTACAATAGCTATTTCAAATATTTCATCCAAAATCGTTGATGAAAAATTCAAACAAGACATCAAGTCATCGATCCAAAGCATAACTTTATGGATCAAATATAACATACACGAGTTATATTCAGAACAATGACATTTTCGACTATATCAGTCTCCTCACGAGTTTCTTCCACAATCTACTGGGATGCTCATGGTACCATGGGTCCTTTTCGACCATTCGTTCCTTCTTTCTTTCCTAGGTTCATCACCCGTTACTCCACATTTAGCATGTGAGTATTTCAATAAGAAGTGATCTATAGTTCCACACTGGAACCACTTCCGTCCCATACAACAAGCTCGAGCAATCTGCTCCTATCATCTGCAATTTCAGCATGTCAACGGTAGAGTCTCAACTCTACAATTTTCCTTAGTGCCTTTCCTGCACTGATCACTATACATAGTGGCTCTGTTTTGGTCCTTTCCCTATAAGGTTGGACCCAGTCTGTGGTAACTTCTCCCGAAGCGTACACTAATCGCTTTCTGCTTTTTCCTTGTAGTCCCAGCTACTTTTCTTTCACCTTGAATATCAACTAAGGTGAGCAACTGATTCATTTATCTGACCACATCAGCTAACATTGCTCGTCATGTGGATTTTCTGCTATTCGTCTCATTGCCCCTCGTTCAATGGAGCCTTGAGAAAGGGCTGGTTCGCCTCGTTAAGCTGCACGCCCTAAATTCCTCCCAGTAATGCCCGCTGCTCATACTTCTTATACGTTAGAAGTCAGCAATAGTTAGGTTATATATGTATAATAACAACTATATACACCTAACTATGCATCATGTTTACTATCTCAGGGTTTAAGTCCAGGAATCTACTCTATAGACACCTAGTTCACTTAAACCACGGCTCTGATACCAACTTGTAACACCCGGCTTTTAAAACAAAAATACCCCTGAAAAATTTTTCATTTAAAACACAGGTTTCAATACATAAAACCATAACAAGGGGTATATTTTAATAAAACAGGTACAAGTGTATCAAGGAGAGTATAAAATACCGTAGTCTCCTTTAAAGCCGGGCTGCTACTAACAGCATCTAAGAGTCCTACTTCACGAGTCACGGACTCTATCTTGTCCCCTACCAGTATCATGCTAACCTGCAGGGACAGTAAACAACGATATGAGCTACAAAGCTCAGTGAGTAATCAAATCTACAAATAACACGTATTAAATACAATCATGTATTTGTCTGGATATTGAATCCAAACTCCTAGCCTCACTGGCTGACCGAATATCTCTTAGGATTTCACATCCTAAATTATAGTCTTACAGACTACAACATGATAACCTGCAATTATCAAACCACGTCAGTTATTTACACATATAACCATATACAACTATTTCTGTCCCATCTCTCTCAGTCACATCGGACTGCACCGTATATCATGGCTATTTAAGCCGTACACTGTATCATAGCTATATAAGCTGCATCAAAACATTATCAATATACAATTCATAGTCCGCAGGCCGCACCAGCTGGGTTTGATAACCCGATATCATAGCCAAAAGGCTGCACCATGTATCTGTAACAATATCATAGCCAAACAGGCTGTATCGTGTACCTGTAACAAAATCATAGCCAAACAGGCTGCACCAATTATCATAGCCCGAAGGCTGCATCGGAGACATAGCCCGAAGGCCGCACCGGAGTCATAGCCCGAAGGCCGTACCAAGCATCGGAGACATAGCCCGAAGGCCGCACCCATTGGATAAAAATCCAGAATTAGTTATGGCTCACGGGTTAGCCCGCTGTTGCCTGAAATATGTGGCTCACAGGAAAATCCCGCTGTTGCCTAGACTCACGGCTGGTTCCGGTCTTGTCTATATAAGTTTCATTGACTCACGGCTGGTTCCGGTCTTGTCATTTCATTTTATTGACTCACGGCTGGTTCCGGTATTGTCATTTCATTTTATTGACTCATCAATTTCGTCCCACAATCAGTTTCAACCTGTAACAACTCAATCATCATATATCACATATGGTATTAGTGAGATTACTCACCTGGATGCTAGCTGCATTTAAATCCCGGTTGTTTCTTGCCTTTGCATGCACCACAACCATTTTGTCCCACACCTATATAATCATTTATATACCAAATGATAATAGGTTAATAGCCATTCCAAATAACTCTAATACAATAGAGTTCAATACAATATCGTTATAAACAATGCCTAGTTAATAAACTTTCCGTTTACTAACTTTTTGTGAATTTTACTATTCACCGAGGCATTCGAGTCGATCTACAGTGCCCCCGAGGGGTCGAAAACCCAATATAATAATTTTCCCAAACTTTTCAGACCATAACGAGCCTATGGTCCAAATTTGAGCTAAAACGGACAAGCCAAACGAAAGTTAGCGAGTCGGAAGTCCCCTGCCTGGCCCCTGCTTGGAGGCGCACTGCGCCAGGAATCAGGCGCACTGCGCCTGGGCGCACCCCGCCCTGATCCTGGGCGCACTGCGCCCTGCGCCTGGGCAGAGCTCCTGGACAGTCGCGATTTATGCACTGTAGCAAGCAGTTTTTGGCCATTAAGTCCTTAATCCAGTCCTTAATCGATTGGGGTTTGTTTCTAGGCTAAAACCTTATACTCTAATAAGGTTTTCAACCATTCAAAACAACTAAATCAATCAAAATGAAGAATTAGGGTTCTTAGTCTCAAAACCCCAAAACTTCAAATTCATCAACAATAACAACCTACTTCCATTATCTTGAGTTAAGCCCTTTCTAGCATGACTTAAGGGAAGTATTACATCAACTTAAACATATAATTATCACTGCAAATGCAGTTTTTCAGTTTGCTCACAAAAACCCACCAAGAACACCATGCTAGAACTTGAATACTAACCTTAATAGCTTAGGAATCACCAATTCCAATCTATGATTCCAATTCCAAGCTTCAATCCTTGATTTCCTGCAGAAATCACCCCTTCCTTGCTTCTCCCGTGGCTGCAACAATGGCTAGTCAAAGAGAGAGTCAACTCTCTCTTATTTATACCACAAAATTTTACAATTTTGGTCCTAAAGTTCATTTTCTTGAACTTTGACCACAAAATCAAGTTTTATTACAATAAAACTTTCATTTCTTACATTTTTGCCACAACCAACAATATTTTTCATATTTGATCTTTCACATGGTCAAATAACCAAAATACCCTTTTTCGGTATAACGACCCAAATTCAGTTTTTATAACATTTTAAGTCCAAAACTCAAAATATTATTTCAAACCAAATACTTTTCTGTCCAAAAGACCATTTTACCCTTCCAAGGTAAAATGACCAATTTACCATTTTATTATAATTATATAATAAAGCGTGTCTTGGCGTTACATATATATATATATATATATATATATATATATATATATATATATATATATACATACATACATACATACATACATACATACATACATACATACATACATACATACATACATACATACATACATATATATATATATATATATATATATATATATATATATATATATATATATATATATATATATATATATATATCCTTCCAACTCATTATCCATATTTTATTTTATAAATCTCATAATTTACCGCCATATAAACACAATAGTAGTACTTTGTTTATTATAAGCTTTAACACTTTAATTAAATAACATCATATTGGGGTTATAATATTTGTAGGTAGATTAACACTTTAATTATTTATCTCTCTTCGTCTTTGCATGTCATCTTAATTACACTACGGTGCCATTTCTTTTTTACTTAATAAACTTAATACATAAAATGCTTAGTGATTCAGCTGTATATGGTTGTTTCTTTTTACTTAATGCTAACAAAATGTCTTCGTGTGTTAAGTTAGAAAATAAGTGTCCTACATTAAGTCATGATTTTATAATTATTTTTCCTAAACTGCCCTTATTTCCTTGATGTAAATCATATTTATATCGAAAACTATGAGTAATGAAGTATATATTTCATGTTAAAATATTGAGTTATTCACTATTATATATCTAAATACCATACAAATTTTATGTGCTTGTTATTTGTTTAATCAATTATATATGTAAATATTAATTGTTTGAATTTAATTTTATTATTTGAACTTACTTTAGCTCTATTCAATTTAATTTATTAATCATTCTATTTTTTTAGTTTTTAAATTTTTTTAATATGAATATGTACAACTTTAATTTATAGTAGTTATTAAATAAATTGTCATTTGTTATTTGTCAAGTTCAAACATAACGTTAAAATAGTCAGACAGTTCGTTCAATACAAAAAATAGTATATATATCAGCAACATTGTATCTATTTAGGTACCGTTATCCATTAAAAAACATTTACCGATTCAAAACTTAACAAAAAAATAAACAATGCCTAGGTTCTTAGTCGTCCTTTTAGTTAATAGATAGTCAAGCTCCACTTAAATTAAAGTAATAATAATTCCCCGTCATATATTTATTTCTCAAATTTAGGGGTAATCTCAAAAGTAATTACGTAGTAACATTATTTATTAGATTATTGTGGCCATAAAAGGGGCTATAAGTTTTCTCTTCTTTGTTATGAAATAAGATTATTGTGTATAAATGTATTCTTTAGGGGTATTTAAGTCTATTTATTTTCAGCACTAAGGCTGCATGGAGTAGGAGTGGCCAAGCCACTCGCCAAATCCCTTGGCCAGCCAAAATGAACTCGCCAACCTACTCCGCCCTCCTCGCCATTGTGCTCGCCAAAATGAACTCGCCAAGGGCTTGGCGAGATGCCAAGCCAGAAAGAACTTTCAAGAAATGTCAAAATACCCCCCTCAACGGCTAGAAAACACCCTCCTTGGCCATTGGCCACCACTGCCTACAAAATGGCCAACGCCTGCCAATCATAGTCTGGCCCACAAAAACCCCTTGGCCATCCCTTGGCCATTGGCCACCACTCCCTGCAGCCTAACAAGGTATATTCGGCAACAATTATGAAGAGTTTGGCAGTAAAATATATCCCTGGTGTAAAGCTGCAAAGGTTCACGGCGCTTAGAGTTTGTGTCCCTGGTGAGCAACAATTTGGTACTACATATGCATGTGTTGATATCTTAAGAAATACACCTAAATTTGTATATATAATATAACCCACATGTTGCCCTTAATTAATTATAACAAAACGATGGATAAGAGATAGTATCGATGGACCATGAAACCATAGCCATGTTTTATGATGCCATTTTTAAGCAGAAAATAAAGCATCAAAGGGACATCATTTTACATAGGTCAAGAATAACGTACCAAGACTCGTTTCCCCCGCCATCGTCATTAACCTTTTGTGAATTTCTTATAGTTACCACCATGGTTTGACAGGGTAACGCATGTACTAATTTCGGTGTTGTGATACTCGTTTTAGCAGTCCCAATTACGAGAGTGCAACCAACGACATTTGGGCCCATATATGTAACCATAATACTTCACTTACATACCCACAAAGCCCACCCGAGGTCACGACAACTTTAGCTCATCGACTACCCTAGTCACCATTGAAATTTCAACAGAACCACAGACCCTCCTTGCCCTCTTTGCTGGAATAGTGGGAGTGAAATCCTTCGGTCGTTTACCATATCCATGTACTGGTCTCGAACTCTACTTTATTAAATCCCTTGTAGACACGTCGATGGCCATACTTGTTAGGTGGAAAGCAAAGTTGGTGAATGCCGGTGGATGCTAGTGGAGTACTTTTGGCTGGCAACATAACTAAAGCGAGACTTGTTGCTCTATATTTTGTGGTGGCAATATCTAGGATGAGAAGTGCTCTTCTTTGATTGACAGATAGAACTAATATATAAAGAGTTGTTGCAACATCAACAACACATATATTACAAACACAAATACAGAACACAATTCTTGTGAAATAAATTCCAAATATGTTTGTTGTGAGGTTGAAAGAGCATCTATCTTTGGAGTAGACTCCACTGGAAAAAGATCATTTTCTATTGGTAGCTCAAATTAGTGTAACATTAGTGAGAGTGAATCTGATTACAAATGCAGTTTTAGCCGTGTATGATTTGTACATTCTTGGTGACAGTAAAATTCTCTCTCGTTTGCCAGTGGATCAGTCGATTAGTCTCTATTCAAGTGAAGTTCTTGATAACCCGATCAAGATTGCTTAGAAAGCGATGGAACCTCTAGAGCTAGAATTTTGATGAATTGACTTGGTGGATTGTTGTGAGAAAATGGATTGCCATCGCATTGAAGTTTGTCAACACCAAAGATTGATGACGACCAGAGCTATGATTACTTAAGGGGGGAGATTGTTATGACAAGAAGTGACCTTCGCCTAACTGAGGTTGAGGCCTCTGTACAACCGAGGTTTCATGCCATTCGAAGTTGTCTGTAACAGAAGAGTATTCAACATTGTGAATTGGATATAGTAGTTGTTGTATGATTAACTCATTTAAATATGTTTAGTGTATTATATTATGTATCTGTTTTTAGAGTACGGTTTTGTATGGTGTCAGTTGTACTACACCATAAGTTACTTTGTTGTCTCATTTATCTCATACACTATATGTCTATATGTGGTACATCCTTCAATCTAAAGAAGCAAGTAACGTTTTTCCTTTATATGCAATGATGAATTGTTCTCCAAGTTTATATTGTTATTCATTTCATCAATGTTCATACTTGTTCTATATTATTTGTTGCTTACTTTGGTTATTTCGATTCTATTATTCTGCACTTAGCCTATGGACTTTACTCTTCCACCTATGCAACCTAGATATACGTTTCTTTGTACATGCCACATGAGAGTGTCACTTCTATGCTTTGAAACTCATTATGTGTTACATACCTGTCGCTCTAGATCATAGACCGTCGCTTCATGTCTACCCTTCCACGACATCATTAATTATTCTAATGCTAATTAAAGCAATTGCCCTATTCTACGTTGATCCATTTCAGGACTCCATGTGTTCTTCAGTAGCAACCTTTTCTACTGATCGTTTAAATGACAATGTGTTATGTCTTAATCTAGTTTGTATCAAGGGTTGACTAATGCTACCGGTGAGACTTATTGGCTTTGAAACCTCCTTCAAGAACCGAAGTTATCACCTACAAAAGCTATGGTTGTGTACTATGGCAATGTTAGGATTGTCTACCTTTCCACCAACCCGATGCAACATCAAGTCATCAATCAACGAAGCATATCAAGATCAACTAGTCTTAACTTTTTTTTGGAACTGGCGAATATATATTAAAAAAGCCACATCTAGCAAGTGGATAGATGGGCAACTAGTCTTAACTAAAACAAGATGTTTGTCTAGATGTCGATATAGAAACCATTAATTCATGATGCATATTAAAGCACGACCACATCATAAATCTCCGTACCATCATAGCATTTGATCAATAATATTCATAAGCACCACTAAAACATTTAATAGAGATATACCACTTTTAACTTGTATGGCTAACAAAAACTAGTTATCTCATTAAATTCTTATCCAACTTCCTTTAACATACCATTAACTCCTTACGTATGTTTCATACGAGTCAAAGAGCAATTTAAAAACTACAAACAAAACAAAATTTAGGAACAGGGTATACGTCATTTTTAAACGTCCCTTAGCTGGTCCCATTTAACAGAAAACGTAAATCGCTCGTTAAAAACATGATAGATGATTAGATGATCGATGATGCATATTCTTGAACCTGATAGATTTTTTACTTCTCAACGAGCAGATAATCATATTGGGACCAAAATAATGCACCGAATCCATCAAATAAAAAGTAAAAACTATAACCCGAAAGAAGAATTTTCTTGAAAATTCATTCTTTGTTTATCTTTCTCCTGTTGGAATCTTAAGTGTCAAGTGGATACTTTTGATCCACCAACCAATTGTCAAGTGGACAATTGGTATCTAGATATTATTAAGCAAGTGGCTTTCTATGCAATATATATGCAGTGTACTATCAAGAGCAGTTAGAGATACACCAACACATAGCAATATACACACATATATGTAATTGGTTTTTGAGTGATATTTCCAATTAATCAAAGAGTACATTTTGATATATTTGTGTTTTATACAATTGTGATCTTGAATTGGTATCAGAGCAGTATTATACCTGACAATCCGGGTAGAAGATGTCAGATATAGAAGATCCACCCGCTACTCCTCCGATGAGAATCAAGGAAGTCGGGAACACATCGGTGACCTGTCCGATGTTAACCCAGACAAATTACACTGTCTGGGCTCTACGCATGAAGGTCGTCCTGCGTATACACAAAGTTTGGTCAGAAATTGAGCCTGGAACAACTACATCTGAAGAAAAGGACTGCTTAGCAGTAGGTCTAATATACCAAGCAATTCCCGAAGCCCTTGTGATGCAAATTGGAGATATCAGTTCTGCAAAAACTCTTTGGGATGCAATCAAAACCCGCCAAGTTGGAGCCGATCGGGTGAAAGAGGCTCGGCTTCAAACTCTAGCCACCGATTTCGATCGGTTGAAGATGAGTGAAACCGAGTCAATAGACTCGTTTGTCGGAAAATTATCGGGGTTAGCTACGAAATCTGCATCCCTCGGTGAAACAATCGAAGAAATGAAACTAGTAAAAAAACTATTGAAGGTAGTACCTCGACGGTTCATACACCTTGTCGCATCTCTCGAGCAGGTGCTCGATTTAAAGACCGTCGGCTTCGACGATGTGGTCGGCCGACTGAAAGCATACGAGGAACGCATCCGTGGAGAAGACAGTGGAGATGAACAAGGGAGGGCCATGTACGCTAGAACCGGCGGCGGAGGATCGACCGGCGGAAGAGGCGGCGGAGGATCCGGCGGTAATTTTGGCTCAAATGGAGGATCGATCAGCGGGATCTCATCTTTTTCGTCCGACAGAAGCAAAACAGGAAAGAAGAAAGAATGGGGAAGAAATAATGCAGCGGTGGAAGGTTTTATTCAAACCGGGTCAAACCCGGGTGCCGGATCCGGATCCGGGTCAAAATCTACCCAATCCACAAATAAGCCCAAAGAAACCAATAACCGGCCCAATTCGTCTTCGGGCTCAAATCAAAACCGAAAAAAAGATTTATCCAAAATTATCTGCTATCGATGTGATAAATCGGGCCACTACGCGTCAAAATGTCCGGATAGAATTCAAAAGTTTCAAGAAATGAATTTTGCCGAACAAGAAGATGCCGATGAAACCGTATTTATTCACGAGACTGTATTTTTGAACGAAGCGAAGGTGATACCATCTAAATACAATTCACAAGAAAATGATGTGTGGTATTTGGACAACGGAGCGAGTAATCACATGACGGGAAATCGCTCATTTTTTTCGGAACTCGACGAAGGAATAACCGGCAAAGTAAAATTTGGCGATAATTCGAGTGTCGCGATCAAAGGAAAAGGCTCAATAATTTTTCAGGGAAAATCAGGCCAACAACGTTTGATAACGGAGATTTATTTCATTCCGGATCTGAAAAATAATATTTTCAATCTCGGACAAGCAACTGAAGCCGGATGCGATATTCGGATGAAAGACAATTATTTGACGATACACGATGCCTACAACTGCTTATTAATGAAGGTACAACGATCTCCAAATCGACTTTATAAAATAAAATTGAATATTGGTGAACCGAATTGCCTTCATTCAAGACTAAGTGAAGACACATGGCGCTGGCATGCAAGACTTGGGCACATTAATTTCGAGTCATTGAAAAAGATGTCCAAGAAAAATCTCGTCAAAGGGTTACCACACCTTGACAGTAACAATCAATTATGTGAATCTTGTTTGGTGGGCAAACAAACAAGAAAGTCATTTCCATTAATGACGATGTACAAAGCGACACAACCTTTGGAGCTCGTTCACGGTGACTTATGCGGTCCGATCACACCGTCAACGATAGGTCACAATCGGTACATTTTCACACTAATTGATGATTTTTCAAGGTATATGTGGATTTTTCTCTTAAAAGAGAAAAGTGAGGCGTTCTTACACTTCAAGAAATTCAAAGCTTTGGCGGAGAATGAGCTCGGAAAGTCTTTGAAGGTGTTTCGAAGTGATCGAGGAGGTGAGTTTACTTCGCTCGAATTTAATTCCTTTTGTGATATAAATGGAATCAAACGCCATCTTACTGCCCCATATACACCACAACAAAACGGTATTGTGGAACGAAGAAACAGAACGTTAATGGACATGACACGAAGTATCATGAAGGCGATGCATGTTCCAAATAACTTATGGGGAGAAGCGGTAAAACACTCCACAAATCTGATCAACCGTGTTTACACAAGAGTCCTTGGTGATACAACTCCTTACGAGAAGTTGTATAAAAGAAAACCAAATCTAGAGAATGTTCGTATCTTTGGGTGTCTAGCATATGCGAAAGTTGAACCAGTGAATCTCAAGAAATTGGATGCAAGATCAAGACCACTAGTACATCTTGGTTCTGAACCGGGCACGAAAGCATATCGGCTTTTTAACCCGGCTACACAAAAAATAATTGTAAGTCGAGACGTTATTTTTGACGAGACAAAATGGTGGGATTGGGTCAAAGAAGCAAGTACCAAAAATGAAGAACCTGGGTCATTCTTAGTTCCATGGGAATATCCAGAGAATGAAACGAACAACCAAGGAAACGATACCGAACCAATTGAATCAGATCATGAAATTGAAGACGGAGTACAGGTTCAAGAAGATGAGCAACAAAATCCGTTCATCGACACCCAACACCGAAGGTCTACGAGACAAAGGAATCTTCCGATTCGACTTCAAGATTATGTGCTTAATCTTAACAACCTGGAAGAACTTCTCCTAACAACAAGTGACGAACCAGTATCAGTTCAAGAGGCGAAGAAAGAACCAGAGTGGGTTAAAGCCATGAATGCGGAAATCAATTCAATCAACAAGAATAATACGTGGACTCTCGTGAACAAGCCTATGGGGGTGAAGGCAATTGGACTCAAATGGGTATACAAGCTGAAGAAAAATGCAGATGGCACCATAAACAAACACAAGGCAAGGTTGGTTGCTAAAGGGTACGTGCAACAACCTGGTATTGATTTCCAAGAGGTATTTGCTCCGGTAGCACGCATTGAAACCATCAGGTTTCTCATTGCCTTAGCCGCTACTAATGGGTGGGAACTTCACCACTTGGATGTCAAAACGGCTTTCTTGCATGGGGAGCTGAAGGAAACCGTTTATGTGTTCCAACCGGAAGGCTACATAAGGAAAGGCGAAGAGCACAAGGTATATCGTCTTTCAAAAGCGTTATATGGCCTTAGACAAGCACCAAGAGCATGGAATACGAAACTTGATGGGATTTTGAGGGGAATGAAATTTCACAAGTGCATGAAAGAACCATCGGTGTACCGGAAGAACGAAGGATCTAACTTGCTAATCTTAGCAATTTATGTTGATGACTTATTTGTTACAGGTACAAATTTGAACATGATCAAAAGGTTCAAATTTGACATGTCCAAGAACTTCGAGATGTCTGATCTTGGAAGATTAACTTACTACCTGGGCATTGAAGTCAAACAAGATGAATCAGGAATTACAATTAACCAAGAAGCGTATGCACAACGCATTCTGAAGGAAGCCGGTTTACATGATTGCAATCCGACCCACATTCCGATGGATCCAGGAACAAAATTGTCAAAAGCCGAAGATGAACCCGAAATCGACCCAACACAATATCGAAAGGTGGTAGGATGCCTTAGATATCTCTTGCAAACAAGACCCGATATGGCATACGCGGTTGGAGTTATTAGCCGATATATGCAGAATCCAAGAGAATCACATGGTAACGCAATCAAACACATTCTAAGGTACTTACGTGGAACAACGGGATACGGTATCAAGTACGAGAGGATGGGACAAAAACGACTTATTGGTTACAGTGATAGTAGTCACAATGTTGATCCAGATGACGGAAGAAGCACAACTGGTCACATTTTCTACTATGGGTCATCTCCGATAACCTGGTGTTCGCAAAAGCAAGACACCGTTGCTTTATCATCTTGCGAGGCAGAGTTCATGGCAGCCACCGCGGCTGCTTGTCAAGCAATATGGCTTCAGGATTTACTGGGAGAAATCATGAACAAGCTGCAAGAGAAGGTGGTTCTTAGGGTTGATAACAAGTCGGCTATCGAACTAACGAAGAATCCAGTTTTTCACGGAAGAAGTAAACACATTCATACAAGGTTTCATTTCATTCGCAATTGTGTTGAAAACGAACAAGTAGAGGTTGAATACATTCCAGGTGTAGAACAAAAGGCGGACATTCTCACGAAACCATTGGCTCGAACCAAGTTCAAAGAAATGAGGATCTTGATCGGGAACAAAGACGTCTCTAGAAGGACTTAGAGATTCGGGGGTGAATGTTGGAATCTTAAGTGTCAAGTGGATACTTTTGATCCACCAACCAATTGTCAAGTGGACAATTGGTATCTAGATATTATTAAGCAAGTGGCTTTCTATGCAATATATATGCAGTGTACTATCAAGAGCAGTTAGAGATACACCAACACATAGCAATATACACACATATATGTAATTGGTTTTTGAGTGATATTTCCAATTAATCAAAGAGTACATTTTGATATATTTGTGTTTTATACAATTGTGATCTTGATCTCCATACCAAGCCTTCTTGACTGAAGCCAAAACTGCGAAGTTCCGGCCAAAAACTTCACCTTCTGAGCCGGGGTCAGTACCTCCAACACTTCTCCGGCCGTATGTTGCCGGAGACAATCAGCATCTCGCATCACAGCCAGCATCACCGCCTTCAATTCCTCCACTGCATTTTCCATTTCAGACACTTCCCCGTCCACCAATCTCGCTGCCCTCTTCACTAAACCATAGAACGGCTGCGCCGCCACGCTCTCTTGCACACCCGCCATAGCTTCCCCGATCTCCTTCTCCACCCGCCGTGTTTTCTCTCTCACCGCCGCAATCCTCGCCTTTTGCTCTTCACTCAATTCAACTCCCACCGACTCCCTAACTAACCTAAACGCTATCGACGGCCTGAAACCACTTGCCCATAAAAGCGTCCGCTCGAAAGAACTAAACCAAGGTGGAGAAAACATGAGAAACACATCGGATTCAGCTGCTTTGATTTTCTCATTATAGTACTCTTGGTAGTGGCACAACACCTGTTCGACCAAATGCCTCAATGACTCTTCTTCCGTCTCATTTTGATTGGCTATCAGCTTCTCAAGGTATGTCTTGTGCTGAACCTCCCAACCCTCAAAATACTCGGCAAATGATTCCCGAACAGATCTCTGATTAGCCATTTTAAATCCAAGGCTCAGGCCCAAGAAGTACTAATCTTCTTATATACAGAAGCATGATTAATTATCCTTAGCTGCTAAGAATCTACTTGCTTGTAGTGGCTCTGATCCATGTCCGTGGCGGTTGAGGGATTTCGATTTTTTTTTTTTCCGACTGTGATTGACAAGAAGATTCACGGAAGTAAATTAGTAATGGCGGTTTGAAATTGCCCAGCTACTAGGAAGATGAGTATTATAAAAATGGTTTTCGCAGATTCTCTAAAAGTCCACGCGGAATATATATTAAAGAATAGAGAAAATTACACGAATGGTCCCTGTGGTATGGGGTAACTTGCACGCTTGGTCCCTAATTCTTTTTTTTAACTCGGACGGTCCCTATTTTTTGTTTTTGTTGCGTGCTCGGTCCCTACAAATGTAAAAAGACTAATTTACCCTTAATAATTTATTTTTTAATTTCTTTATATTATTTACTATTTTTTAATTTAAAAAAAAAAAGAAAAAAGTTCCCTACCCCACCCATTTAACCCCAATCGGTGTCTCTTTCTCTTTCTCCTCTCTACAAACCTTTGCCTCCCGTATCCCTTCTTCCTCCACCAGGTCTTGCCGGCAAAACTCATCGGCAAATCTTGCACATAGTTTACGGCAGATTCCGACATCTCTGTCTTGGCACCACCATCCCTCTCTCACCCTAAACCTACACCTCCCCCTTACCCTCTTCTTCCAATCCCCTCTGCAGATTCCGTCATCTATCTCCGACACTACGTCTACCGACCATGCGTTCATCAGAAACGAAATTCAAACCTGGAATCGAAAATCAAACCAAGAAAATGTGTTCATCGGAAAACAAATTCAAACCACCGTTCACCCCTCACCCCCTTTTGATGGTCCGATCCACCTTCTCCTTCACCTTTTTCTCGTCCTTACCCTCCGACGAACCAGTACAACATCCCACCACCGTTTACCCCTTTCCTTTCTCCTTTCCCTTCCACCATCTCATCTTCTTCACCACCCAACCTATCACAACCCTAATTTGATACAAGAAACAGAATACGAAGAACCAGATCAAATGAAAACCAAAACTTGAAACCTAAATAAAAACCATAATCGATTGATTTCTGAAACATGAAGAGAAAATTTGGTTAATTTCTGAAGATGTATACCAAACCTAGAAAATCCAGAAACAATCCCAGCTCTTGATCTCTTTCTTATCTGTCTAGTGCCTCTTCTCGATCTAATCCACTCGATCGATTTCTCGAGAGGATCATGTCTTGTCGGAGGCGGAGTCAACGTGGTGGTAGGTGTTAGAAGATTCCGGCGGATGTTTCAAGAGGGAGGAAACAGCCATGCCACCGGACATTCCAGGGCAGTATGTGATCGTGGTGCTTCAAGGCGACATTGTTGGCTTCAAGGCGGCAATTCTGGCTTAAGAAGGTAGTCTGCGACATGTGGTGGTGATGGCTTCAAGGCGGCGGTGGCGGCTTCAGGGAGGCGACGGTTTGATGGTGGTGGATTGAGGGCAGCGGTGAGGTACCGATTAAAGGGAGATGAAAGGGGAGATGAAATGGGGAGGAGTGTGCCGTGTATGGAGGAATGGTATTTGTTTTTGTTTTGTTTTTTTTTAAATTTAAAATTAATAAACAATTAGCAAAAACTAAAAGAGAAATTATTAAGGGTAAAATAGTACATTCATGTCTGGTAGGGACCAAGCGCGCAACAAAACGAAAAAATAGGGACCGTCGGAGTTAAAAAAAAAGAATTATGGACCAAACGTGCAAGTTACCCCATACCATAGGGACCATTCATGTAATTTTCTCTAAAGAATATATCGTCATGTTTTGAATCTTACGAGACGATTATGGTCTGCTTCTACATCAAGTGATTCCTTTTCGCTGAAGACAAATATTAATTGCAGGTGCCAGCGCAACATTAAGGTGTTTTTTGGTTTCTGAATCGATATAAATAAATACCGTTTTTTTTTTTCAAGATATGTAAGAACAAAGAATATGTGGATTATAATATTAAGAAATTATATTTTTTTAATCTTTTATTTTTATATAATATCAGGAATAAGTTAAATTAAAAGGTCGTTTGTGTTATAAAGTTTATAGATCTGAATTTATTAGATTAGATGGTCATCAGTTAGCAATCATATAGATATTACCATTAATTCATTATTACTGTCGTTTGCTATTATTATTATTATTATAGAAAATCTATTGTATTTAAAAAATCAATAAAATTTATATTCAAAGTCAAATAAGATTAATTCAAAGTAAAAAATTATTCAGAACAAAACTAATTGAAAAATAAACAAGAAAATAAAATTTGAAAAAGTTAATGTTAGTCCGTCTATAGACAAACTTTAAAAGCTAATGTTAGAATATCTTCAAACTTTAACAATTATATATATATATATATATATATCTATATATATATATATATATATATATATATATATATATATATATATATATATATATATATATATTGGAACTGTCAAACGAAATATATTAAATGAAAACAGCAAAAGCGCCAAGCGAGAAGCAAGGCAGCCCAGCACAAAGACAAAGCCAATTATTTTTATATTTACTGATTAAAAAAATAGATGTTTTTATATAAAATGTTTTGTAAAAAACAAATAGTCATTTATGTTTGTCCGTCTATAGACACAACTCTTTTATATAGGGTGCTCTAAATTTTCTTCCTAATTTATTTAAAACAGGTCTACTTGATTTTTGACTTTTACTTGATATATGTAGATTACCAATCATACCCAAAAAAATCTAAATAAATTAAATCTTATATGGATTTTTGCTTTTTGAAATTTAACGTATTGTTTTTTAAAAATTATTTATTTGGTTTTTCTTTTATTTTTAAATTTATAAGTCAGATTTTAAGTCGGATTAATGAGATCGATCGACCGTGAGGTCGAGTGTGAGAGGCGATCGACGGTATAAGACTAAAACCCGGCATTGGTGAGCCGACAGTGAGACGATGGTGTGCCGACGGTGAGACAATGAATCTATTGTATGCCCATGATACGATGTTATTTTGTCGACAGTAATATTTTATTTTATTTTATTAATTGTATATAATAAAAAATATTAAATTGTATGGTAACAAATAAATCTAATAATTATTAGTTAATAATTTATATAAATAATAATTATATATAAAATAACTATAATTAATATTAATAAGAAAAAATAAATATAATGATTATTAGTTAATAGTTATATAATGATTATAAAATAATTAAATTATTATGTAATCATTATGGTTATTTTAGGAAAAAGATTGTTGCAATTATTAGGGGTAAACTCTAGAAAGTAAAAAAGGTATAATTAATCAACCCTCTCATTATTACATTCATTTTTTTTCCTAAAATAACTATAATTATTACCTAATAATTTTATTTTCTTTATAATCATTGTATATTATTAACTACTAATTATTAGATTTATATAATTTACTAAGTAATAACTATTAGGTTTATTAATTTATTATCAAAATTAATTTTTTTAAAGTACAATTTAATATTAAATTAAAAATCCTATAAAAACATCTTAAATCTGTTTAATAAAATAAAGTTAACATTAATTATGATATATATATATATATATATATATATATATATATATATATATATATAATATTTATAAAATAGAGTTAAGGTTAATTATGTTAGAAATTATTAAAAAACAATACTATACGAATATTCATATTATAATTAAAAGAAAAAGTGATCATAAACAAATCATTTAAAAAATTTATCATAAGCTGTAATTTAAGTTAGCAAAAAGATTTACTAATCGGTCGTAAACGGAAATAAACGGAAAAATAGGATACATGCAATTTATAATAGACTATAAAGTATTATAAATAAATTATAATAAACAGTAAAATTAAATGTTGTTGAAACAGTTAATATAGTGATTAAATATAGTTGACATTTAATTTGTCATTAACTATAAATGTAATTTAATTTGTCATTAACTATACGGTTTCAAGAAGTTAAAAAAAAAGTTGATTTACCATCTTAGTAATTATTAAGGGGTAATGACAGTAATTAAGGGGTAGAGATAGTAGGACACTGTAAAAAATAATAATAAAAGAGGTAAACATTTTTTGGAGGTTTTAAAAAAAGTAAAAAAAATGATTACGAGTAATAAATTTAATGATTTTTCTCATCAAACCATCCACCGATTTTTAGGCTTATTAGAAGTAAAAGGAAATGATTATTATGTAAAAGAAAATAATTACTATGTAAAACTAGGTGGTATCCCCACAAAAGCGGGACTGATTCGCAGAGGGATAAACATCTCCTCTCCGATCTGCGATATCTGTGGAGTCGAACTGGAGAACAAAGACCACGTCTTTGTAGGTTGTTACCTTGCAAAGCAGGTCTGGGAAGGCATCGGAAATTGGTGTAAGGCTAGTCTTACGCAACTGAACTCAGTGGAGGAAATCTTCTATCTCTTGCAAAACGGGGGCAGATGCAAAAAAAGAAGGAAAATCATGACATCCATTGTATACGAAACAATTTGGAATATTTGGAAATCAAGAAATGATAAGGTCTTTCGGTCGACGTTAACTTCAAGCTTAGGTGTGGTGGATCACATAAAGGCGGAAGTGTTCAATTGGTTTAAGCACAGAGGTAAAAAACCCGGATTGAGCTGGGAGGGGTGGTGTGTTACTCCTTTTATTCAAATGTAAACTCTTATTCTAGTCAGTAGGTGTTTTTTTCCTTGTGGTGTTTATCTGGCTTGGCATCTCGCTGGCCTGTTTTGGTGCTTGTACATACGTTTTCTTTTTGCTTTTTATATATCTATTTGCCGTTTCCAAAAAAAAAAAAAAAAAAAAATTAAATGTCATTATCTTCTTTTCTCATTACAACTTACAAACATAATTACTTCAATTTTCTTTTCTTTCTTTCCAACTCGATTTTTCCAACTCGATAATGCAAGTAATTAATTTCTTTTCTTCAATTAAACAACTTGAGAATAAAACGCAAGTAGAGTTCAACTAGGGGCTCGACACCCACACGATGCGCTTAAAACTCTGTAAATTATTAAAAGAAAAAATGTCAACTTATTTTTGAATTGTTATTGTGAAATTTGATTAAAATATTTATTGGAGACAGAATTGTGGACATGTGATTATTTTATTAGTTCATACATACTATTTGCTATTTTATGGATAAATAAAGAAATTGGTTGGATTTCGTATTTTATCATGTATTTATAATAATTATAATATTTACCTTATCTAGTCAAATAATTAGTAATTCAAAATTAATGATAAAGACATACATAATTTTAATAACGTATATTTGTTGATATATATATATATATATATATATATATATATATATATATATATATATATATATATATATATATATATATATATATAGCTGTAAACGAACCAAACGGACACGAACAATGGGTTGTTCATGTTCGTTTGTTTAAGTTAGCCGAACAAACAAACGAACACGAACGGATAAACAAACGAGTTTTCTTGTTCATGTTCGTTCGTTTAACAAATTATATTGTTCATGTTCGTTCCTTTATGTTCATGAACATACTAAACAAACAAACATAAACGAACAGAGATAAATAAACATAATTAAACATATATGAACTTAAAAAAACACATAATATTGTAATATAATCAAATACAATTGAACATATATGAACATAAAATGAACTTAAATGAACAAACATAAACGAACGTATACGAACGCTCACGAACATAATTGAACGAACGAGACCGTTGTTCATGTTCGTTCATTTATTAAATAAACGAACATAAACGAACTTCCCGCCGAACAATTCACGAACGGTTCGCCGAACGTTCGGTTCGTTTACAGCCCTATATATATATATATATATATATATATATATATATATATATATATATATATATATATATATATATATATATATATATATATATATATATATATATATATATATATATATATATATATATATATGGTTGAGTTCATTTGAGACGGAAGGGATTTTGTGAGAATGTGAGACCGTTTTTTCTAGTGAAATCTTCTAATATTTTAATATTCTATAACAATATTGTTAACACGTTTTACATTGCAAAATCTTATACGTCTCAAATAAACTTATATATATATATATATATATATATATATATATATATATATATATATATATATATATATATATATATATATATATATATATATATATATATATACACACACCCCATTTTTAACATGTTAATTCTATTTTATTTGCACCATGTGAGTTTTCGGCAACATTTTTGTGTATGTTCACATGCCCTATCGTTTTCATCGACATACATCTTTCATATTCACACAGTAGTCTTCTTTTGTGGGCTGCTTCAAAGATTAATGGTTTCCTTTAGTGACATCTTTTCATTTTCATATATTTACCTTTCCTTTTTCTTAAAAAGAAAGGTTTAGTAAATCAATATTGTTTTAATAGAAGAATAATATATTTATAAAGATTGTTAGTAGATCTGTCTATTTTTCATTAAATTATGTTAATACAAACGAAATTGATTATAAGATGTATTGTTTCCTTTCATTAGTAATACATGTTTCTTTAAATTTATTTATTATCAGTTAATATGATAAATGAAATCTGATATTATGCATATTAACGACATCAGCAAAGACATTATTCGGAAAAAGAAAAAAACAAAACCAACTATCTCATTTTCGGCAAAAGCTTATTTGCCTGCAGTGACATTTGAAATAAACCAAAATTGCCCGATACTACCAATTAATTTTTCATTCATGTTTTTGTATATTTGAAACAATGGATATTGACCAAACTATCGTATTTTGGTAACGTACTTGAGGAAATAGCTAACTTTTGTAAAAATATTAGAAATGACTATCATCTTCGGAATTACTTAATTTTTAATCTCAATAATTTTTTTGAACGTCTTTTCTGAAAAATAGTTCAGAAATATACTTTCAGACCGGATATAATACGTTCCTTTTATAATTTTAAACTAGATTAATTGTTCGAAAAAAGTATATTTTCAAACTAGATATATATTATGTTTTTTAAACGTTAGCAGTTGAAAATAAGTACTTAAATTGAATATATAGTAAAGTACAATCTGTACATAAGTCTAATACATAATAACACTAACTACTTATCTATCTTTTTTATCCGGTAATTTGGAAACTCGTAAGGGAATTTTGATTTTCCCAATCAATCTAGGCTTGTCTTCAAAAATAAATGTCACGAAAAATTGAGTATTAAGATTAGCTCGTGATGTGAATTTGGTTATCCTTTTTTTTTATTTTTTTTTTTATGTATGTATGGTTTCTTTCATTATTCTTTGATCTTGTGTTATTTCTTCATTTTATTGAAGCTTGTCTCTTCATATGGTATTTTTGCGGGGCTCTTCACACTGCTTTTCAACTGATGCATCTCGAACATGCACACTAGTCTTTATTTATTTATGCATATTCCAATACCCACAAGGGGGTGGGGGAGGATTGGAGAGGAGCTTGAACCTCTAAATTCATGTTTGATATGTGACAAGTTAGACGTCTGTAAAATGAGATTTGGTGTTGAAAATGTAATGTTTTTAGATAGTCTATATAACGGTGGGAAAGAGTGATAGATGTGAGTTGGTGGGGATTTAGGTGACATATTAAAATCGGGCTAGGTAGATGGTTGGTAGGAGTTATTTTTGTGTTATGTTGGACCATTCATGGAGTTAATATTAAAAAAACAATCTTTAAAAGAGTATAAGTTTGAAAACCCAAAACAAAATATGCCTATATATCGCGTGGTACCCACGACCCATAGTAAATAAGAGCCATACCCTCACGAAAGGTCATGCATGTGGCTGTTGGTCTGCTATCTATATCTAATGGACTGCCAAAATCTAAATATTCTAAAAATATGCATACAAAACCTCCAATCTCCCAATGTGCCATGATGCCATCCTGATGAGGTACCCTTTAGTCTTAGTCCACTGGAGCTGCAAAGTATGATGTTGGATGCATGTTCTATACTATCTAATAGTTGGTTGACACCACATTCAAAATAGTCAAAATTTGAATTTAAGCTCTTGAAGTAATAAAACTTCTTACAACTGTCGTAAATCGTAATACATCAACTATCTAGATGCAGCTCACCCAACAACCAATGTGTTTATGGGACATTGATACGAAAATATTCCTAGAAAAGTTAGTAAAAACAAAATTGGTATATAATAAGTTTAATAGATCAAAATATTAAGTTAATATACTCACACGATCAACTTTCCACCAGGTTGGTGATAACGTCCATCAACATGCTTTGACCACTCAAATGTTATCATTGGATGAAAAAAAGTGTTGGCATGATCAGTCTATATCAGTGGATCCCACAACTTGAAAAGATCTTCAATCATGTCATCGAGTATGACATAAGTAATGAATCTTTAGGGGTTGTGTGCGTGTGTGTGTGTTGGGGGGGGGGGGGGGGGTGGCTTTTTGATTAAATCTTTCAAGATTGCCTGTCTTTTTTCTGTTAGCCGAGTTAATAGTGTATGAAGAAAAAAGAGGTTCAGTTTAGGCTGATGGGAATACCCATCACTTTGCCCAAAAGTGATGGGCGTCACGTCATCGCCACATAGGATTTTATCCCATCACACTCCATCACATTACCCCCTTTATACCCATCACATTTTCATCACACCACATCATCTTTTTAATTAAAAAAAATTCAAAAATAAATTAGAACATAATTTTTAAATTAAAAACCATTTCATTAAAAATAAAAATTACAAAAAAAAAAAACAAACTTAGAAAATAAAAATTACACTAAAAATAAAAATAAACGTAAACTAGTTGTCGTCATCGGTATCGGTGTCGTTGTCGTTGTTGTTCCCGGGGCGATATTTAGCGCGTACACTTTCCCGCATCGCCAAGAAAATTTCCAAATCCTCGCCCTCGAAGTCGGATTGTTGTGACGTCCCTTGGTGGACCGACCTCGATCGTTTAGTTCCCGAAGATTGCGAATCTTCGACTAGAAGCCATTTCGGTTGTTTTTTCAACTCGTTCCAAGCTTGTATATACGGGAACGCTTTCCGAGTGGGCGTTGTTGTTTCGGGTCAACGGAAGCGGAAATGTACGCCTTCACCAAGTTTAATTCCTCCTCTTTCGTCCAATTCGTTCTTTTTTCGCCCCCGTTTGTTTTGCCTTCTTCCTTGCGGCCCGGCGGGTTTGGTTGTCGCCTTCCTCTTGTGTCTCTTGAACCATATCGGGAGACACCGGTTGCGGTTGCGGTGGTGGTTGTGACATCGGTGGTTGCGATGATTGAGCTTGGAATCCTTGCGGTTGAAACGGAAACGGGGGTTGATATTGTTGATATGGGTTGAATGCCGGATATGGTTGTTGAAAAAGTGGTGGTTGTGCGATCGGAGACCCGCCTTGAAGTAAATTCATAAAACCACCGTGGGGCGATTCAAGATTCGGGTATTGACGCGGGGTCGAGTTTAATCCGAATGGATCATACTCGCGGTTTTGGTTTGAAGGTGGGGTGTTTGGGTTTTGTTCCATTGCAAAAGAAGGTTGAAATTTTTTATGTTTGAGGTTAAAAGATGAAGAATGTGTGTGTAAAATGTTAAAAAGATATGTGTATATATATATGTGTGTATATGGGTAATTTTAAAAAATGGTAATTTTTTTTTTTTAAATATTCTAGCCGTTCAACGGCTAACGGCTATATTCCCTCGTGATGAAGCGTGAAACCGAGCACGGTGGAACAAGGTCACGCCCCATCACGGTATCACGGGGCGGTGTGCACGCCGTGATGGGTGCCACCGTGTCCATCACGGCTCCTCTTCACGGAGTACTCCAAATGGTCTTAGCCTATCAACATGATGCACACAAGGGGTTATGGCATGGCAATACCAAAAACTACATAAGAAATATGTCAACAATATACTGAATTATATCCAAAGTTTCTAAATCTCCAAGAAAATTACCTCGTCTATATGTGGTATCTTCTACATGTCTATACCATGTTTAGTATTCACAAGGTTGTGACGATGCATAAGAACTTATCAATGTTATAGTTTTATCTACAAAACAACACAATAAGTTGATGTAAAAAAATGTATCTCCACCATACATGGGGAAAGCTGAGGGCCCGACATTATCCCAACAACATTTTTTTCTTCTATAGTTATAACCTTGAGCCTCTCTACATGATGAACAATGTCGTCTATATGCCTATCTATATCCATCTAACAAGTAGTAATATTCCCTAGGTCCCCAAGCTCTAGAATGATTAGAGAAAAAATTGTCTCAAGTATATACAAATGCTCCATCAATTTCAATGACTGTTTTGATGATGCTAGTGGTAATACTAAATATGATGGTGGTGATACTATATTGGTGGTAATGCATATGATGGTTGTGGTAATGAAGATGATTATGGTGATACCGAAGATAACGGTCGTGGTAGTAAAGGTGCTGGTGATGATCTTCCATTAGGAGGAAGACACTCTGTAGACTGTGGTCCCGACAGATAAGGTGAAAGATGTCTTTGCTTATTTCCATGGTGGTGGCAAACGATCACTCAAATCACCAAAAACGTTGGCCGGGAGATTTATTGTACACCACTTCACAGATTCCTCTAAAGCTACGTGTACCACTATATCGAGATGTCAGTCCCATACACTACAAGAAAAATGTTAATTAGTGACAAGAATGATTTGGTCACTAACAATAGAAAATTTTGTCACTAAAATGATTAGTGACCAAGATTCCAGTCGTCACTTTTCGTCACTATAGGTCCGTCACTAAATTAGTTTAGAGACCAAAATTTGTAAGTTGTCACTAAATAGTGACCAAATATAGTAGTCACTATATCTGTGACGACTTAGCTTGTCACTAAATATACTCATTAATAATTGAATATTGACACACTTTTTTACATTTAGTGACCAAATGTATGGTCACTAATTAGTTATTTTTAGAGACCAAGAAAAACTAGTCACTAATCATTTTATTGTTAGTGACCCAAAAACATAGTCACTAATTATGGTATTACAAAAAAAAAAAAAAAAAAAAAACATTTGGGTTGCCTCTTTCGGTTCCGATTCCGGTCCCCGTCCTGGTTCCGGTTCCGATCCCGGTCCCGGTCCCGGTTCCGGTCCCGGTCCCGGTCCCGGTCCAGGTTCCGGTTCCGGTCCCGGTCCCGTTTCCGATTCCGTTTCCAATTTTGATACCGATTGCGATTTTGATTTTGATACCGATTCCGGTTCCGGTCCCATTTCCGATTACGGTACCGGTACCGGTCCCAGTCCCGTTTCCGATTCCGATTCCGATTTTGATACCGGTTCCGGTTCCGGTTCCGGTCCCGGTCCCGGTCCCGTTTCCGATTCCGATTTCGATTTTGATAACGATTGCGATTTTGATTTTGATACCGATTCTGGTTTCGGTCCCATTTCCGATCCCGGTACCGGTACCGGTCCCGGTCCCGTTTCGAATTCCGATTCCGATTTTGATACCGATTCCGGTTCCGGTCCCGGTCCCGATTCCGATTCCGATTTTATAAGTAATGCTTAACCAAAAAACCAATAATAACATAACATATTTGCTGACATAGCATTCAAAATTGCAATTAGTTAAATGAAACATATCATACCAATACATAACATTTTTTATATGTAATAAGTACCAAAATATGTGTATCTCCAACCATATGACCCACGATGCACATCACTACAAAACCAGAAGAAAATCCAATTCATTAAAAATATAAATGATGTTAACTTAAATTTAAATCAATATACTTACGAGTTTTTGAAATTGTAACCGAGCTAAACGTGATAACTCGTTCATCATAAATTCCATTTTCTCCTTTTGCTCCTCTTGAAATTTGATCTGCTCCTCTTTATATTTATTTTGCTCTTCTTGAAATTGCAACTGTTCTTCTTTAAGCAACCGAATTTGCTCCTCTAAAGCTTTTGATTTTTCCTTTTCCAATTCCAGTTCCATTTGTAATTTTTCTGTGGCTAAAACTTGTTTTGTTGATATGGAACGCCCTTTTGCATATCCCGGTATACGACGTAGCTTTTTCATGCAAATTTCAGCGGGCGAATAAGAAGAAGCAGCTTCTTCATTTTGCAATTCATTCTGCATAACAAAAACATGTAGATTAAAAGTCAAATAAACCGACTATTCATAAGTGTGTCAAGATATATTGAGAATACCCAGATTTCATCAGCCTTGTCATTGACCATTTTATTTTTCTTTTTTGAAAAATGTCCGATCTTGTAATGGTCAATCACCGATACTTCTTCTCCTTCTCGCCTTTTCTGTTTCGTATAAAAATCACGGATCAACACACACACACACACACACACACACACACATATATATATATATATATATATATATATATATATATATATATATACATATATATACATATATATATATATACATATATATATATATATATACATATATATACATATATATATATATATACATACATATATATATATATATATATATATATATATATATATATATATATATATATATATATATATATTAAACAGGCATCAAAATATTTAAGTTTTAAAAATGTTGTCACCATATCAACAATCCTTGCGATGGAAACTGTGCCAACCGCAGGTGGAACTTGGTTGAGTGATCTGTTTTTCTTATTTCTATTGCTAACGTTCTGCAAAATTAAAGAAGTGGAAAGAATTAGTTTTTGTAATTTTTGTATGTTTTGCATAACCAATTCTATGATTTTATCATTTTCCAATAAATGTAAGGAAGTATGCAATTTGGCAAAGAAGTAGAAACCTGAAATTCCTCACTTGCAAATCTTTGGCATAGTTTTACCCAGTCAGTGTTGGTTACTCCATTTGGAGGATTATTTATTGCTTCTTCTTTTGTTGGGAACTTTTTGAAATGAAGGTGTAACCTATATTGCCTGTTTTTATGTTGGTTAGCCAGCTGTGTATGTATAGCACGCACCATCGGTCGACAACTTGGATCATAAGTTGAATTTTCCTACAAATATAATATAATCATTTAGGACAATTTATAGTACTAGGAAACACTCTATTTGTTAAAAGAGAGACTTGATAACACTTTACCATGCATTTGGTGATAATGTCATACTTCAACAAATCTGTTTGATTTCTCCAAGTGGTTCCATCAAATTTTGCATGATCTCTCACTACACACCCACCCTTAGTGATGAAATGTTGACTATCTTCCCCAATTATACGACCAGCACATTCATCAACTTCAAAAACTAAAGTTTCCTTGTTCGAGCGCCTCTTTTTAGCTTCATTCAAAGCTCTAGATTCTTTCCGAGTAACAGACACGCCTACATATATTTATTTAACACAAAATTTGATAAATTATATAATGACATACTATTTTACTTTAAAGCAACGTACCATGAGAAGTTGAGCCAATGTTCTCTTCTCGAACAGAATCAACTTCATGCTCTTCTTCTTCATAATCTCCTTCACGTCCTTCTTCGTAATCTTCTTCATGCTCTTCCTCATCATCATTTTGCGAGAGTGATTTCATTGTTTCATCAGTAGGTGACACTTCATCTTGCAACCTAAAATTAGTAGGCCCCTTATGAATCTTAGGATGCAGAGCATCATGACTGCTACTCGTGCTACTCGACTTTTGAAGGTCGGACCTCTTCAATAACCCTTTTCCGGGACCAACCATCTAAGTAAAAATAACAAACTTTTAATGGTGATTAAAAGATAGTTGCATAAATATATAATTCCATGTATATTGTTAGAGAAAATACCATATTTGAAAAGTTAGTATTCTTAAACTTTTGTTGAGTTGGCTTCTCCATTGCATGTTGACCCTGAAAACCATATTCAAGAATTTAAAAAAATTGATGTAAGGCTGGCTTAAAAAAATAAATTACCTCAATGCGGTTGTAATCTTTTATAACAGCAAACTCGTTTTCAGGTGGACCAGAAGTAGAAGTGACACGGTTACCAATTTTCAAAGAAGATCCTCCACCCATCAGACCCTGACAATAACATTACAAAAGACGATGTTAAAACAATAGCTAAAATAGCAACGTATTATGGAAAATGGAAATCCAAAATAATATACAATTTGAATGATTATGGACTTACAGAGTATATCTTTTGTTTCTTATGAGAAGCTGAAATAGATGAACTTGGCAATTGATCATGAATAGAATGTCGTGTGTTTTTCATCCCAATTTGAGAATGAGAAAACTTGTTTTGTTTCGTGACAATATTGGGTAATGTCTTCGCCTTCTTCATTTGATAGTCTTAATTCTTTAGTCTTCCTGAAAGAAAGCATTATGCACTTCAAATTTATTTCTTATTAAGACGTTATACTTTGAAAATCTACCCAACTATAACTTTGTATTTGTATGACATTGATTTTTCAAGGTAGAATGCTGCAATAGAAAGAAATGAAAGTAAAATGCTATAATAAACATATTAATGGAAGTACATTGCTATTTCTTGCATTTAACCCAATATATTAGCCAAACATAACATAAAAGAATACCTTCTCGTTAAGAAAGTGTGCTGAAACAGAATTCAATGAGTAGGAACTTAATTTATAATCCATTTGCATAGCCTGCAAATATAAAACAAGGAATCAAAACCTGTTATTTATCCAAATACATTCACTAATTTGTTCCAATAACATTTTATATGAGAAATTACCTAAAGTAAATCAAACTGAACTCTCCCTTCCAATGTAACTTCTTTACTTTCCCTTGAACCATAGTGTCTGCAATGCAAATCCAGTATTAGAAAAATTCAAATCACGAAAAAGATTGTTTAGTTTAATCATAAAAAAACTTAACATATTTTTAACAAAAATCATGTTTCATAAAGACAGTGAAATAAGCAAAATATCCATTACATAAAAATTATAACTTTAAAAGCACCATTCAATAACATAAACTATGTAATGCTTACGGGATGCTATTATTAATGAACTCTGAACCAAATATATCACTGACTAGTAATCAAGTCTTTTATTTTGAACTTTTATTCTGAACTTGAAGAAGAGTAGAAAGGCTGAACTTTTATTCTTTTGTTACCATTTTATTTGTCTTCCATTGCACCTGTTATCAAATTAATTTAAAACCTTATTTTGTTGGATAATTAATTCATTATCAATTTTATCATAAAAAATAATTACCTCTACTAAGAATGGATCCTTGTTCTTGATGTACTCTCATTTGTACATGCTTTTTGAGTTATATCATGTAATGCAACAGTTAAGCCATCGACCATATCCAATGGGACACTACCTCTTGTTAGGGATAGTTGATCTATATTCAAATCAACAGTTAGGTTTAAATGTGGCTCTTGTTCTTGATGTACTTCCTCCATCTGTACATGAACATCATACAATGCACGAGGGGTACTACTTTGAACCACATACCAATTGTTGCCCAATTTCAAATCAGGTGCATAAAAAACTTGTTTGGCTTGTGATGCAAGTATGTATGGTTGATCCATGTACCATTTTCTTGATGTATTTACACTTCTAACTCCAGATTCTTTGTCAATTTGTATCCCTTTCCTATCACCGACCATAAACCAGTCACACTTGAATATCAACACTCTTTTATTTTCACCCAAGTATTCAATTTCTAACACTTCTTGTAATACCCCATAAAAATCAATAATGTTTTCTCCATGACAACCTTGCACTACAACTCCACTATTTTGAGTTGTCCTATTCTTCTCACGACTTTGTGTGTGGAACCTATACCCGTTAACCATACATCCACTATATTTGTTGATAGTACGTGATGGCCCATGCGATAATATACGAGTTTCGTATTCAAATGATTGTGGACAAGAATTAACCTAAATATAAAAACATATGATATATTGGTTAACAAGTGTTTAAAACTCCTATATCAAATTTTGAAAACAATAAACATAAAATGTCGTTCTTACACGTTGTCGAATCCATGATGCAAACTGTTTGTCATGATGTTCATTTACATTGTTATAGTTTTCTTCCTCTAATTCAACTTTGTGTGAACTAAAAAGTTAAAAACTAATAAATGTTAGCGTAAGGAAAAGAAACAAAAATTTAAAAATATGAAAAGAATCACTTACTTTATTAGTTCTTCTAGTTCATTGCAATTGTTTAAAATGTATGTATGAATCTTCTCCAATTCATTTTCACTCAGAACACATGATTTTGGACTACCTAATAGGCGCCCTTTGCATGAGAAAACAGAAATTTCACCACCGCTGTCCAACATTTCATTGTTGCGCTCAACCTTATTAAAAAGCGTGTCAACGTCATTCAAATACATAGAACAAAAAGTCAAGCATTCCTTGTCTATGTATCTCTCAGTAATACATCCTTCTGGACGAGCTTTGTTCTTAACAAATCCTTTTAAAGTATGCATTTTCCTATAAGAATGTTAAGTGTTTAGTCTCATCACAATTAGAAAATGTATCAACGATTTATTATTTTTGTTACCTCTCAAAAGGGAACATCCATCGGTATTGAGGTGGACCTGCGATCTTGGCTTCATATGGCAAATGAATCAGAAGATGAACCATGATATCAAAGAATGATGGAGGAAATATCCGCTCCAACTTACATAAAATGACAACAATTTTTTCCTCTTGTTCCTCTAAAACGTCTAGGTACATACTTCGTGTGCATAATTTCTGGAAAAACTCACTGAGTTCATACAACACAAGTCGAACTTCCTTCGTCAAACAACCCCTAATTGATAAAGGTAATAGTCGTTGGATGAAAACATAAAAGTCATGACTTTTCATGCGTGATAACTGGAAGTCTCCCCCTTTAATGCATCTAGATATATTCGAGGCAAATCCATCTGGGAACTTAAGTGACTTCAAGAAATCTAATATCTTTCGTTTCTCTTCCTTTGTCAAATGATAGCAAGCCATGGGTATTATAAATGAATCACCATACGGCTGTAAATGTAAGCTCTTCTTTAAACCTTTATCCATCAAATCCTTGCGAGATTTCCATGTGTCCTTTGTCTTACCCTTAATATTAAATAATGTGGCCGTCAAGCTTTCTGTAACATTCTTAACAACATGCATGATATCAATGTTGTGTCTCAATTTTAGTTTAGCCCAATAAGGAAGCTTAAAGAACACACTTTTCTTTCTCCATCCTCGCTTGTCCTCTGAAGATTTGCATTCTCTTGAGTTAAAGAACATATCAACCTCATCCAAAATTTCATTTCCAGACTTTGTTGTCAATGGTTCCCGCATATCCACCGTCCCATCAAAGTTCTTTTTATCCTTACGCCATTGGTTTGAGGCTGGCAAGAATCTTCGATGACCCATATAACATATTTTTTTACTATGTTTCAAGTAATGAGATGATGTTTCATGCATACATGTTGGACAAGCATTGTAACCCTTAACACTCCAACCAGAGAGCATACTATATGCTGGAAAATCGTTTATTGTCCACAAAAGGGCTGCTCGTAGTGTAAAATTTTCATTTCTATGTGCATCATATGCATTTACACCCACCCACAACTCATTTAGTTCGTCAATTAGAGGCTGTAGGTAGACATCAATATTAATGCCAGGGGTTAGTGGGCCTGGAATCAACATTGACATGAATATATATGGATCTTTCATACATTTCCATGGTGGCAAATTGTATGGTACAATAAAGACAGGCCATATGCTATATGAACTGCTTAAGTTACCAAATGGATTGAATCCATCTGTAGCCAACCCTAAGCGTATATTGCGTGGATCAACAGCAAACGAAGGAAACTCTTTATCAAGATGTTTCCATGCTTCACTGTCTGCAGGATGTCTAACTATGTTATCATTGTCAACTCGCTTTTCTTTATGCCACCTCATGTCACAAGCAACTTGTTTGTCAATAAACAGCCTTTGAAGTCTAGGTTTGAGAGGAAAGTATCGAAGCACCTTTCGTGGTATTTTCAAATCATTTCCACTAAATCGAGGTTCTTTGCAGTCGTTATTTGGACAATGGGTATGAGATGCGTACTGTTTTCGATAAAGAACACAATCATTAACACATGCATGTATTTTTTCTCCCTGAAAACCCAAATCACGTATGTATTTTTTTGCTTCATAAAAGTTCTTTGGGACTAATGATGGAGTTGGCAAGGCTTTTCTGAATATATCAAGCAAAGCATCAAATGATTTGATGGACCAACCACTTGTTGTCTTTAAATGTAAAACCGTAACGATAAATGAAAATTTTGAATAACTTTCACATCCTTCATAAAGTTCTTGGCGCGATTCATCCATTAATCTTTGGAGTGTTTCTAAATCCTTGTCAAAGGTACATGAAGATTCACCACCAGCTTGCCAATTATCACCCCACTTACTTTGACCTATGTTATTTAACATCTCATCAAGGTCATCATCATCGTTTAAGTCATAGCTAGCGCCATCAACTTCATCAACTGGCATATCATCATCTGACACATCATATGACTCGCCATGATATATCCACCTATCATAACTAGCAGAAATTCCCATTTGCATCAAATGTGAGAATACAGTTGTTCTATTATGATGTCGAAAATTGTTGCATATTTTGCAAGGGCATGGAATTTTTGACGTCGCTTCTTGATTGCGGTATGCAAACTTAAGGAATTCATTGACACCTAACTCATATGTCGGGTCCTTTGTCCTATGAACTATGTTCATCCAAGACTTGTCCATACGTTATGGTAAAAGAAAACTTCCTGAGAATTGTGATTGGGGCCTTGAGTTGAGAGAATTGCGATTGGAGTTGGAAGTCAGAGAGTGAGAGATATTAGAGAGATGGGAGAGGCAAAGTGTAACATATATAAGTAATGTCATCAGAATATGAGTGTTTCTTTTTGACTTAATGCAGAAAAAAAAAAGCTTAATAGAGAAAGTCAGGAAAATAAGGCTTTCCCCATTAAGTCATAACTTTTTTACAAATGTCCACTCATCTATTTTTCCATAAGTTTTCTGTTCTTTCTAAAAACATTTTTATAAACATCATTTATCCAGGAATCAATCTTTTAAAACAAATCTCTTCATGCTCTTCAGCACCAAAACAGAACCGGTAAAGAAACTTCCAGGTGGCAATGTGAAAAAGAGTGAAAATGAAGGTATGAATTGGGATAAAACATCTTTTTTTCTCTGTTTAAGAGCCTTAATAGATATTGAAAATATGAATTCTGACAATTAAGTTGCTATTAAGTCAAAAGAAACAGCACTTTGTCAAATTAATTTAAAAAAAAAAGCCTCGAGAGCAATAACTTAACAATTTATACAAAATTGATTTTACCTAAATCTTTCCTTGCTTGTTCTGTTTTCCCCTGTTCTTGCAACTTCATGTACCTTTCATGAGCCCTCTGTTTCTTGATTTCTTCTCTGTGTGAACAAAATAAAATAAGGGGCTAAATCGATAAAATGGTGAAAAACAAGGGTTTTTTCTGTAACTTTCCCAATTAAATGTCACTAGTTATTTCTTAATTCTTATCAAATACATTATGTTTCTGAACATTTTTATAAACATCAACTAAATCCATGAAAGTGGATTGCTATTTATGTCATTTTACCAGGTAGGATAAAAATATACAATGATATCCAAATGCGACCAAATATATTGTGGAATCATGGAAATTTTATTATTTTCCATCGTCAGTACCTCAATCTGTAACATTTTAAAAAACCATAAATTTAATCTTGAAATTAGTCTTCAAGAAATGCAAAAGGGCAATATGGTAAATAACTAAATATCATTTCAGATTCATATTTGACATGGTCTGATGTCTCCATATGGAGAGATCTAAATCCACTCGCTTCAAATGAAACTGTCACATCTCATATCTTTCAGGTAAAGTTCATTTTACAGAAATACAAGATTCATGGGTACCCAATCCGTTGTCTAATTACCATGAAGGGCAGTTTGTGAAATGTAAAGTTTTGGATATAAGTCATTCTGGTACAGGAACTGTTCATGTTGATCTTTCTTTACGTTCAAATGTGTAAGTAAATCACATTTGGTCCTTATTTGAGGTTCTTGTAACATTTTTGGTCCCAAAATACTCAGTTTTTGGAACAGGGACTGAAAATGTTACAAAACCCTCAAAATAAAGAATTAAATTGCAAGAAAAACCTTTTGGGACCAAAATTGCAAGTACCGGTAAACTGAGGGACCAAAACTGTAACATGCTTAATTTTTTATCAATATTTGCCACCAAAACCTTTTTTTCACTTACATGTCAAAGATTAAGCTAGTGATTGAAGAGCTTGATGAGAAGAAAAAAAGAGACATTGAAAGTCACATGGGTCAAAGTGAACATGTGATTTTCTTGGATAATAATACATTTGGTTCATTATTTCATAAGACGCCTAATGGAGAGGTATTTTAAATTATGTACATTTTATGTGTGGTTAATTTGTTAAAAGCTAGTAAAACTGAAAACTATAACTTTTTTATTTATTTATAAATTTTGTGTGTTTAGGCTGAAGCTGTGGCTGCAAGTGCAGAACTTATAGAAGCTAAAAAGTTGCTACAGAATGAAATACAGTTACGGAAGGCTGCAGAAGAAGAAATCAATAATCTTAGAAATCAAATAGTGCAATGGAAAAGATCCGAGGTACAATACTTGGTCTAAATAGCAACATACTTTACTCTTGTTACCAATATGGAGAATGTACTTTCTTTTTTACATGTAATAACAATACACTTGTTACATATTGCTATTATCTGTAAAGAAAAGTTGGTATGCTGCTATTATGTACAACATATTGCTGTTATTGGTTAAAAATGGGAGTATGTTGCTATTATGGGTAAAAGATAAAAGTATATTGCGTATATTGGTAAAAAGAGTAAAGTAGGTTGCTATTTCCTGCAATTTGGTTTCTGAAAGAATATCGTGTGGTTTGGCAGTCAACAGGAAATGCTGAAATCTTGAAGCTTCGAAAGATGCTGGAAGATATATCCATTTTATAAAATCAGAGAGAAAAGCTTGAAGAAGATATATCCATTTTACAAAATCAGCTTTTGCAATTAAGTTTTGATGCTGATGAGGTACAATCAGATCCAAAAATCAAAAAATACTTTTTTGGTTGTTTGATAGAATAAATTATCACTGTATATATATATATATATATATTTTTACCTTTTATAGACAAGAAAACAACTGGAGATAGGTACTAGTAATAGTGTAGACATGAACGGAGAAATGGGTTCCCTTGTTTCTCCGGTCAGGCAACAACAGATGCCATATTCCGGCGAGCAGAAGGGCTCTGTGGCAAAACTCTTTGAGCAAGGTCAGCTAAATTCAAGAAAATAGCAACGTACTTTCATTTATTTGTCTATTATATCAACCTACTTTAATAGAAAGAAATAAAAGTAAGACGCTATAACAAACAAACCAACCAAAGTACATTGTTATTTCTTTACATATGGTAACACGGCTGCTTCTGCAACAGTTGGATTGCAAAAAATTCTATCTTTACTGGAAGCAGAAGATCCCGATGTACGAATCCATGCAGTAAAAGTTATCGCAAATTTAGCAGCCGAATGTATTCTTTAACTTTATATTTACCTTTTAAAACTATTTTCCCGATAAAAACATAATTCAACTTTTTTTATGTAATCAGCAACCAATCAGGAAAAGATAGTGGAAGCCGGTGGTCTTACATCCTTGCTATCTCTTCTCACAACCTCTGATGATGAAAACATCCACAGAGTTGCTGCAGGCGCAATTGCAAATCTTGCCATGAACGGTATTTATAAAGTTTTTTTTTTCATTTTGTGATGGAATTACTTTTTCGTACATATCTTGTAATTTTAACGAATAAATACATTTGCAGAAACTAACCAGGAACTTATAATGGCTCAAGGGGGTATTAGTTTGCTAGCAATGGCAAAGCTAGAACCACCAGAGGGAGGGACATTTCTGGTCATTATCAGAGCGTAGTGGTGGACAAAGATCCTTACTTGCACTTTCACTTATCCTTGCATTGCTTCTCTTTAAAGCAGCTCTACTTTATATATTGGATGAGATTTATACATATATAATATAAATCTCTCTTAATGTGTTTGACTTTTATTGACCAGGTTGATGCAGCTCTTGATCTAAGTCATACACAGAACATTGGGAGGATGATCTTATAGTCCACCTATTAAACAGATACTACAAAAAGAAGTTGAAACAGAACTAAAAGAGGCGGCTGTGGTTTCCATTGGAACTGAAGTGAGTGACCTTGACTTGGTCAACATCAAGGACTTATTGCTCATGGTGGTAGTTTGTTAAATCTTGCAAAACAGCCTAGAAGTACCGTTCATCCAACAATTGAACTAAGAGAAGTCAACTAGAAACCAAATCTTCATTGAAACTCTTATATAAACAGAAAGGATACTGAATGATGTATGTGTGTATTGAACCAAACAAGTCTATCTATACAGAAGTTAGACTCTATGCTTCTTATGGGTGATCTCTTCACTCAGTTAGAAATAGCAATGTACTTTCACTTATTGGTTTACAATAGTACATTGATATTTCTTGCATTAAGCCCTAGAAAGATTAACCTTAAATCAATGTTTAAAGTCATTATATGTTTACAGGAAACCCAAATGGAAAAGCCAATTGATCCAACTTCGGTTTATAAACACAATTGGAAGAATTCATATTAGGGATTTCATATAACTTGCATTGTAAGAGTACAAATTAGTATTGATTTGTAGATATGGATACTAAAACTCGTTAAAATGTAGTAATATCGAACTGATTCAGCAGAGAATCGTACCTTGGAGAGTTGGAGTCTGAATCTGGAGTAAGTTCGAGTCTGGAACATGAGCTTTTACAGGCTTGCGCGTTCGAGTCTGCAATGTCGTAGCGTAGGGCGACGAGGACGTGTAACGATGGCCGGAGATGGTGAGATGATGGTGCCGACGACAAGAGAGGATGAAGCGGGTTTTTCGTACCGTAGGGTTTACGTCGATTGGGGAAGGGTCTACGTCGGATTGAAGATGGGTCGTAGGATGTAATCAGGGGCACTATTGGTATTTGAGTTTTTTAATATAACATCGTAATAAAATGTCTTATTTTCCCACCAAACCAATTAACAAATAAATTAATGCTAACTTGCTTTAAGTGCCCATGTAAAACCGGCCTATGAACAAATTGGTCCCTTTGCTTTGTGATTTACTTCTTTAGAGGTACTAATTTAATTAGCCATCACGTTCATCTCGAGTAAATTGTCAAAAAATGGTCTCTCGTTTAGTAAACTTATTTTATTAGGTCTTTTGAACAGACAAACCATAAATTGCAAAGATTACGATCTATTTTCAACTTTTATGAAAACAACTACAGTTTTGTAATAAAATAATAACATAATTGTTAAAAATCTAAAACAACATTCACTATTTTGGCTATATACGGCGGACTAGTTTAAAGCTAGCTGACAAAAAATATTTTAATAAAAATAGTTGATAAATGTAAAATGATATAAAAATGCACTTAAATGATGATTCAATATTATAAGACAAAAAGTAAGTTTAATAAAAATAGTTAATAAATTTAGTGACCACTGTTTTTTGGTCACTAGATCTCCCATACAGTGACCACTGTCTTTTGGTCACTAATTCTTGTTATAAGGGAGTCCATGAATTTAGTCTTTTTAATTATAAAATTCAGTGACCAGTGTTTTTTGTCACTAGATCTCCCATACAGTGACCACTGTTTTTTGGTCACTAGTTCTCCCATACCGTGACCACTTTTTTTGATCACTAATTCTTGTCATCATCAGTCCATAAATTAAGTCTTTTTAATTATAAAATCAGTGACCACTGTTTTTTGGTCACTACATCTCTCATACAGTGACCATTGTTTTTTGGTCACTAGATCTCCTATACAGTGACCACTATTTTTTGGTCACTAGTTCTCCCATACAGTGACCATTGTTTTTTGGTCACTAATTATTGTTGTAGGTATAAATTCAGTGACCACTGTTTTTTGTCACTAGTACTCCCATACAGTGACCACTGTTTTTTGGTCACTAATTCTTGTCTTCGGGGGCCCTTTTCGTATTTGCATTGCTTCAACTAAAAACCTTATCGAGTCCATAAGTTTAGTCTTTTTAATTATAAAGTCAGTGACCACTGTTTGTTGGTCACTAGTTCTCCCATACAGTGACCACTGTTTTTTGGTCACTAATTCTCCCATATAGTGACCACGTTTTTTGTCAGTAAGCTTTTAGTTAGTGACCATCATAGTATTAGTCACTAAATTTATAACATTACCAAAATTCAGTGACGACTTAATATACGGTGACTAAATGATGCTGTTAGTGACAAAAATTCAGGTCGTCACAAAAAAACTGGTCACTAACAAGGACTTTTCTTGTAGTGCATCAATGATCGACACACAAATTTGGCATGAGATGATATTATAAATAAATAAAATTGAAATTTGAGTGTATGGAACCTTACCATTATAAACATGTCGATCTTCTTACAATTTGACCCTCACAATACTTGAGGATAAAGGAAATGACAATCATATCCATATCTATTGTTTAAGAAAATAAAGCATGTCAAGCAATATCAATTTATTATTGTTAAATAATTATTAAGAGTAAAAATTTTCATCGTACCTTGAATGCGTACAACAATCCTTTATGGTATATTGGTGTAGTGGCTTATATATAACATTCGTAATATGCTCTTTGATTCTATTGAAAGCGTTCCTTATTTTCTTGTATGTTTGCTTCCATACATGAATACCCCATAAGAAACAAGTAAATGATTAAGAATGACATTAAAAAATATTGTTGATGAAATTAGCCAACTTATCTAGAAGGATCATTACATCCTCTTTCATGGCCTTCATTACATATTTACCCATAAACTCATGCTCTAACAAATATATAAGGTGAAAATGGAATGCATCATCACTCAATAAGTCACTAATGATGTTGACTCAAACAATAACTTATGATCTCTAATTGTCCCATAATCATTCAATCTTTTCTTGTCGAGTACATTTTTCCCGAGCCTAGAAACTCTAGTATTATATAGGAATGGCAAAAAAAAAAAAAAAAAATTGAACCCAATGGAGAAACCTGTACCCGAAGATTACAAGTAGAGTCGAGTCAAGAATGCTCTTATCTTGTAACGAGCTGGCGATCATGTAGTTATTAGGATTTTTTTAGGTTCGGGGCAGTGATGGGAGATACTACACCTGCCTGTATATATATATATATATATATATATATATATATATATATATATATATATATATATATATATATATATATATATATATATATATATATATATATATATATATATATATATATATATATATATATATATATATATATATATATATATATATATATATATATATATATATATATAGAGTTAGTATTAAATACATTTGCTAAGTATTGTGTGAATGTAGGACCAATCCTGAACCATTAGATTGAAAAAATCAAGGGATTAGATTTAGTGGCATTTGTGTAATTAAAATGAAAGAATTAAATAAAAATAATAAAAATTATCCGGTTAAGGGCATATTGGGCATTTCTATATACCTATAAATAAGGAAACAATATAATTTTCAAATCAATTTGAAGATCGAAACAAAAATTACGGACCGTCTTCTCAATTTGGGTTCCATTACGATTTTTACCGTGACAATTGGAATAAAAGCTAGCATAAAAACGATTTATGGGAATGAACAGCGATCATCACTTGGAATTCTTGCGATTAAGAAAAAAATATGCGATTACCACCCATTCTCTAAGAATGATTAAATAACATGCAAACAGACTCAAGGAATTAGGTACAATATAACATATACACATCCATTCTCTAAGAATGGCCTAAGCTACATAGTAATTAACCCCATTCTCTAAGAATGACTTATACTTCATGGTACAAAAGAGCTATTACCAAAAACGACACCAAATCAACATCTGTATCTTCACAGTATGGAAAGCCCCATTATTTGAGAATGACTCATTCTATGAGAATGAACTTGAACCATTCTCATAGACATTCTCTGAGAATGATTTATAGCAAAAGCGACACCAAATCAACGTCTGTATCTTCACAGTATGGAAAGCCCCATTCTTTGAGAATGCATCATTCTCTGAGAATGCCCCATTCTTTGAGAATGAACTTGAAGCATTCTTATAGAACGCATCTCCAAAATCCAGAAGAAAAAAAAAGCGGAGATGAAAATTTTTTGACGAACAGTTGTACCAGGTTCCGATCGATTAATTTGGCGAATTTTATACGAGGTTCCGATTGATTAGCTCTTTTTTTTTGCAATTGCCTCTCCAAATCACCGTCTTTCTCTCTCTGCTTTGCGACTTCTTCGAGGATTGTAATCGACGTTGTTTGGTGGCCGACGGCACCAAGCGATTCTCACCTAGACATGGATGTGGGCAATCGACCACAATCGGATGCATGGTAGAGGCTCCGTCGGTGGTGATTTTAGATGATGTGGTTCGATTTCAGGCGACAAAAACCGAAGAAACAGCCGCACCGTCGCTGCCGGCAGCGGCGATTGCTGACGGAGGGGTACTCGGTAAATTGTATGGACTGTAATCGGAGAAGATGGAATCAGAGGTTCGATTTTGGGATGAATTTTACGGTTTGGGTAATGGCAGATCTAGGGTTAGCAATTCATTAATTATAGGCGTAATATCAATTTGTTTACAAATTCCCAAATTGCCCCCATCAAATGATTGGCCCAGAATTGGTCTTACAATCACACAATATTTAGAAAATGTATTTGAACCTACATCTATATATATATATATATATATATATATATATATATATATATATATATATATATATGTATATATATATATATGTATATATATATATATATGTATATATATATATGTATATATATATATATATATATATATATATATATATATATATATATATATATATGTGTGTGTGTGTGTGTGTGTGTAGGATTATATTAATTTAAAATTAATTGATTTATATGTCAATTTGTAACGACCTAAAAATCTTGAATTTATATTCGAAAAAATACTTAAGGTAAAGACCAAAATATTTTGAAAAGTTTTAAAATAATATAGTGGGAAATGTAGTAAAATTCCAAGAGTTTGAAGAAAATTGGTGAAAAGGGGTAATTTGGTCATTTTACCATAAAAGGGTAATTTGGTCATTTTACCATAAAAGGGTAATTTGGTCATTTGACCATATGTAGGATTCATATTGACATTATATTTTGGTTTTTGGACTAAAAATGTAAGAAAACTAAATTTTATGTGATAAAAATTGATTTTTGTGGCCAAAGTTCAAGATATGGAAATTAAGGGGCTAGAGTGTAAAAATGGGAAGTATAAAAGGGAGAAAATATCTCCCATTGTTGGCTGATCATTTTGAGGCTACGGGAGAAGCAAATGGGAGGAAGATTTGAGGCAATTTCTTTATGAAACCTTAGTTAATCTAAGAAGTATTTCAACAATTTAAGGTAAGAATCTGTCCTATGTTGTATAATTCGTCGAAAAATCATACGATGTCCAAATTAGGTGATTCCAGTGCCCATGGTTTCGCCTCGATGTCTTCTTCAGTTCATCAGTTGGGGTTCAGACCTCATTCAGTCGTTTTCTAGGGTTTTGAACCCGATTTCCATGAGTATGATTTATTTGTCCAATTGTGTTGTGAAATTCTTGTAAAAGCGTGTGTTCATTGGATTGTTCTGAAATTTTGTGTGGAGAAGAACCTTGTCATGAGCCATACTCGACCAAAAGGAATTTACCCAGTTCATTGTTTTGGTTTGGATTTTGGTGTGTGCAACCCGACCTCCACAGATTGGATGCTGCACACCTAGGTCAACTTGTGGGATTTTTAATTCCCAAATGATATATAGTTTAGGTCTGAAATTTTGAGGGAAATTTCATCCTCATGTCTAATGTGTTACATCCAGAGGGCTTGATCCAATTCCATTAGGAAGCTAGGGTTCCAATGCCTTCTCTTTGACTAAACCAGAATTGTAGCTGTGCACATTGTCCTTGTTGCACGATTTTTAATTCTCAGTTGGCTTATTCTTTGAGTTTGATTTTTGGATGAGAGCTTTATCTTCATGTCTAGTGCAACTCATCCAAAAGGCTTGACTTATTTCATTTCAGAAGTCAGGTTGTTGGACAAATCTTGTCAACCTATGCTGTGTTGTGACAGAAATGTTGCTGCCCATTTCCTTCATATTGTATGATTTTTAATTCTTAATTGGTTTGTCTTTTGGGTCTGAATTTCGGAGGGTAGTCTCTTGGTTATATCTAGTATGCCTATGTAAGAGGGTTTCCCTTGATTCCATTCCCAAGTGGAATGCAATTGGTGATTCCTCCGTTAATCCAGATTTGTGACAGATTGCACTGTCAATCTTGTTGCTTATTTTCTAAGGTCTTAGAGTGTGATTCAAGTGTCGGTACCTTCTCGAGACTTGTTATGTATTGTGTCTACTTTCCAGAATGTTTGAGTTTGTGTCATTCGGGTTTCTGAGTTGGGAGTTATGGTCAATTCTTTGACTATGCGTCTTAGATGTCAAAATCTAAAAATGAGTTAATAATGTGATATTAATCTATTACGATGTAGATTAAGAGGTCTTTAATTGTTACTAAGGCCTAGCTTGTATTAACTAGAATGTTAAATGAACTCCTTAGGTATTAAGGAGTAAAGTTGAAGGAAAGGAAAACACAACGGGAAGAAGTGATTCTAGTTAGACTTCTCTAACTAGACAAGGTGAGTACATGTAGTATTTTTACCCATTTTGGGGTACATGGCAAGTAAGTATTTTCAAGATTTCTTATAAAATTTCTATATGTGAAATTATATGCAAGAGTATTATTTCTAACTTGTTATGAAAGTATAATGCTATATTTGAAGTTATGTTTTGAACTACAAGTTATATATGTTTTCGAGTATGAATGGCATATAGCCACAAGATGTTTAAAAAGTATGTTTTGGTTACAAACTGTATTTGTTTTCGAGTATGAATGGCATATAGCCATAAGATGTTGGAAAGTATGTTTTGGCATAAAGCTTAGCATGTTAGAAAAATATGTTTTAAACATATGATTATTATGCGATGAAAGCTATATTTGGCATCTAGCCATAAAGACATAAAATGATGTAGTTTGGCACCTAGCCACAAGTTATATGTATATGAGAAATGTTCAAGCAAACAGCAAGTATTTTGTATGACTGGTAATTGTAGCAAGCAGCGTTAGTAAGGGAACTATGTTCCAACCTACCCGGGTTAGGTAAGGGGTTTACTGGGGAAAAAGCCCCATCGCGAAGTAGATCGCCTCAGCACTTCTATGGTGAGGATTGATCCGTTCTTTCTAGCCATAGAGACTTGGGGTATCACTTATGGTGATTAAAGCCCTAAGTATAAAAATCCAGCAAGCTTATAAAACCAGTCAAAGAAAGTAAGAAAGAAGCTATTTTTGTAAAGTATGTTATGAAGTGATTTTGAAAAGTAAAGAGTTATAGTATGTTACTACTATAAAGTTTTGAAAGATGTTATTTTTGTAAAGCATAGTAAGAAATGATTTCGAGAAGTAAAGAGTTATAGTATATTATTACTATAAAGTTTTGATAGAAGTTTTATGTTATAAATTTTATAAAAATGTTGGAAAAAGAAATTAAAGGTTTGAGTCTAAAACTCATGTAACTCACGAGACATTATTGTCTTACGTATTCTATGTTTTGCCATGTATTCCAGGTTAAAATGCTATGCTATAATTGGATGAAGTTTAGCTGGAGTGGAGCTTGAGTTAGCTCCTATCTTGGACTCAAGGTTTAATCCTTTCTTGCTTACTATGGTTAGTTTTGGTATGGATTTGTAACACCCACTGTTTTTTTTTAAACATGTAAATTATCGGTTTTTGATAAACCGTATTTTTGTATTCATGTATTTATACGAAAAATCATAGTATTTGCAAACAGTAGAAATGGGGTGTCACAAGTTGGTATCAGAGCCATAGTTTAAGCGAATTAGGATTGGCTTGTTCCACTCCTAGGCTTAAACTCATGCTATAGGAATGTTAGTTCATGAAAGTATGCTATATGATGTCTTAAATGATTAAGACATTATGCATTATTTAAAATATGAAGATATATAACACTAAGAAGTGTTAAGCTAACGTTTAAAGTGAGTAAAAATCTAACCGTTAGGAAAATTATATGATATTTTCCATAACCGTCTAAATTTATTAAAGACTATGTTTATAAAGTAGTAAGATTTCTAGAATTGATCACTATGTACTTATAACGGTTTTATATGTTAAAGGAACCAGTGTCCCATGAGACCTTGTGGTAACAGCAGAATCGATATGTGTAGGTGATTATGGTAATATGGGCCCGTATTATCATAATCACAGGATATGTATTGAGACTGGTGGAATCGTAAAGGAATTATGGCGTTCTGGTGGGTAAGATTTGTGAAAAAAGAGTAGTAAGAATAACATAGGAATTGTATGCCTATGTAACAAGAACAAGAAAGATTATAAGTAATAAAAGTTAATGCAGTGGATATATACCACTTAGTATGGTAAAATAAAAGAAATCAATAAGATAGTTAATACTCCTTAGACAGGTCTGCAGAGTCGAGGAAAAGTATGAATAAGAGCAACTTAAAGAGGAATTAAATTCCGCAACCAAATGAATGAAATAAAAGAAGAAATACCAGTAATGAAAGAGTATAACGAAGTATGTTAACTGAAGAAAAACCAAAATAAACAGACGATAAGTTACTACTTCTGAATGTGAATAACAGGTAAAAGTGTTTCATAATTGTGAGAAGTGGTCGGTACATGGTTAATAATTATGAAATGTAAAGATACGTGTATGAGTGTACATATATGTTTATATATGTGAAAGAAAGAGTAAATGTGAAAATTATATAATATAAAAAGTGAGATAATGTATTTGACAAATAACTTAAAAATACAAAAGAACGAAAGATAGCGAGAAAATAAGTGGGAGTTGTGTACCACCTAAAGGTATATAAGAAGTGAGCCTTATATGAAATATGAAATATATAATACTGTAAAGAAAGGTATGGTGTATATCTCCTTAAGATATGAAAAAGTAAATAGTGTAAAGAAATGAAGTTTAAATGAAAGAATAATGTGATGTGTTAGGCATGTAGCCTTATGACACATAAAGAGAAATGGTAAAAGATACAATGAAAGAAACTTTGGGTTTAAAACCTAAAAAGTTTATAAGTAAAATGTATGAGATGTAAAGATCGAATGTCTATAAAAAAACGGTGGTGGTAATCTATATAATTATGAAAGTAGTGTATGCTTAATAAGTATGATGAAATAAAACAAGTAATTGTTGGGTCAGAAATGTAAGTCTTTATGGAAGTATTATTATGATGCAGTTGGGGTGAACGGTAAAAGTTATTTTTGGCATTATCCAAAACAAGTAAATGGTAATGAATGGAAAAAGGTAAAACTTAAGTTGTCTATGGAAGTAGTAATTTAATTTTGTTTGAAAAGTAAATGACAGTTAAAATATGTTAGCTATATTTCTTCTTAGTAAAGAAGAAAGAATGTAAAGGAAGAAAAATATATGAAAATAAAGTTTAATGAATGCAAGATAAGTCTAGATGGTAAAGTGGAACATTATTCTAAAAGAATGGTTAGAACGTCATGAAAAGTGTAATAATTACGAAAAGATGAATTATCATACATAAAATGTATGAGATTTGATATATTATTTGAAAAATCAAATCAATTATGGTAAACAAATGAAAGACCGGTAGAAAAAGAGTAAGTAGGAGATAAAGTGCTAAACTGAGCACTAGTGTGAGAAATAAGAACTACAAGAAAGTACTAAAACATAATTAATAATATGAGAATGGTACACGAGGTACCTAAGAATATAAGAAGTGTACTCATGAAAATACTGTAAGAAAGCTGAAAATGAAAAAGACATGATTATATTAGTAAGTGTAATGAGTAAATGAGACCGAAATCTCATAAATAATAAAGGAGGATGAAAGAAGCATTTAAATTGCCAACATGTCAAAATTGTGAATGTATTATAAATAGAAGTGATATAATGTATGTGCTAATGAAAGTAATACATATAATGTACAGGAAATGAGTAAGAAGTATATGAAAATGAAATTTCATAAATTGAGAATTAAGAAATGAAAGCAACAATTGAGTCATTAATAAAAACTAAGATGTGAAAGTAATATATGTACTAAATGGTACGGGATATGTATTTATAGAAAATAATACATGTAGATTATAGAGTGGAAAAGATAGTAATTTATAGTGAACGTATGAAAGCTAATAGGGATTAAAATGAAGTATATAATTAGTAATTTAAATGTCAAAAGTAGAAAACAAGGAAGTTGACAGAAATAATAGGTCAACTTCAACAGCAAAACTGTACAAATATACCAGGCCAAAAATTATGTATCATAAATAGAAAGAAACCTACGGATGTCTAGTTTCTAAAACAAAAATCGGTACGTCATTTTGACTTTCCTAGAGTTAGATATGCAAATTCTCGTGTGAGGTGTACTATTTCGACAGATTCTGTCCCAAACAGAAAAGTGAGGATGTAAAATGTAACGAAAGAAAGAGAATACTTACCTTATAAATGGTAATGAACCGGAAGTTGTTAGTAGAGAAAAAGAAGAACAAACTTGAAGTTTAAAAAAAAAAATTAAGAATAAAATATATAAAAGATAAGAAATTGTAAAACTTCTGGAAAGAAGAAATAGCAATAAATTATCTATGTAATAATGAGTGAGTAAAGGAATGAGAAAAAGAGAAGAGTGAAAAGAATGAGGAGGTGTTATAAAAAAAATTTGCTTAAGAAAAATGTCTACTAAGGGACAAAATTTTACAATAAAAGATTTAGTGTATTTATGAAATTTGTATAAATACAAAATTTTACCAAATTGTATTTGGGAAAAAGTTTTATAAGTAAAGAATATGATTAATATAATCTCATGAAGTTTTGGTAAACATATGAGAAGGATTACAAAGTAAGCTGCTATTTTTTATAAGAATATGAAAGTATGAAATCACTTTGTAAAATAAGCTTTACTAAAAGATTTATATATGAATGAAATGAGGTAAAAAGGTATGTAATGAGAATATGGGATGGGTGAGTTCTTGAGGAAATGAAGCAGAAATATGAAGCGCTTTATGAGAAATTGAAAGAAATATTCAGGAGGAAGAGACTATGTAAATTCCTCATAAAGAATTGAAAATAGAAACCTTTAAAGGTTGATTAAAGAACCAAAAACAATTATAGAAGAAAAAAAAAGAATAAAGAATATGACTATGTGTTGATAAAAGGAAGTATTTACTAGGAACTAAACTTTGGCTGAAAGCCTTTTAAAAGGAGGGAGAAGTGATCCCTTAACTTAGTAGTTGTGTGATGATTCCGAGGACGGAATCCCAATAAGGGGGAGGTAGTTGTAACGACCTAAAAATCTTGAATTTATATTCGAAAAAATACTTAAGGTAAAGACCAAAATATTTTGAAAAGTTTTAAAATAATATAGTGGGAAATGTAGTAAAATTCCAAGAGTTTGAAGAAAATTGGTGAAAAGGGGTAATTTGGTCATTTTACCATAAAAGGGTAATTTGGTCATTTTACCATAAAAGGGTAATTTGGTCATTTGACCATATGTAGGATTCATATTGACATTATATTTTGGTTTTTGGACTAAAAATGTAAGAAAACTAAATTTTATGTGATAAAAATTGATTTTTGTGGCCAAAGTTCAAGATATGGAAATTAAGGGGCTAGAGTGTAAAAATGGGAAGTATAAAAGGGAGAAAATATCTCCCATTGTTGGCTGATCATTTTGAGGCTACGGGAGAAGCAAATGGGAGGAAGATTTGAGGCAATTTCTTTATGAAACCTTAGTTAATCTAAGAAGTATTTCAACAATTTAAGGTAAGAATCTGTCCTATGTTGTATAATTCGTAGAAAAATCATACGATGTCCAAATTAGGTGATTCTAGTGCCCATGGTTTCGCCTCGATGTCTTCTTCAGTTCATCAGTTGGGGTTCAGACCTCATTCAGTCGTTTTCTAGGGTTTTGAACCCGATTTCCATGAGTATGATTTATTTGTCCAATTGTGTTGTGAAATTCTTGTAAAAGCGTGTGTTCATTGGATTGTTCTGAAATTTTGTGTGGAGAAGAACCTTGTCATGAGCCATACTCGACCAAAAGGAATTTACCCAGTTCATTGTTTTGGTTTGGATTTTGGTGTGTGCAACCCGACCTCCACAGATTGGATGCTGCACACCTAGGTCAACTTGTGGGATTTTTAATTCCCAAATGATATATAGTTTAGGTCTGAAATTTTGAGGGAAATTTCATCCTCATGTCTAATGTGTTACATCCAGAGGGCTTGATCCAATTCCATTAGGAAGCTAGGGTTCCAATGCCTTCTCTTTGACTAAACCAGAATTGTAGCTGTGCACATTGTCCTTGTTGCACGATTTTTAATTCTCAGTTGGCTTATTCTTTGAGTTTGATTTTTGGATGAGAGCTTTATCTTCATGTCTAGTGCAACTCATCCAAAAGGCTTGACTTATTTCATCTCAGAAGTCAGGTTGTTGGACAAATCTTGTCAACCTATGCTGTGTTGTGACAGAAATGTTGCTGCCCATTTCCTTCATATTGTATGATTTTTAATTCTTAATTGGTTTGTCTTTTGGGTCTGAATTTCGGAGGGTAGTCTCTTGGTTATATCTAGTATGCCTATGTAAGAGGGTTTCCCTTGATTCCATTCCCAAGTGGAATGGAATTGGTGATTCCTCCGTTAATCCAGATTTGTGACAGATTGCACTGTCAATCTTGTTGCTTATTTTCTAAGGTCTTAGAGTTGAAGGGTTTTCTAGCAAACAATGAACACAAAAAACTCTTATGGTTCACATGCAACCCTAGAAAGATCTATGTTTTCTTCTATGAAGACAATAAACTAAAACCTAAAGGCCAACAATTATTTCTAAAGTTTAAATCAGAAGAACCAACCTTTGAATCTTGTTCTTGAAGCTAGCAGCAAAAGTATCCTGCCTCAGATGCAAGTCATACCCACAGCAATGGAGAAGACAGTCCAGCAGAGTAATCTTGGTTGAAGTTGGCGTGAATAATGGGGAGCCAGAGGGTTCCTTTTATAGCCTCCTAGGGTTACACCTGAAACCCTAAGGAGCCTCCAAGTGGGCAAGCCTGTTGACCACTTGGACCAGATCCCTAAACCCTAATTAGGGTTTTCGCCAACCCTAGAGAAGCCTCCAAGGGTGGCGCCACTTTTGGCCCCTGGACTTCTCTTTGCCAGTTACTCAACTATTGAATAAATACAAACTAGTCCTCACACTTTTAATTAATTAATTTAATCACTAAATTAAATCCAATTAATTCTAGATTAAATCTCAATTAATTATTATAGTTTCTAATTAATATATTAACACTTAAATATATTAATAAACCATTTAATTAATTCTATTGATTTATTACACAATTAATAAATCAATCTTTTACTCTACTAAACTCTATCCTGACCTCCAGCTATGAGGGCAACCCAAATGGACTTTGCTTCAATTAACAAGATAAATATAGTTGTAAAGTCATGGCTTAGACACCTAATCCAACAGTCTCCCACTTGGATAAGTCTATGACTTTAATTTATCTTCTGATTAATAAACAACCTGCAGCTTCCTAGAAACTGCTGCCGAACTCTGACCTAGTCAGTTCCGTCCAAAGATAAGTGATCATATGATCCTTCGTCCAACAAGATATTTTCAGACACGAGACATGGATTGAGATCAATCTCTGTCCGATACTCTGTTTCCCGATTTCCGATTCTGCTTATGACTTTCGGACTTCTAATTGAACACATCAATTTAGTCCAGGCTGGCCAGCACTTAAGTCAACTTCAAAATCATCGAGAGGCCTACAGATATCTGTTTCCCATCAGGGTCAAGGAACGAATAAGCTTTGACTCATATGGTTGTGTCTTTTACTTATCAAATCGTACACAACAATGCGTTTTATAACATCGAGTTACCGATGCGTTTCGCATCATCAATGCACAGCGACTCGTAAATTTCAACTCATATGTCTCCACTTCAAGATCATACGATATTATCGTCTCAACATTGCTCGTGATGTAATCCATGAAGCAATCTATTGAGCGCGGGTTTATCCAATACTCAAATCTCTATTTCTAAGTACTCATGAACGTTGTAGCAGTCTTACTGCAATGTCTAACTCCTTAGACAATCTACAAACCAATTCACGACAGTCTTTGTTCATACTTACTCCCGAAAAGTATGAGCGACTGTGGACTTTTGAATAATCAAATTATTCGGGAAGTGAAACATGCAAAATTGAAACTTAAAATCTGACTGGTGGCTACTATTGCCTAATTACCAAGTCTCCACGAGGTAATCACCAAGTCGGATTTTACATAAACTATTATCGGTTTCTAGATTCCTTTTAAACTATTTAATTCGTGTTATGTATCTATGTCTACTCGACCTTTTACTCTTTCTATGTATTCAAATGTCATACACTTTATCTGATCGGATATCCTTCCGATGACATATCAATTTTGGTCATACTGTTATTCTCACTAACAACTCCATTCTATGTATTGTGACTTTCCATGGTTTTCGGGATCTTTAGTCCACATGACTGCACCCTAAGACTATTTCGAGGTGTTACGATGTGCCGGTGAGCCACACGCGCTCCATCGGAATGCCAACGAAATTCTTTAACCATTAAGTCCTTATTTGAAAAAACTCTTTTCAAATTGTTATCAACATTCACCCCTAATCATTTTCCAATGATTTCTCACGTAGGTACAAAAACCATTAAGTATTCCCAGCCAGGTCATATCCTGAATCTGACTCAGTATGCTCTAAGCATTAAGTCATCAAGACATGTTCATGACACTTCTGATCGATCCAAGAGACTTGTTGGATTCGATCTAGTCCTATTCCAAACCCTTTTGGAATCTCAGGAATTACTTGTAATCCTTGTGTCATGAATTTTAATAACTATATCCTTTCGGAGACTTTTCCTCATGCATCTTGAATCTTTTCAAGATCATGCTTACTGTTGCTAGGTCTATACTGATGATCACATCTATCTGATAGATGTCTATGGATTATGCGAGTATGCTGCACCTTTTTTATATGCCAAATCATTACACTTTGCAATGACAGGAAACTCCTTTCCTGAGTTATGCATCTTGAGTCTCATCAAGATCATCTTGGCAGAGTTTTGATCTATCTCATAGACGTTTATAACCACCTGAGCATGCCGTATCTTTATTAAGTCTTTCATAGCGATCCGTCTCTTAACACCAAGTCATTACACTTTGTAATGAAAAGAGACGTTTCCTAGAAACATTATGTAACACACATATAGAGATAGATAACAGCAACACTCCCACTGGCTTTGACACGGTTATGGACTATTCACAAAATCCAGAGATTTTGGTATATTTTGAGAATCCAAACCTTTCTGACATCTTAATTGATATCTTTCAGCTCATTCTCAAAATCCAATCCTTTGGCATATTTCGAGAATCTGAATATCCTTTCTTGCGAGATGCCCGTGAGGAAATCTCGGGCCCATGTACCTTTATACTGGCATATTCTTTGTGAGTCCCCATTAGTGTACCGGTAATTCACATGCGCTCCACTAACGACTTACATTATGCAGTATCTTTTCAGATTTCATCTTCTATTGACAGTGCTTCTCTCGGAGTCAATTACTTGACTCTGAGTATCGTCTCACTCAACCAGATGTTCTGAAGGTACGTTTCTGTCCATGTTGGTTTCTTTTGATGATTACTCCCACTGGTTTTAAGACCAGTTGTAAAATCAATCAAACTGTCACATAGACCGTATCTCGTCCTAAGGTTCTCTTAATTGGCAGCAACCGGGCTCACCAATGCTTCCAAGTAGTCGGATTGAAAATCCGTACCAACTATAGTGTTTTACTACTATTCGGTATGTCACCCCGATCATAACTACTTATGACGGTGATCAGTACTACTGGTCAAGAGAAGGTTATGTCAGTATTAAAACAGAAATCTGATTTCTGCTCTAAGCCTAGCGATGACTAAAGGTTATTTCACTTGGCTAATCCTGAACTCATTCAGGACTGTCCCAAACTCCCACTGTCTCCTTAGAATATAAGTTCTTTCTAAAAGAGCTCTTTCTTTTCCAGGTACAGCAGGATAGCCAGTGAAATGACATTTCTGATTAGGTTCAGGCCAGTCACGAGGTTCGGACGAACACTACAAAACCCTGGACCTTTAATGTACAAGTGGGACAATCCCAGCTTTACATTTCAGACAATGTCTGCAAAACCTACTTAGTCGAAGGATGTGGTTGGAATATGGTCTGACTGGTTTAGTGTTTAATTTACGGGGAACTAATTTGCAATGTATCTCATACATTGAGGATCGAACTCTTTCGACCAACGCTCCATCATCTTCCCTAAGACATATTATAACTATTAATGTTCTTGGAAGAGAATAAACAGTGAAACATTTTCCCCAGTTTATGATGTCACTCAGGTTTTGTAGGTCTTGTACTTCCTTTGAAGTCCTTGAACTATTCAAGGATTCGATCCAATCGCTTATTCTGATAAGCGAAGTCATATTCGTCATACCGAATGACAAATATCGTGAAGTACAACCAATTGTGTTCAATTTGTAGATTCGAGCAATACACAGCAACTAATGTGTCTGTTGCTCCTAATCTAAATCTCTTTTACATCTCTATGTAAACTTATGACTTTGTTAATTCTATTCAAGACTTGCAATCTTCAGTTGACTCTAAGTCAACTGATTCCAAAATCCTATCCTTTGGATCTTTGGGTGATTCATTTCTTGCCACATGTGCTTTATAAAGAACTTAATCATCATCTGACTCTAAGTCAAATGATTCCAAAGTCCTGTCCAACTGGATCTTTGGTTGATTCATTTCTTAACACATTAAGAGCTCAATTCATCATGTGACTCTAAGTCAAATGATTCCAAAGTCCTGTCCAACTAGACCTTTGGTTGAATTGATTCTTACAACATTTATTTTAACAATCATAAGGGACACAATTCTTAAAATCCAAACACTTTGGATGCATTCAACATTCAGGTTATTACTGATTTTGCATTCAACACAATCATGCAACATTTCAAGGATATTTCAAACAACATGTGTTAAAAGAAAATCGACAATTTTATTAAAACAAAATCCTTGAACAATGTATAATATGATAGACAATGTCATACGCATCTAATAAGCTAATAACATTTTTTCAATATCTAACTAAACTTCAAAACCGCATGAGCCAGAAATCCAATCCAAATGTGCTCCTATGCGCCAGAGTCCCGTACCTTACTCATTCCCTGCATACAAACCAAAATGTGACTATCACATTATGCATCAAGGAATTATGGAACAGGAGTTTTGAGGTTTTTAGATATACCTGAGCTTTCAAAAGATTTTGACCTTTGAGCGTCTTTCAATCTTTCCGCGACTGTATCCGATTCTGTGGATTCCCAGCTTAAGACATCTCCAGACGATCTGGATCGTTTCTTGCTGCGTCTTTCCACTGGACTTAATCCAGAAGTAGCTGAACCATTGGAGCTATGCCTGTCCAAGAGTGACTCGTACAAAGTCAACAGTGGACGCATTTCCATTAAGGTCTTTTTCTGGTCTTCCTTTCTATACGTCTGTATGAACAGATCGTACTTACTAGTCAGTGAAGCGAGTAGAGTGTTAACACTCGACTCCTGACTCATGGAATAACCAAGTTTGTACAATTCGCCTATGTACGCTTCAATCTGAAGAACATGCGAATCGATGCTACTTCCTTCTTTTAACTTACACTCTGCAAGTCTTTTGAAGATCCTAGCTCGTTCCTCTTCGACCGGTTTTCGGAACATTTCCTCAACCGATTGCATCAACTCATATGGCCCCAAGGATTCAAAATCCTTGCAGAACTCGGGGTCAATGGTCAATAGCATGAGGTCACGAATCTTTTCGGATTCATCAACTAATAAGTCATGCTTATCATAAAGGCTCTTTATGATGACTTGTTTCGGTAGAACCGGGATCGGATACTCGATGAGATGAAGTTTGCCCGCAATGCCGAGAGCCAATCTCCAATTGCGAAGCCATTCCTTACAGTTAAGGCCGGTCAGCCTTTCCATATTTAGCAGGTGCTTTCTGATGCTCTCAGAAATGGGTGAAGGAGGAGAGGGAGGAGAATAGACACTTGATTCAGACATCTACAATAAACAGAATTTATTAGTTTAGTTTTTCCTTTTAAATAATTACCCAATATATTATTTATTAAGGCTAGGACCCAAAATACCCCAACTATGGTGTGAAGAGGGATGCCGTAATCACAACATAATGGTCATTAAGGTAGATAATGCACTTATCAATTTCATCTTATGAAATTCCTAGATCTGTTGAGACACATTGAACTGTTCAATGGCATGTTTAGTCTCGGATGTGCCCCACTGTTTGTGACTGGGATGCCGAGGATCACAAACCGGGTGTGAATAACCATGCAAATATGCTCGGTACTCTCGAAGTCAATTGTCATATCTAATTAACGTGCCAGTTAACCACACACGCTCCGTTAATAATGACAAAATCGAGAAACCCATTGCAACTCTTTGCGGACCCCTGTTGGCGTGCCGGTAAACCACACACGCTCCACCAACGTTCCACAAAGTGCAATGTGCAATTCCATAGATTAGCACCAATTCACATTTTTAACCTAAAGTAACTAGATTGGGTTTTGTTCAAGGTTCTAGTACTTTCAATTATAGCATTATACTTTTAAGAGGCTTAGCGGTTCTATCAAACCTGTTCGGCTAACGACACTCGACTGACCAGGAGAGCGGTGGGTAAGAGTGGATACCCATTAGACTAACATTTTATAGTCAGTCGCCTTATACCCTCTTTATAGGACAGTTTTGTGAATGAGGCCTACTAGCGGTAAGACTAACCAATTTTCTTATATATAAATAATTAACTTTTAATCATAAATATATAAGATATATTTTAATCTTATTAAAATATTTTAGAATTAATTTTCTGAGAATTTTCGCAAATTTATTTCTATTTTTCGAAAATTTTAATTAATTCTTCAAGCTGATATAATTTATCTTTTAATTAAACAATTAATTAAATTAATTAAATCTAAGATAGATATTATAAATTAATCAAATTAATTTTCTATCTAGAAACCTAGTAGGTCGAAATTTGCATGCAAGGCAATTAGGGTTCCAGTTATTCAATTTAGTAAACTACCAAAAATAACAACCAACTAAACAAGGCAAGCAAATCAAAGAGGAAACAAGGGGTGGCGGCTAGGGTTAGGAAACCCTAGCCTAGATTTCGACCAAAGCCTCATCCAAGAGGTATTTTTCGCACAAAACCTCAAGGCAAACATAAATTAAGCAGTTTATATCAAACACAAGAAAACATCCTAATCTCTGATACCACTGAAGGGTTTTCTAGCAAACAATGAACACAAAAAACTCTTATGGTTCACATGCAACCCTAGAAAGATCTATGTTTTCTTCTATGAAGACAATAAACTAAAACCTAAAGGCCAACAATTATTTCTAAAGTTTAAATCAGAAGAACCAACCTTTGAATCTTGTTCTTGAAGCTAGCAGCAAAAGTATCCTGCCTCAGATGCAAGTCATACCCACAGCAATGGAGAAGACAGTCCAGCAGAGTAATCTTGGTTGAAGTTGGCGTGAATAATGGGGAGCCAGAGGGTTCCTTTTATAGCCTCCTAGGGTTACACCTGAAACCCTAAGGAGCCTCCAAGTGGGCAAGCCTGTTGACCACTTGGACCAGATCCCTAAACCCTAATTAGGGTTTTCGCCAACCCTAGAGAAGCCTCCAAGGGTGGCGCCACTTTTGGCCCCTGGACTTCTCTTTGCCAGTTACTCAACTATTGAATAAATACAAACTAGTCCTCACACTTTTAATTAATTAATTTAATCACTAAATTAAATCCAATTAATTCTAGATTAAATCTCAATTAATTATTATAGTTTCTAATTAATATATTAACACTTAAATATATTAATAAACCATTTAATTAATTCTATTGATTTATTACACAATTAATAAATCAATCTTTTACTCTACTAAACTCTATCCTGACCTCCAGCTATGAGGGCAACCCAAATGGACTTTGCTTCAATTAACAAGATAAATATAGTTGTAAAGTCATGGCTTAGACACCTAATCCAACAAGAGTGTGATTCAAGTGTCGGTACCTTCTCGAGACTTGTTATGTATTGTGTCTACTTTCCAGAATGTTTGAGTTTGTGTCATTCGGGTTTCTGAGTTGGGAGTTATGGTCAATTCTTTGACTATGCGTCTTAGATGTCAAAATCTAAAAATGAGTTAATAATGTGATATTAATCTATTACGATGTAGATTAAGAGGTCTTTAATTGTTACTAAGGCCTAGCTTGTATTAACTAGAATGTTAAATGAACTCCTTAGGTATTAAGGAGTAAAGTTGAAGGAAAGGAAAACACAACGGGAAGAAGTGATTCTAGTTAGACTTCTCTAACTAGACAAGGTGAGTACATGTAGTATTTTTACCCATTTTGGGGTACATGGCAAGTAAGTATTTTCAAGATTTCTTATAAAATTTCTATATGTGAAATTATATGCAAGAGTATTATTTCTAACTTGTTATGAAAGTATAATGCTATATTTGAAGTTATGTTTTGAACTACAAGTTATATATGTTTTCGAGTATGAATGGCATATAGCCACAAGATGTTTAAAAAGTATGTTTTGGTTACAAACTGTATTTGTTTTCGAGTATGAATGGCATATAGCCATAAGATGTTGGAAAGTATGTTTTGGCATAAAGCTTAGCATGTTAGAAAAATATGTTTTAAACATATGATTATTATGCGATGAAAGCTATATTTGGCATCTAGCCATAAAGACATAAAATGATGTAGTTTGGCACCTAGCCACAAGTTATATGTATATGAGAAATGTTCAAGCAAACAGCAAGTATTTTGTATGACTGGTAATTGTAGCAAGCAGCGTTAGTAAGGGAACTATGTTCCAACCTACCCGGGTTAGGTAAGGGGTTTACTGGGGAAAAAGCCCCATCGCGAAGTAGATCGCCTCAGCACTTCTATGGTGAGGATTGATCCGTTCTTTCTAGCCATAGAGACTTGGGGTATCACTTATGGTGATTAAAGCCCTAAGTATAAAAATCCAGCAAGCTTATAAAACCAGTCAAAGAAAGTAAGAAAGAAGCTATTTTTGTAAAGTATGTTATGAAGTGATTTTGAAAAGTAAAGAGTTATAGTATGTTACTACTATAAAGTTTTGAAAGATGTTATTTTTGTAAAGCATAGTAAGAAATGATTTCGAGAAGTAAAGAGTTATAGTATATTATTACTATAAAGTTTTGATAGAAGTTTTATGTTATAAATTTTATAAAAATGTTGGAAAAAGAAATTAAAGGTTTGAGTCTAAAACTCATGTAACTCACGAGACATTATTGTCTTACGTATTCTATGTTTTGCCATGTATTCCAGGTTAAAATGCTATGCTATAATTGGATGAAGTTTAGCTGGAGTGGAGCTTGAGTTAGCTCCTATCTTGGACTCAAGGTTTAATCCTTTCTTGCTTACTATGGTTAGTTTTGGTATGGATTTGTAACACCCACTGTTTTTTTTAAACATGTAAATTATCGGTTTTTGATAAACCGTATTTTTGTATTCATGTATTTATACGAAAAATCATAGTATTTGCAAACAGTAGAAATGGGGTGTCACACAATTACTATTATGCCCCCATCCAGATTTAAAATGATTTGTCCATATTTCGTTACAAGATTACACAATATTTATCAAGTTACATTTGATCCTACTTCTATGTATGTATATGTGTGTGTGTGTGTGTGTGTATGTGTGTATATATATATATATATATATATATATATATATATATATATATATATATATATATATATAGTATTAAATGAAATTGTTAAATATTGTGTGATTGTAGGACTGAACGTGGACCATTAGATCAACAAAATCAATGGCTGTAAAGAAAGGGCATTCTTGTAATTAAAATCAAAAAATTCGTGTGTTTTAAATGAGAATACCCGGTTAAGGGTAAAACAGTAAAAACACCCAAAACCCATAAGATCGGAATGTACGATTCGCATGCTAAAATCACGGACATGATATGATGAGATTCAATTAACGGTCTCCCTGCCATCGTCGATTTACGTTGAATTCCAATTGATAAGAATGCAGGTCTGGAATACTTGATTTTGTACTCGTTGAATCGCAACGTACAACTATTCTCCGATGTTTATTATTGAAATACTCTGTTAACCAAGCATTCTCAGAGAATGAAGACTACAAATCCAATATTCTTTGAGAATATGTTCAAGTTTAGTTATTGAAAATACTCTGTTACCCAAGCATTCTCAAAGAATGAATAAGAACCCATTATTAATAACGAGAATGTTGCAGTATAAAGAACCCATTATTGAGAACTTAACGTTATTCTCTGAGAATGGGAATGTTGCAGAATAAAAGAACCCATTCTCTAAGAATGAGAATGTTGCAGAAGAAAGAACCCATTCTCTGAGAATGAGAATGTTGCAGAAGAAAGAACTCATTCTCTAAGAATGAGAATGTTGCAGAATAAAGAACCCCCTGCATTTATTAACACCAATTCACGCAAACAGAAAAACTGAGAAATCCAATGATTGAGAAAATTAGGCGCCCCTTCTCTCTACTTTCTCTCTCTATCCTTTTCTCTCGGCTTCCCGTCGTTTCTTCTTCCTCCGGTCGCCGGCCCTTTCCCGCCGGCCTTGGACTCCTTCACCGCTCCTCTGTTAATGGCTCGTCGGCCTCCTTCACCGCTCTATTGGATCTGACGCCTGCTTCGCAAAGTCGCGCAAGAAGTTCCAAAGGAGGAGATTCGCCGGTGCCGACGGCGGCAGCGGCTGAGGGTGGAGCGCGTGTGGTGGTCGACGGCGTGTTGTGGTCGATGATGGTAGACGGCGTGTGCACAGGTTTGATAGAGTTCCCGTATAAGAAGGGAAGAAGATGAGAGAAAGAGAGAGATAAATTTACCATCATACCCTTTAGAAATGAGTGGACCAAATTTAGTCCTACAATCACACAATTCTTAGAATATGTATTTGAACCTACATCTATATATATATATATATATATATATATATATATATATATATATATATATATATATATATATATATATATATATATATATATATATATATAGGGTTAATAACATAAAAGTCACTGTACTTTGACCAAAATTCCGGTTTAACCACTATATTTATTTTTGTTCCATAAAAACCACTCATACTTTCAAAAAAAATCATATTGACCACTATTCATTTTATTTTATAACTTTTAAGGATTTTTTTCATCGAAAGGTTATGTGAAAAGTTTCATATCGACATTTTAAGCAAATATTGGAACTTTATTGTAGTGAAAATGATACATAAGGTTGTCTACATGTGATTTTGGTTTTCGTAAGTGCAGCTTTTCGACCATGTTATGAATGCATAGAGTGTCCAAATGAATCCACTAAATTTTGAATGTGACGGGGGTTAGAAGTGTTCCGAGTTGACGACACACAATCATGACTTTAATTTGTTATAGTGGTTGCAGTGTATCTTTTTGAAAATATGAGTGGTTTTTACGAATTTTTTTGAAAGTATGAGTGGTTTTTTTAGAACAAAAAAAAATATAGTGCTTAAACCGGATTTTGGCCAAACTACAATGGAGGATGAGGATGAGGTGCCCCGATAAAATGAAGGGGAACAGAGCGAGCTTGGGGAAAATCATAGCCCTAATGGGGAGCCCCGATAAGATCCCTGATAGGAATGGGATATGTTTGGGGAAAGATTTAGTATCGAGTTCGCGGATAGGGATACCATGCCCTTCATTGAACCTGCCTCATTGCCATTCCTATTATTATCCTCAGTAGGTATACGAGCAGATCTCAATCTAGTGGTCAAAGAAAATTCACTAGGATCATATATAAGTTCATGTCCATCTACCTAAATAAGAATTGTTGGTTGGGCAATGGTGGATTAGACTTCACCTCATGCTTAGGACACGATGGACAAGAAGTGGTCCCACCGCCATGGTAGGTAGGTTGAACCAAGAACCAAAACATGTTTCCTTAAACAATCTTTCTTGTACCAGAGTCGATTTTTTAGATAGGGGTATGATAGAACATTTTAAGGTTAAGTGCGTGTCATAGAGGATGTTATAGTATAAAAAGAAAAAAAATATCAATTTCAATTTAATTTTATGCTACTCTCAACTTCAAAAAAATTATATATTTGGAAATTTGAACAAAAATATTTCGTATTAAATACTTTTAAACTATTTTATTTGCGGACGTGCTCATAACCTTCAAACTTCTAGAAAACTAAATATAATTATAAACAAAATAACTTATCTACTATGTTTTTATACCTAAAGGAGCACTATAAAGTCTCTTCCAACGAAAATCCAAAACAAAAAAAATCGGACATAGAGAACATGTTTGAAATCATCTTACGAGTTTTGAACATGTTTTGAACATGTTTTTCATGTTTGGAAGTCGTGTGTTCACTTTTCAGATATTAAAGCTTTATAATGCACTATATATGAAGAAAGACTAACAAAATACACGTCTTACCATGATTGCAGACTTTCAAACTTGCATTTTCAAAGATATAAACTTTTGAGAGAGTTTGAAAATGATTTTTTGGAAAAATTTGTACCACAACATTTCATGTATCTTATTCCAACGACCATTGTTTTACAGCTAATTCAATATTTTGTTAAAGTGACAAATAAGGTATATTGAAAAAATGACCATTAGGATGACCTAATAAAACAAAAATTACTAAGGTTTCGGTTTGATGAAAATGACCACTCTATCCGAAATGAGTCATTTCATACTCTTGTCCTTTGTTTCAGTTTATCATGAATTTCTACGTGATTAGAAATAAAGTGATAGGAGTATGGTATTTCAGAATACTAACTTGAAACCTAACTGCACCTACCTCTAGTGGTATATAATCATGTTAAAACCAATAACATTATTCGCGCAACATTTTCCTTAAGCCATTCATTATTCTACAAAATATATTTAATGAGTTCATCATAGCACTTCGTGATGGGGAAATCAATTGCAACCTCATTGAGAAGTGGTAAACGATATTGTAAAGGTGAAGAAAAGTTTTGTTCTAATCTTAACCCTTTTCCTGATGTTTATTCAATTCATCTAGACTTGTATCATGGCGGATCATATCCACCTAATATGCCTGATTATATTTTTGAATCGATTAAGGAATTTAAAGAACATTAACAAAGGGACTAAAAAACGAGGTGGGTAATTAATGCACGTGTTAAGACTCTCTTAGCAGAGATGAAAAAAGGATCAAATTTGTTAATAATAAAAAGTGGTAGAAAAGTATATTACTGGTGCATATAAGGAAGTTTACATACTAATGGCAGATTTGGGCCATCTTGAATATAATAGAATTAGATAAAGTTTTATTGATTGTGAAAAAATGTATCCGTTATGATTTCCGGATGTGTGGCCGAGTATATGAATATTTTAGACATTTCAAACTACACAAAGTTCATGTCAGAATGACTTTATGTCAATGAACAATAGATTATGGATTTCAGAATGTACATTTCAGATCGATTTTTCTATAAGTTGCAAATTGGGACATCAGATGGCCATAACATATTTTGAAAATAATGGATATGCACTCTCGTTCAAGTGGCTCAAGCTCCTAAAGTATTGTACATAGAAAATTAATTCTTCCCCATAGTAGATGCAAGTGTGATATTCAAGCTAAGTTTTTAGTTTGTTGGAGTAAAAACCCCACGCAGGCGTTACTTTGGTTTCTTATAATTTCTAGATAAGATATAAATTATGGATATTTTGTGTGGGATGATGAAGAACTATCCAACTATTGGTACAAATTGAAATTCATTGAAATGCAATATCATAGAGTAAGATAACAGAGCAATATCCTAGTGTGTAAAAATTATTTGAAGCACATAAAAGTAGTCTGGTTTTTATGACCATCATTTTGATTTAGTGTGTGTGTGGTTTTCAAGTTTTTTTGCGTTTTAGTTATTATGATGTTGTTTAAGACTAATCATATTGGGGTGTTATCATAATTAGTTCAACGTGATTGTAATAGGTTTAATTGTAAGGTTCTTTTTATCATTTTGTATCGTTTCAATGTGAGTAATGAAAATAAAAACAACTGACTTTGTTGAAAATCAAAACAAACAACATACTAGTGTTCAAAATCTATGATATATCGTCTAGCATGATAATATAAAAAAGTGAACTTGGGCATCGTATAACTTTCACCCAAGAAGTCTTTATGTGAATTCAAACAATTCCTTGTAACTTTCAATTAAATTCATGGTTTACCAATCAATAAAGTGTTGGATTAGGTGTCTAAGCCATGACTAATAATTAGTATTTATCTAATTAATAGTAGCATAGTCCATTTGGGTTGCCCTCATGGCAGGAGGTTTGGTAGAAAGTCCGGTAGAGAGAAAGATTGATTTATTATGTGATTAATAAATCAATAGAAATTAAATAAATAGTTTATTAATATATTTAAGTGATAATATATTAATTAGAAACTATAATAATTAATTAGAAATTAATCAGGAATTAATTTGGTGATTAAATTAATTAATTAAAGGTGCAGGGACTAAAACTGTAATTATTCAATAGTTGAGTAAGTGACAGTCTAAGTGAGTGATGTGGCCAGCGATTTATATATATATATATATATATATATATATATATATAGGGTTAGGTTCTTTTAAGAACTCAAATATTCATGAGATCTTGAGAACTCAATTTCATCCATTAGATCCTTATCCAAACCAAAAAGGGCTTGATCGTCATTTTATAAATCTAATTTAATTTTGATTTTTTTATTTTTGGCAACAGATTATCAATTCCTAAAAATAAGCACATTCAAATTCAAATTTCAAATTTAAAAAATTTTATGATTTTCGTTTTTTTAATATGATAATTTTTGAAATTTGAAAAAAACTTAAAAATTTTAAATTCAATAAAAAATCAGATTTGGATTTAGAAAAACATATATGCTGATGTATTTGCAACAAGATGCATATATGCATATTTTCAAAATTAGTAGAAACATATTGTAATGTATAAATAGTTGAATACAAATAATAAACAAACCAATTTATTAAAAACAATAATTTACAATTGTTTTGAACGATACATATATAAAAAATACAAAAAACAACAAAAACTACTAATATATTCATTGTTTCATTGACTATCTTGTTTCTTCGTTTTATCATTTTCACTTCTTGAATTTGCTTTATATATTTTTTAAACCTGCAAGAACAATAATAATAATGCATATTAAAAATATTAAAAAAAGATACTTACATGCATATACGCATATGCACATGGGCACATATGTATATGCATATATGCAAATATGCACACACTTATATACATTTATATGCATATAAACATATATGCACATACGCATTTATATGCATATAAACATATATGCACATATGCATATGTGCATATATGCATTTATATGCATATAAACATATATGCACATATTCACACTTCAATATACATATGCACATGTATACATACACATATGCACGTACGTTTTTGCACATCTATTCTTATATGTCCATATCCACATATGTGCATGTGTATATATGCATGGGTACTTGTGTACAAATGTGTATATATGCACACACGTATATGCACTTATGCACATACGTATATGCATATATGCACACACGTGTATGCACTTATGCACATACGGATATGCATATATGCACATACGTATATGCATATATGCACTTGAGTAAGCAATCAGTACAATTGACCCTCTATTCCCAGTCATCTCTACAAAGAACTAAACTTTAAAATCAAAACAAGTGAGGAGCACAACGTTTATAAAGAAGAACCAAACAGTCAATTAGCTATCATAAAACCTGAAAATAGCAACAGACTTTGCAAACAAATGAGGATAAAGACAAACTGCAGCAGCACCAACTATCAATCAGACAGAACCCGAATGAGAATTAGGAATCCGAACACATCAAAGCATCGGCTTCAAGAACATGATTAACACCCTGCAACCGTAATAAACCAAATAAACCAAGGGTTATTTTCGTCCAAAGCAACACCAAAAGAGCTTCAAAGTAACTGCGTGAATTAGGAGAAGATTTACGGGGCAGATTTTTGGGGAAATCAATCTCGTCTTTGTATGTATATATCCGTGAATTAGGAGAAGAACTACCGGGGCAGATTGAAGAATATACGTACCCATTATGCGTTTCGATTACTCTCCTCCTTTCTTCTCTACTCTGCCATTTTTTCTTTTTTTTTTGATGAAGAAGATGATGACAGCTTTGTGTCTTTCTTCTTTAAAGAAGATAATTTCATTGAATCGGAAGAGGATCCGGAAGATATCACGGCCTCTTTTTCCTTCCTGTTAGTCCAGTACCACCAGGAAAACCGGGTCAATGAAACTGACATGTGTTCAATCATGTGATATGCGAAAGAATTTTGAAGTTTCAAATTCAAGACAGATTGATCAAATCGAGAAAAAAGAATGATGAAATCTGATCAAAAAGGGAAATTTCACAAAAATTAGTTATACCCATAATCAGATGATACAAAAATTTTGACCTACTCCCAAAATCACGCCAAAACTAAAAAAATTCAAACTCCATAAGAATCCTCTTCAACCACAGGCCCATTATCAAAGATTATATAAGTAGTTGTGGCAATCGTGGATCGCCTATGAGCCAAACTACCCAAGTTTTGAAGAATTAAAAGACCTCATAAATCACAATGAATATGAAAGAAAGAAAGAAAGCTTTTATCGAATTAAAAAAGTATACTTGTAATAATAGAATACACTACAATAACTAATTTTAATATTAATAAACGATTGTGTTCTTGGTTTAATCCAAGTGCATCGAAATTTCTTAGACATGATAAAAGTAAACCACTTCGAGTTTACCACTATCAACCTTCTTTAAAGCCATCATATCATGTCTAAGATAAATATGCACTAAAAGAATGCCCTTTACGCAATTTGAAAATCAATCAGGGGATTTGTTTGGATTTCTCACCGCCTTTTGAAATCGCGATCGAGAAAGGACTTACAGAGGAGCTACTTGATCGTTGCCGGTACCGACGTCCCAAACAATAGGGGCTTTCTTTGGAATTCTCACCGCCAATTATTGTGGTGATCGTTTACTGAGGGTTTAGAAATTACATATTCAGAAGTCGATCGATTACAATCATGGCCCTGATTTGGATTTCTCACCGGCTCTTCAAAACGTGACCGAGAAAGACGATAATGGAGGGGGAGGGTTTTCAATGGTAGGCGGAGAGAGAGCAGGGAGGACGGCGATATAGAGAGAGAGAGAGAGGAAAGAGATATATGCCGTAAATTGGGAGTTTCCTATTTTGTAGGATCCAAGTTGTTTTTCTCTACCTAATCTACCTTTGATATTCTCTTTAAAAAGTCAAATATATCATTTAAATTACTATTAATTACGAAACTGCCACTTTTGATCTCAGCCATGAGTTTTTTTGATCTAAGGGTCCATGTAGGGTTCTCAAGATCTCATGAAAATTTAGGTTCTCACAAGAACCTAACTCTATATATATATATATATATATATATATATATATATATATATATATATATATATATATATATATATATATATATATATATATATATATATATATATATATATATATATATATATATATAGGGAAGGGTTCAAATGAGAACCACTAAAAGGTTGAGAACCGTGAGAACCACTAATTCACAGTTTAATAAAAAACTTACGTTATAGTATTCACAGTTTAATAACTAGAAATTTTATTATATTGTGAATATTGTAAAACGGATTAAAAAATAATGAAATTTATTAAGTTTGATGTATTTTCACATAATAAACAAGTGTGAAAAAACAAAAAAAAAACATAATTCGTAATGTGTGAATATCGGTTCTCACGGTTCTTAACCTTTTAGTGGTTCTCATTTGAACATATATATATATATATATATATATATATATATATATATATATATATAAGAGATAAATAGTTGAATTGATAAGATAAAAGGTTTATCTTGATTTGAATTCAAAAGGCTTATCTCTTAAGGTTTATCTGGTCATCATTTGAAACCTATAAATAGGGAGTCTCATACCCCTAATTTCGTGATTCTCTCTTCCTCGCTCTCTCTAGATTTCGCCAACCTCATAGCCTGGGTGTGATCTCATTTGAGGCAGGACATTTGTGCTGCTTTGCTTCCAAAAAATCCTAAAAGGTTAGTTTTACTGATTTTGTTCTTTTAGTTAATTTCTTATAAGCCTTTAGGAATTATTATATGTTCAATTAGAAGAAAACATAGATCCTTATAGGTTGCATGTGAACTTAGGATTTTTAGTTCATTGATTTGCATAAAACCCTTCAGTGGTATCAGAGCATTTTGGTTGTTTTCTTGTTGAATTGCTATAATTGTTTTCCTAAATTTTAGGGTTTAAAGCTTATAAACCCTAATTATATTGAAATCGATTTAGGGTTAGGGTTTTGAAAACCCTAGCCCCTTCCCCTTTTGATTTTCGAAATTTTGATTAGGGTTTTAGAAGGTATTCTATTTTTGGTAACTTTAATTTGATTAATTAAATGGATAACCTTAAACCCATTATTTGAAATCGAAAATTAGGGGGTTTAAGATAGGTTTAAATTAATTTGATTAATTTGGTAAAACCAATCTACATTTGAATTAATTTAATTAATGGGTAATTATATATATATTAATTACCAAAATCACTTCTCCTCACATATTTACTATTCAATTCATATTACTTTGTCCAGAACCATAACTACTAAATTCAGATCATAGTATAATTGGTAAAGCATAAGATACAAATTGCAAATAAGCTTTTATTTGGAAATAGTAATTTTGATTCTTCTTATAGCAAACTTTTATATTTACGTTTTTTCCCCTCAACTAATTTCGAATTAATTGTTTTAATCCCTATTTATTATAAAGTTATATTATTGGTATTTCGTAAGTTACGATTCCAGTCCCTTATTATATTTTAAAGTTACATTTTCCGTCCCTTACGTAATTTGTCTTTGTCGAGCTGCGTTTGTCAATACATCGGGCTTCCGCAGCAACGTGCGGACAATCCACTACAAGAAAACAGCGATTTAGCAACGGACGAATTCCGTTGCTAAACCTTGAAATTCCGTTGCTAAATGAGTTTTGCAACGGAAATTGTTACGGAACTGTTCCGTTACAATAAACCCCGTAGCGAATAAGTTTGCTACGAACTTTTATTTCCGTAGCAACTTTGCCACGGACAGATTCCGTAGCGCATGTATTCCGTAGCAAATTCCGTAGGTGGACTCCGTAGCGATTTCCGTAGCCGTTTGTCCGTAGCGAATTCCATAGTTCTTTGTCCGTAGCGATTTCCGTAGCCGTTTGTCCGTAGCGAATTCCATAGTTCTTTTTCCGTTGCTACTTCTGTAGCGGGTTTCGTTGCAAATTCCATTGAAATAATTTTGTTGCAAATTCCGTGGTCAAGCTTCCGTAGTAAAATCCGTAACAATAATTCTGTAGCAAATTCCGTAGTCAGGGTTCCGTAGTAAAATCTGCAACAATAATTCTGTAGCAAAATCCGTGGTCAAGTTTCCGTTGTAAAATCCGTGGCTATGTTTCCGTAAAAAAATTAGTAGCAATGATTCTGTAAAATTTCTGTGGTCAAGCTTCCGTAGTAAAATCTGTAGGAATTTCTGTGGTCACGCTTCCGTAGTAAAATCCATAGCAATTTATGTGGTTAGGCTTCCATAGTAAACTTTGTAGCAAATTCTGTGGTTATGCTTCCGTAGTAAAATATGTAAGAAATTCCGTGGACAAGATTCCGTAGTAAACTTTGTAGCAAATTCCGTGGTCATGTTTTCGTAGTAAGATCCGTATGTGTAATTCCGTAGCAAAACTTCTAGCAAATTTTGTTATGAAGAAATTCACGAAACAATTTACAAAAATAAATATAATTTCTAATTATTTGGTACCAATATCTAAAAACACAAATACGTAAAACAAAACAAACAATCTGCATGTTATTAAAGCCAATAATTCTTATTACATGAAAAGTAAAGAAGTCTAAATTAAAATAAATACTTGCTAAAAACAAAGCAATACAATTCTATCTACTTCGTGCTATTGTCTTATCTCCGTCATGATTTGTTGTGTGTGTATACAAGAAAAACTCATTATGAGCCGGTTCGCATCCTAAACTTCTCTTCTGCAATTTGCATAACATAAAAATTATGACCATATACATATAGAATATATTAATAATTAGAGGCATAACTTACCAATTTAGAGGCAATCTTCAAACGAGATGCATATCCAGACGTATGGGTAGGACAGGCTGGAGCATCAGGCACACCATTAAGCAAGCTTAAAAACACACACTACTAGAAAAATAATCTTTAATGACACAAGAACAATTACATACATCGTTTTTATGACAAACAAAAACGTATGTCATAAAAATTATGTCATATTTTATGAAATCTTTAAAGATTTACGACATAAATTAAGGTATGTCATCGTTTCCCTGTCATAAAACCAGTTTAAAAAAAACACCCACGACATTTTTCACATTTGTGTGTCATTTCATCTTGAATTGCGTCGTTTTATGTTTATCAACAACGGTTATGTTATCCGTGGTGGTTGATTAATAATCCTAAATTGATAATTGTCTTTAGTGGTAGCTTAAAAGGCAGATTGAAAAGTACCAAATTTTGAACGGTTTGCAAATCATAGGCTCTTTAATCTTTAAAAAATGAGCATATTTATCATTCAAAAATAAATAATATATTTAAAATACTGCATAATAACACAGATTTTAAAGACAAAAAAAACCTATTTATCATTAAAAAGTAACACAGATTTTAAAGACAAAAAACATTTAAGAATTCTTGAAAATACTATTAGGGAATTAATATGTTTAAAATATTGCATAATCCAATCATAATGTTCCTCATTTCAAATACAGCCGTGCTTTCATATAAAGCTACTTTGACAAAAAATTCAAGAAAATGGCAACAACTGGAATCTATAAAACTTTAATATAGAAAAGGGGGAAAAAACGGGGACTAGTATCCATATACCCCTCTATGGATAGTAAAAGGGTTTGATTTGATGTGATTGATGTTGTTAATAAATTTACTGTTATTTTAAAGCCACAAATGTAAATGATTTTGATTGCTTTTGTATTTTATATTTATTTTGAATTATTTTTCTACATCTCTTTAAATTTATTCTCATTATATTTATTTTAAATTAAATGTAAATGATTTTGATTGCTATGTATTTTATATTTATTCTTTTATTGGTGTAAAAGTGAAAGGAATAAAATTACTTTATTTTTTATTTTAGCCTGAAAATTAATGAATAATTAACTTTGAAAATAATTTGATACGTAAAAGACTATCGTTCACAAGGTTAAAAATAGTGTAATATTTTATTCTAAAAGGAGCGTTAATTATAAAATAAATGTATTGTTCGTAATTTGATACGTAGAAAACATCGTTCATAACTTTGAAAACAAATGCTGAGAAAGTGATTTCAAATAATGTAATCATAGTAATATTAATATAATATTAATAGAATATATTATATATGATTTATATAGTTTTAAAAAGATTAAAGTGAGCCTAGCCCCAAATAGGGGGATATGATCATATGAATAGACCCAGCCAAAAAAAACTAAACCTGTGCTTCACGTACGGGAGATGTAGGGCTCCATTTGGGGAAAAAGCCTATCGATTATAAGAATAAGAAGAAAGTGGAGCTTTCAAAATTTGTACTGATTTTGGGTACTAATTTTCGGTTCATATGTGTGCTCATGTGTAAATGTGGTTCTTGAAAAGTGCAATGAACTAGTAGTGATTTCGGGTTCATATGCCATGTTTGCTTTGTGGTATTAACACTTGTTTTATAAACTTCACTTTCAGTCAAGTTTTTATGAAATGAGGAATTACACCGAAGCAGAGAAAAACTCAGAAAACCAAAATCAGTTAACGAAAAACAAAATCACTTACCGGATATAGTTGATGTCCTCCGTCCTCTCGCTATCGCCGGCCGGTCCACCACCTAGACCCTCGACTCGACTTCGACTTTTCAAGCAGGATACGGCCACGGGAAGGATAAGGGATGATCGTAATTGCCTGATTGGAAAATTGATAAGGAATATGTATTGCACATTTACCCCTTAATTATCTCCAATCTGTCCCTTTTTCTTTTCTCCAATCTGTCCCCTTTTCTTTTCTCCTTAATTTCCTCCAATCTGTCCCCTTTTCTATTCTTTTTTATAGTTTTTCTTTGATTATATATTATCTTTTGTTTTTTAAATAATAACTAAATTCAGTTTTTTTGTATTGAGACTAATAGGAAGCGAACATTAATGGCTTTGATATATCTAGCACTATAAGAGCGTGATAAATATAATTATTAGTAATGAGTACAAATATGACTCCTTATTGTAAATGATTTAGAATTGCGAATAAGTGATAGAATTTTTTTTTGTTTTTTAGCATGTTTACTTATGAATATCGCATGTTGACAATTTTTTTCCCCAAATGGATAAATATTTGAGGAAATGATTTTCTAGTTACCAATAATTTTCTCAGCCATTTTAAATCAAAATCATTAATTTTCACAATACATTAAACTATCCAAGTAGTATATCAAAATCATTAATTTTCGTGCTAATCACTATCGTCACACTCGTCTTCTTCATGGACCTCTTCTTCATTTTCCGATGTGCTATACTCAAAACTACCATCGGAGTCGGCAATACCATCATCAGCACTGTTATTTGCATCATCAAACTCCCCTTCAACATCATTATCAATTTCATCATCTGAACCGTTGCTTGAGATGTCGTCATGCTCGAATGCTTCCATTGTATTGCTAATGATTTCACTTGCTATAACTTCATCTTCTTGAAAAGCAACATCTTTTTGATGATCACTATCTCCTACTTCAATCCATGCCCGGGGTTTAACTTTAAATACAGCCATCCAGTCAGTGTTGTTCTGTTTCAAACTGGGATAAGGCATGAAACACACTTGAGTAGGTTGCATTGCTAGAACAAACGGCTCGAACTTGTTGAATTTTCTTTTATGGTTTATATCAACCAACTTATAATGTTTGTGCACCTTAACTCCTACATTTTCTGTTGGATCGAACCAATGACATTTAAAGACAAATGTGGTTTTCCTTGGGTAACCAGGGTATTCAACCTCTAAAATTTCCTCAATTTTTCCATAATATTCACCAACTTCACTACTTATACAAACACCGCTATTCATTGATGATTTGTTCTCACCGTGGGCATCCGTGTGAAACTTGTAACCATTGACGAAGTATACCTTGTAAGATTTCACGGTCCTCAATGGTCTTCTTGAAAGCTCATATATGTACTTGTTCTTTATTTCTGTTCGACGTGCCTATAGGACAATAAAGGAATATGTAAGAAGATTTACCAAATGCAAATAATAATAATAAAACAACTTTAAGACGTACATAGTTTTCAAAGTATGTAGAAAAATGTTTATCCACTTCAACAGCGAGATCATCTTTACTTATACCCGGATGGAGATCTTCCAACAATTTCTCATACTCGCTGTACATAAACACATATAAATTTCATGTTTGACATTATGATAATAAATAAAACAACAAATATGGTAATATGTAGAAAGTATGTAACAAATGCATTATAGTGTTAGTATAGAAAATAGAATTTTACACTATGTAAGGTTGCATCTGCTCTTCATTAAGGAGGATGTAAGTGTGGGCCGCTTCGAATTCCTCGTCCGTCAACATTCTCTTCTTTAGTTTCCCATACGCCCGGCCATGATAGGAAAATATCTTTAATATTTCGTTGTTATCATCACCTCGATCATCTCCTCCATCATCATTACGAGTGACATTTCTGTTACGTGTGAGAACATGTGGCTCAAAATAGTGGGAACAAAAGTTTGCTGCTTCACGAAGCAAGTAGGCGTTAACAATCGATCCTTCTACTTTATTCTTGTTTTTCACATCTTTTTTCAATTGGTTGAGAAATCTGTTGTTTAACGATTAAAATATGAGCAAAAAATTATCGGTTGCATGTTTTATATAAGTAATGGAAGTAACAAACTAACCTTTCAAATTGATACATCCAACGATATTGCACGGGACCGCCAATTTTCGCTTCATATGGCAGATGGACCGGCAAATGTTCCATGGAGTTAAAAATACCAGGGACAAAGATGGTCTCTAATTTACATAGAATTATGGGGATCTCTGTTTCAAGCCTCTCCATGTCTTCTATGTTTATTGACGTTGTTGTTAATGTTTTGAAGAAAAGACTCAACTCTGTTACCGCTTCCCACACATTTTTTGGCAACATCTCACGGAATGCAATTGGCATCAACCTCTGCATGAAAACATGGCAATCGTGGCTTTTCATTCCGAACAGCCTACATGCGTTCAGATCTACGCACCTCCCTAAATTTGATACATAACCATCGGGAAAACGCAGTTTCTCCACCCACTCACATACAGCTTTCTTTTGCCTCTTCTCGAGAGCATAATTTGCTCTTTCATTTCCCTCGAACCCTATTCTCTTCCTACAATACAGATTGAGATCTTTTCTTGCCGGTGCATTGTCCTTTGTCTTAGTTTTTACATCCATAATGGTGTAAAAAAAATTGTCAAACACATTCTTCTCAATATGCATAACATCTAGATTATGTCTAATGAGGTTTGTTGTCCAGTACGGTAAATCCCAAAAGATGCTCCTCTTTTTCCAACCAAACTTCCCACATGCTTTGTTTACTTCATCGGCTCGTATGTCGGTCACTTTTAATAGACCTAATTGTTCAATTTGCCTTAATGTTTCTTCACCATTCAAACGTAGAGGAGGACCTTTAGTCTCTACACGATTCTTTATGAACTTACTTTTACTCTTTCTGTATGGGTGATCTGCTGTCAGGAATCTTCTATGACAGTCAAACCACGACATCTTATTACCGTTGTCGAGCCTGAAGGCTTGAGTATATTTCCCACAATGCGGACATGCTAGCTTCCCTGCAGTTGACCATCCTGATAACATTGCATAAGCTGGAAAATCGCTAATTGTCCACATCAAAGCTGCTCGTAATTGAAAATTCTGCTTTGTAGACACATCATAAGTTACTACACCGTCTTCCCATAACTGCTTCAATTCAGCGATAACCGGTTGAAGGAATACATCTAGTCTATGCTTAGGGTTAGCAGGACCGGGCACAACTGCTGTCAAAAACATATACGGCTCTTTCATACACATAGATGGTGGCAAATTGTAGGGGTAATAATAATAGGCCACGATGAATATTGTTTGCCAAAAGCTCCGTGTGGTGCAAATCCATCTGTACACAGACCTAGTCTGACATTTCGTGTTTCTGCTGCAAATAAAGGATAAGTGTTGTCAAAGTGCTTCCATGCTTCAGAATCGGACGGATGACACATCACACCAACATCATGTCCATGATTATTGGCATGCCAACGCATGGAACCGGCTGTTGCGTGTGAAGCATACAGCCTCTTCAACCTTGGAGTCAAGGGAAAAAAATGCATTCTTTTCCAAGGGATACGCGAACGTGTCGACGAACTTTTTGACCTCGGTTTGTACCTATCCAAATTGCATTTTTTGCACCTATCAAGATCTTTGTCTCCCATCCAATATATCATGCATCCAGATCTGCAGCAGTCAATCACCTCCACAGGCAGGCCAAGTGACTGTACTAACTTTTTACTGTCATATAAACTAGAGACCATGTTATTTTCTTCCGGTAACACATCGTTTATCAGTTGGCAGATAGTATCATAACATTGCTCAGGGATGCGATAGTCAGATTTGATATTAAGTAATCGAGCTACGACAGATAGTTGTGTGGCTTTTTTACAACCAGACCACAAGTCCTTATCGGCTGCATTTAGCATATCGAAAAACTTCTTATCTGTTGCATTTGGCTCCTCCTCCATAGGACTATTCATGAAATCTTGCATGAAATCAGGATCAGTTGCATCCAGAATCATATCTGTATAAGTAGGTGCATGCTGTTCATGGAGAGTAGTGTACGTATCATCTGCATCTAATAGAGTATCAACAATCACTGTTTCCCCATGTCTTTCCCAAAACTCGTAATTTTGAACAAAACCGGCCATATACAGATGCAACTTCACCTTATCAACATCCAAATATGGGATGTTACGACATTTTTTGCATGGACATTTAATTCTATCTGCATCCATATGACTTGGTTTACTGCTAGCAAATTCCGCAAATGCTTTCACACCATTAATGAAAATTGGTGACAAATGACCGCGATCATCATATTGTTCATACATCCACTTCCTATTTGTGTTGGTCATTTTAGTATATCTGCACCAATGCATACCAATTAGTCATGTAGTAAGAAGTAATAATGTTAATGTTAGGTTGGTCATATAAGAATTTTAGGGCTTCAATTTCTAGAATTTTTATATGTATGTTATAAGTTTCTAACAAAATGCCCATGTTCACGGTCATGTAGGATACCCAAACCACGAAGAATGGACAACAGGGTCGGCCATGTCACATCCCGAGTGGACATGCATAAAGGTCCATTTTTTATATGTAAATATATTAACCTTTAAGCATGTTTTTTCTTTAACTTGCGCTGTTTTTCATATCTATAATAAACTGAAAACAAACAAATAAACAAATAAACAAAAGTAACATAAAAAGAAGCTATAAAATTCATAGCAATGGAATATATATGAAATATACGAGTAATTGGTTGGTGGTGTTGGTCTTCCACTTAGAAAAGGAAAGAGGAAGAAGAATAAAGCATGGTATACTTTTGATTAAAAAGGTTTGAAGATCGGTTGGTGTACTAATACTTTTTAATTGTTAATGGGGTTAATGGAATCCAACATCTATATTTTTATACGCAATATCAATATTGGTAGTCAATTTATCAAGTAGCTTTTTGTTTGATAACTATATTTCATGTTAAAAATATAAATATATTATGTTTGATTGAATCAATATCTTATCGAACTCTTTTTAGTTACCAAACACATATTACTCTATTGTGTTTTATTCATCTTCATTAATAAATAACAATACTCCATATTTATTTGGTATAGTCAATCGTCGGTTATTATAACATAAAACATTATATTATGCTAATATAAAATGACAGTGGAAAAATATTGAATTGACAGCACAGACACCAAGTATGCAAAAGACAAAAGCTTTATGTTTTTACTGTTCCAGATTGACACCACACTGACCATATCTCTTCACTAAAGTTAAAGATTGAATAGGAGTTGTGGGCTTTTTTTATTAAAGCAGTCTATGTTATTATTATTTTTAAAAAAAATTTTAGTGCAAATAAGATTGGTTAAATCTTTTAGATCGGTCATGAGGAATAGATCCACCCCCACGAACTTACCATTTTTTTCGCCGTTTGAAAATTTGTTTGACTTTTTCTGGTGCGGCATCCTACTTCAACTACATCAGCAAGAGGGGAATCGTTGGAAGACCAAGCTCTTGAAGACTTTTAGCAAGTTATTAAGCTGAAAAAACAGGGGGGCTTAAAGGTTCCGCCCCTGTGGCTCACGGTGGTCCAGGGAGCAGCGATGATGGCTCAATACAACTGAATACCTTGGATTTTCGTTACCAACCGGTAAGATTAAGTTGTTTGGGGCTGTATTGCTTTAATAACTTATACATTGTGCATAAAATTTGTACTTTTCAAGATGATATTTATGTGGGTTTGTATCAAGGTTTACTGACTTATATTACAGGTGATATTTATAGTCGGCATATTTTTATGTTTGCAAATCTTGCAAAAACTAGTGCCTCCTCAATAAGAGTAAGTGTACACATGCCTTGATGGTGCTCTTGGAACCCATGGCATTGCTAATCTCTAACTAGCTTATATTAATTCTTAAACATAACCAATTCCATATTCATCAATCCATGCATCTTACAATCGAAATTATTGTATATTCTTGTTTTGGTTTCGGCCCCCAGGTCTAATGCTCGAGTTCAGCCCCTGGTGTTGGGTGCTAGGCTTTTTCTTTTCCTGAGGGTATTCCGGTCTTTTGACTTGGTCATTTGGTTGGGTGCTTTGGCCTTTGGAAAGTGGTGGTAGGTGCAGATTTTTCTCAGAGTTTGCTTAAAGAGCTAAACAATTGAGGACTGCCAAAGGCCTCTTGGCCAAGCGGCACCTGGAGTTGACTGGAGTTCCTTATCTCCCAAGTGGTCAGGGTTCAAACCCCACTGGGAGCAAGTTGAAAGGTGTACTAACAAACTAACTTAGTGTATTAATAGTAGAATAGTTTAGCCGTTCAAAAAAAAAAAAATTGAGGACTCAAAGTGCTTTGGCCTTTGTTTAGATTGCAACTTTATGTTTGTAATCGTATACTAAATAGTTTATCTTTTGGTTTATAAGTTGAAATTAATTAGAATGAAGAAAGTAATAAAATTGGATGAAATCATCAACGAAATATCTTGAAATTACTTAAAAAAACATAGTTATGAATGGTTTACCTTTGTTTATAAAATGATATTTACTCGTATTTCAATTTCTTGAACTTGATGAATCTTGATTTAATCTTCTCAACAGGGTGCTTAGGTTGTAGCTTGCAGTCCTTCTCCTATTAAATCATTAACGGTTTGCCTTTTTAAATTAGATAGGCATAATCATTAACTGTTTGCCTTTTTAAATTAGACAGGCATTACGTTCGCATTAAATTAGACAGGCAAAAGCCTACAATGTTATTTTTACTTTTTTAAATTAGACAGGCATTCCTATGATTCTCAATCCTTGCAAAAGCCTACAATGTTATTTTTACTCCATTACAAAACAATGATGAAAAGTTAAGCATTCCGTTTGCATTAAAATAGACAGGCAAAACATTGAAAAATTGGGATTCGAATTTGAAGTATCTTGATTTTCGTGAGGTCATGATCAATAGTCTACGTGTGTATTTTGAGTACGATGAATCAACGTTTGAACAGAGGGGGAAGGCTACATAACGAACACCTAACTGATGTCGATATTTCTAGTCTATGTGTGTAATTCGAAGATGATGCGATTGTATGATCTTGTATCGTGTGAAACTGCATATACGGTATCTAATTTTGGTTCCAAAGGGGTTACGATTGTTGGGGGCAATATGGTCAATCCAAAACGTTTTGTTATTTAAGAGTAAAATAGTCTATCTCTTTCTTTTATTTAAATTACAATGATTATATAATATGAAATATGTTTATAAATTATAAAAAATATTTAAAATAAAGGTTTGTGTATATACAATATTTTGTAAGTTAAAAATGGTAAATACGAAATTTAGATTTTAGGCCGGGCAAATACGATATTTTACTGTTTAATGAGGGTATATACGAAATTTACCAAAAAATAAATTCCATAGCTATACTAGTTTCGTAACAAAATTCCGTTGCTAAATTTCTATAAAAACAAGTTCCATAGCTAAATATCTATGGAAATAAAGGACGTAACAAAATCCGTAACAATGGTACCAACGTATATTGATTCCATTGCAAAACAACTACGGACCACAATTCCGTAGAACATTTCCGTAGCTACTTATCTACGGAAATTTTTTTCATTGCAAATCAGCTATGGAAATTAATTCCGTAGCAAAATTCTGTAGCAAAATAACAACGAATTATAATTCCGTAGCAAAATAACCACGGATTGTATTTTCATAGCTATTTTCGTAGCAAAATAACCACAGATTGTATTTTCGTAGCTAAATAGCAACGAAAATCCAGTCCATAGCAAAATTCCGTAGCGAAATAACAACGGATTATAATTCCGTAGCAAAATAACCACAGATTGTATTTTCGTAGCTATTTTCGTAGCAAAATAACCACGGATTGTATTTTCGTAGATATTTTCGTAGCTAAATAGCAACGAAAATCCAGTCCATAGCAAAGTCGGTAGCAATATAGCAACGGAATTTGATTTCGTGACAAAAACCGTAGTTATTCTTGTGTTCGCTACGGAATTTTCATTTCGTGGCAAATGTCGTAGTAAATTTGCTACGGAAAGTTATTCTGTAGCATAAACCGTAGCAATTTGGCTACGGAAAGCTCTTCCGTAGCACATTTCCGTTGCTATTTAGTTGTTTTCTTGTAGTGATCCGAATACTAGTTAAAAGATAATTCAAGGATTTAAATTAATTTAATTTAATTGTTTTTTAAATTGGCGAAAATTAAAAGATAAATCCTAAAATATTTTAAAAGGTTTAAAATATCAAAATTTAATTAATTTAATTAATGGTTTAATTAAAAGATAATTAAATCGATTTTAAAAGGTTTAATTTAATTTTAAATTTAATAGTTTAAATCGACAATAAATTAAAAGATAAACCAGAAACGATTTTTTAAAAGGTTTAAAAAATTACATCTTATATATATTATAATTAGGAAGTTATTATTATATGTATAAGATTAAAATGGTTAGTCAAATCATTAGTAGGCCTCATTCACGAAGCTGGTCTATAAAGTGGGTATAAGGAGAGTGCCTATAAAATGACGGTCTAATGAGTGAACACTCTCACCCACCGCTCGCCTGATCAGTGGAGGGTCGTTAGCCGAACGGGTTTGATAGGACCGCCTAATCTCATTAAAAGTATAATGATATTATTCAAAGTACTAGAACAACTTAATAAAACCCCAAATCTAGTTACTTTAGGAAAAATGTGAATTGGTACTAATCCATGAAATTGCACATTGCATTTTATGAAACATTGGTGGAGCGTGTGTGGTTTACCGGCACACCAATAGGGGTTCATAAAGAGTTGCAATGGGTTTCTCGGGTGTTATCATTGTTGATGGAGCGTGTGTGGTTTATCGGCACATCAATTAGAGATGGTAATTGACCCCGAGAGTACCAAGCTAATTTGCATGGTTATTCACATCCAGTTTGTGATCCTCGGCATCCCAGTCACAAACAGTGGGACACATCCGAGATTAAACATGCCATTGAAAAGTTTAATGAATCTCAACAGATCTAGGAATTTCATAAGATGAAATTGATAAGTGTTTATCTACCTTAATGACCATTATGTTGTGATTACGGCATCCCTCTTCACACCATAGTTGGGGTATTTTGGATCCTAGCCTTATTAAATAACATATTAGGTAAATTATTTAAAAGGATCAATTAAACTAATAAATTATGTTTCTTTTATAGATGTCAAGTGTCAATTCTCCTCCTTCTCCTCCTTCACCCATTTCTAAAAGCATCAGAATGCACCTGCCAAATATGGAAAGGCTGACTGGCCTCAACTGTAAGGAATGGCATCGCAATTGGAGACTGGTTCTCAGCATTGCTAGCAAGCTACATCTCACCGAGTATCTGATCCCGGTCCCACCGGAACAAGTCATCATAAAAGGTTCTTATGATAAGCATAACCTCTTAGTTGATGAATCCGAAGATATTCGTGACCTCATGCTATTAACCATTGACCCCGAGTTCCGCAAGGATTTTGAATCCTTGGGGCCATATGAGTTAATGCAACTAGTTGAGGAAAGGTTCCAAAAACCAGTTGAAGAAGAACGAGCTAGGATCTTCAAAAGACTTGCAGAGTGCAAGCTAAAAGAAGGAAGTAGCATCAATTCGCATGTTCTTCAGATTGAAGCGTACATAGGCGAATTGTACAAACTTGGTTATTCCACGAGTCAGGAAAAGAGTGTTAACATTCTACTCGCTTCGCTGACTAGTGAGTACGATCTGTTCATTCAGATGTATAGAAAGGAATACCAGAAAAGGACCCTCATGGAAATGCGTCCACTGTTGACTTTATACGAGTCACTCTTGGACAGGCATAGCTCCAATGGCTCAACTACTTCTGGATTAAGTTCAGTGAAGAGACATAACAAGAAACGGTCGAGATCATCCGGACAAGTCTCAAGCTGGGAATCCACTAAATCGGATACAGTCACGGGAAGATTGGAAGACGCTCCAACTCTTTTGAAAGCTCAGGTATATCTAAAAACCTCAAAACTCCTGTTCCAAGATTTCTTGATACATAATGTGATAGTCACATTTTGGTTTGTATGCAGAGAATCAAGAAGGCACGGGACTCTGGCACATAGGAGCACTTTTGGATTGGATCTCCAGCTCGTGCAGTTTTGAAGTTTAGATAGATATTAAAATATTGTTATTAGCCTTTAGATGCGTTTTGACATTGTCTATCATATATTACATTGTTCAAGGATTTTTATTTTTTAATAAAATTGTCAATTTTCTTTTAAAACCTATTGTATGAAATTGTCCTTGAAATGTTATATGAATGTGTTGAATGTATAATTAGTAATAACTCGAATATTGATACATCTAAAGTGTTTGGATTCAAGAATTGTGTCATTTATGATTGTTAATACAAATGTTATAAGAATTAATTCAACCAAAGGTCCAGTTGGACAGGACTTTGGAATCATTTGACTTAAAGTCACTTGATGAATTGAGTTCTTAATGTGTCAAGAAACGAATCAACCAAAGGTCCAGTTGGACAGGACTTTGGAATCATCTGACTCAGAGTCAGATGATGATTAAGTTCTTTATAAAGCACATGTGGCATGATATGAATCACCCAAAGATCCAGAGGATAGGATTTTGGAATCGGTTGACTTAGAGTCAGCTGAAGATTGCAAGTCTTGAGCAAAGTTAACAAAGTCATAAGTCTACATAAATATGTAAAGGACATTGAGATTAAGAGCAACGAACACACCTATTGCTGTGTATTGCTCGAATCTTGATAAAGAACACAATTGTTTGTACTTCATGATATTTATCATTCGGTATGACAAATATGACTTCGCTCATCGGGATAAGCGATTGAATTGAAATATTGAACAGTTCAAGGACTTCAAAGGAAGTACAAGTTCCACAGAACCTGAGCGATAACATAAACTGAGAAAAAGGTTTCACAGTTCATTCTCTTCCAAGAACATTAATGGTTATAATGTGTCTTAGGGAAGATAATGGAGCATTGGTCGAGACAGTTCGATCCTCGATGTATGAGATACATTGCCATTTAGTTTCCAATAAGTTGAATACTATACCAGTTAGTCCACATAAACCATATTCCGACCACATCATAGACTAAGTAGGTATTGCAGACACTGTTTGAAATGTAAAGCTGGGATTATCCCACTCATACATAGAAAGTCCAGGGTCTTGTAGTGTTCATCCGAAGCTCATGACTAGCCTGAACATGATCAGCATTGTCGTTTCATTGGCTATCCCGCTGTAACTGTAAAAGAAGAGCTCTTTTAGAAAGAACTCATGTTCTAAGGAAACAGTAGGAGTTGGGACAGTCCTGAATGAGTTCAGGATTAGCCAAGTGAAAGAACCTTTAGTCATCACTAGGCTTGGAACAAAAATCAGATTTCTGTTCTACAACTGACATAATCTCCTCTTGACTAGTAGCATTGATCACCGTCATAAGTAGTTATGATCAGGGTGGCATACCGATTGGTGGTAAAACACTATAGTTGGTACGGATTTATGATCCGACTACTTGGAAGCATTGGTGAGCCCGGTTGCTGCCAAACAAGAGAACCTTAGGGCGAGACACAGTCTATGTGAAATTTTGATTGATTTTACACCTGGTCTAAAAACCAGTGGGAGTAATTGAATCATCAAAAGAAGGCAACATGGACAGATACATGCCTTCATAACAACTGATTGAGTGAGGCGATACTTAGAGTCAAGTAATTGATTCTGGGAGAAGCACTCTCAATAGAAGATGAAATCCGAAAGGATACTGTATGACACATTGTGAATCGTTAGTGGAGCGCGTTTGGATAACCGACACACTAATAGGGACTCACAAAGAGTGTCATAGTACAAAGGTAAATAGGCCCGGGATTTCCCCATGGGCATCTTGCAAGAAAGGATATTCAGATTCTCAAAATATGCCAAATGATTGGATTTTGAGAATGGGCTGAAAGATTTCCATTAAAATGTCAGAAAGGTTTGGATTCTCAAAATGTGCCATAAGTCCTGGATTTTGTGAATAGTCTATAACCGTGTTAAAGCTAGTGGGAGTGTCGCTGTTGTCTACCATCTCCATATGTGGGATATATATTGTTTCTAGGAAACGTCTCTTTTCATTACGAAGTGTAATGACTTGGTGTTAAGAGACGGATCGCTATGAAACCCTTAATAGAAATACGGCATACTCAGGTGGTTGTAAACGTCTATGAGATAGATTCAGATTCTGCCAAGATGATCTTGATGAGATTCAAGATGCATAGACTTGAGAAAAGTTTTCTTATCATTGCAAAGTGTGATAACTTGGCATGAAAGAAATTAAGAAGGTGCAACATACTCACGTAATTCAAAGTCATCTATTGGATAGATGAAATCGCCAGCATAGACCTAGCCATTGTAAGCATGATCTTGATAAGATTCAAGATGCATGAGAAGAGTCTCCGAAAGGAAATATGTTTTTTTTCGAAAATCATGACACAAGGATTATAAATAATCTTTGGATTCCAAAAGGGTTTGGAATAAGATTGGATCGGGTTCCACAAATTTCTTGGATCGATCATAATGTCATGAACATGTCCTGATGACTTGATGCTTAGGGCATAGTAAGTTGGATTCAGGACATTGTCTGGTAGGGGATACTGGATGGATTGTTTGAACTAAAGTGAGAATTCATTGGGAAATGATAGGGTTAATTTGAAAGATTTTCCAAAGTGGAAATTATTAACGTCAAGACATGATGTTAAAGGACTTCATGGTTAAAGAATCTCCTTGGTATTCTGATGGAGCGCGTGTGGTTCACCGGCACATCATAACACCTCGAAATAGTCTTAGGGTGCAGTCAAGTAGACTAAAGACCCAGAACCATAGGAAGTCACAGTATACATTACCAGAATGGAGTTAGAAGAGAAATTGACATGATAACATATTGAGATGTTATCGGATGAGCATCCGATTAGATCATCTGCAATAAAGTGTATAAGTATAAGATACTTTGGAAACATAGAAAGAGTGTAAGGTTCGTAAAGACATAGCTGTAAAATTAGAATTGAAAGTTTAAAAGAGATCTTGAAACCGATAATAGTTTATGACAAGGTCCGACTTGGTGATTACCTTGTGGAGACTTGGTAATAAGCAGGAGTAGCTGCCAGTCAGATCTTTATGTTTCACTTTCGCATGTTTTACTTCCCGAATAATTTAATTATTCAAAGAGGTCCACAGTCGCTCATACTTTGGGAAGTAAGTATTGAATCAAGACTGTCATGAATTGGTCTGTAGACTGTCTAAGGAGTTAGACATAGCAATATGATTGCTACAACATTCATGAGTACTTATAAATAGAGATTTGAGTATTGGATAAACCCACGCTCAATAGATTGCTTCATGGATTATATCACAAGCAATGTTGAGACGATAATATCTTATGATCTTGAAGCGGAGAGATATGAGTTATAATTTACAAGGCAGTTGTTCATTGATAATACGAAAACGCATCGGTAACTCGATGTTATAAAACGTGTTGTTGTGAATGATTTGACTGGTAAAAGATATAAGCATGTGAGTCGAAGCTTATTCGTTCCTTGACCCTGATGGGAAACAGATATCTGTAGGCCTCTCGATGATTTTGAAGTTGACTAAAGTGCTGGCCAGCCTGGACTAAATTGATGTGTTCAATTAGAAGTCCTAAAGTCATAAGCAGAATCGGAAATCAGGAAACAGAGTATCGGACAGAGATTGATCTCAATCCATGTCTCGTGTCTGAAAATATCTTGTTGGACGAAGGATCATATGATCACTTATCTATGGACAGAACTGACTAGGTCAGAATTCGGCAGCAGTTTCTAGGAAGCTACGGTTTGCTGATTAGTTAGAGGATAAATTAGTAATTATAGTCATAGAATTATTCAAGTGGGAGACTGTTGGATTAGGTGTCTAAGCCATGACTAATAATTAGTATTTATCTAATTAATAGTAGCATAGTCCATTTGGGTTGCCCTCATGGCAGGAGGTTTGGTAGAAAGTCCGGTAGAGAGAAAGATTGATTTATTATGTGATTAATAAATCAATAGAAATTAAATAAATAGTTTATTAATATATTTAAGTGATAATATATTAATTAAAAATTATAATAATTAATTAGAAATTAATCAGGAATTAATTAGAATTAATTTGGTGATTAAATTAATTAATTAAAGGTGCATGGACTAAAACTGTAATTATTCAATAGTTGAGTAAGTGACAGTCTAAGTGAGTGATGTGGCCAGCGATTTATATATATATATATATATATATATATATATATATATATATATATATATAATCGATTTATATATATATATATATATATATATATATATATATATATATATATATATATATATATATATATATATATATATATATATATAGTTGAATTGATAAGATAAAAGGTTTATCTTGATTTGAATTCAAAAGGCTTATCTCTTAAGGTTTATCTGGTCATCATTTGAAACCTATACCTAATTTCGTGATTCTCTCTTCTTCACTCTCTCTGGATTTCGCCAATCTCATAGTCTGGGTGTGATCTCATTTGAGCAGGACATTTGTGCTGCTTTGCTTCCAAGAAATCCTAAAAGGTTAGTTTTTCTGATTTTGTTCTTTTAGTTAATTTCTTATAAGCTTTTAGGAATTATTATATGTTCAATTAGAAGAAAACATAGGTCCTTATAGGTTGCATGTGAACTTATGATTTTTAGTTCATTGATTTGCATAAAACCCTTCATAAAGTTCACTCCCGAAGTGGTGGAGTCGACATATATGTTTATTCAATTCTTTCTATGGACTTGAGAACTCTTGTATATATTTAGACATTGTTGTCAACAGCATTTTCATACCATAAACAACTAACTTTCAATGCTCCTTAGCTTCTGAGGTCGGTAACAAATTATTTCTTCCACCTACTCTTGTACACGTTTAAAATCACCAATGAAACCCAACATAATAATGTCAGCAATACCCAATTGTATACAGTGGAAACACAATCACCTTTAATTTTGGATATCCAATCTTTTGTACAAATTAGAGCCTCAAATGATCACGCTTCAATAAACTTTGATATTGATTAAGAATATGACCACCATTACTGAAGACAGATTTGAATATTATAGTGGAGATTGTGATGCTTGCAATATCTCGAGCCATAAAAACATATTCCAGATAACGAAAAGAACATTAAAACTTTCACCTATGTCACTTCTTGGCTCATCTAAGTTCGTCTCCAATTGTGATTTTTAAGATAAAACAAACCCTTTACTTCGTAAACTCCTATAATAGAGAAAAACATTTTTAGGAATAGAAAAGCTATAAATTAAACAAATAATTATAGAAATATTTCTTAAGTAAAAAAGCTTCTTATTTTAACATGTCTCTCGTAGTTATACTAACCACTGTGTCATTCTTCTTCCCATACACATTCTAAAATTGTTTTGTGGATTTTAGACTAGAATTTTTGTTCCAGACAAAAATTGTAGGTCTTTCCCCGTTCTTAAAACTAACAAAAACAAAATACAAGGAGCGATAAAAGACTTACTTTATCCAAACATATCTAAGCACTTTCAGACAAGTTCATCGTATTCCATAATTGTTTTTCACAATCTGAACCAAAACCGTATGTCTTTTCGAGTTCATAAAACTAACTACAACAAACGATAAACCTTACTAAACAAGATAATAACCTGAATACATAAGAGCGATTAACATGCCTAATTTATCCAAACATATCTAAGCAATTCAGGTCAAGTTTAACATATTTCTGGATTGTTTTCACAAGTCGGACAATGTTTTTCCACTCTAACTAGAAATCGTGGAACTAAAAATAGTAAAATTAACTTGGTTCATTTTATGCTCAGCCGAGTATGAATCCATGCTTCGAGATGTCGAAAATGTTAGTGTATCCCACATTGGTGCGACACGGTCTTATGAATTTGTATATATGTTGGAGTCTCCCCTTTCTCCACAAGGGCTCTTTTGGAGAGACACTCTTGGGCTCCACATATATTTACATAGTATCAGAGCCGGTGTCCCGCATCTCTGTAACCTCATCGAGCCTACGTCTCTGAGGGGGAGTGTTAGTGTATCCTACATTGATGCGACACGGTTCTACAAGTTTGTATATATGTTGGAGTCTCCCCTCTCTCCACAAGGGCTCTTTTGGAAAGGCACTATTGGGCTCCACACATATTTACATGATATCAGAGCCAGTGTCTCGCACCCTGTAACCTCATCGAGCCTACGTCTCTGAGGGGGAGTGTTAGTGTATCCCACATTGGTGCGACACGGTCTTATGAGTTTGTATATATGTTGGAGTCTCCCCTTTCTCCACAAGGGCTCTTTTGGAGAGACACACTTGGGCTCCACATATATTTACAGAAAATCTCTAAAGAAAACCTCAGAATATTCAGAACGGTGTTCCAAATGTGGTGGGTACCACAAATCGGATGCTATTTATATAGATGATCATATAAATGGACAAGATTTGCCGGATCTCGATCCAAATTAACCCATCATAACTTATTCCGGATAAACTGGTCATTTATCGAACGATTAATTTCTATTTATTGTTATCGTGGAATTCGTTATCAAGATGCATCATCCGTACACGGTCAGCGAACTCATACTAATGCTAGGACTTGTGGCAAGCAAATTTAGAAATGTCGATAAACCCCAAAATGTTCATCATATTTCTTCAAATCTACGCGATTATTTTTGTTAATATCCCTGCAAACAACCTTAAATTATGTTTTATTTCATAATAGTCATATTTACAACCAAATCGCATGACAATACAATTATTTCATTTCTTTTCGTTAAGTCTTTTTTTGTTTACTTCAATACAAATACTATCCAACTTAAAACATGAGCTACCTTCATCGACTCGCTCGACATAAAATTAATAAAATACGATACCTTAAACCTAGATTAATATCATATAAATTAAAGATTAACATTTTTATTCCATAAATGAAATATGAAATCAAAGTGTTACACACTTACACCTCCCTCCATTTGCAACCCGATCCGTCTAGCTCGAATTCGAAACTCTCCAACGGCAGCAAAAAACTTCACCCTCTTCACCACCTCCAAAACCTCCAAAATCTCCATCACCGTCGTCACCCGTAAACCGTCGGCCTTCGCCATCACCATCCGCATCGCCTCCTTCACCTCCTCCATAGCGTCATCCAACTCCGACACCTGTCCATCCACCAACCTATCTGTCCTAATTACCAACCCATACAACGGCGCCGCCGCTAAACTCTCCTGAACCATCGCCATCGCCTCCCCTATCTCCAATTCCTTCCTCGCCGTCTCCACCCTCACCGTCTCCAACCTCCTCGCCTGCTCCGCCGTCAGATTCAGATCGCTAACGAAACGAAAGAGCAACGATGGAGGGAATTCGCTTACCCAGAATAATGCTTTCTCGAAAGAGGTGTACCAAGGCGGAGAGCATATGAGAAAAACGTCTTTATCGATTGCGTTTGATTTTTCTTGGTAGTATTCGCCATAATGATTGGATGCCTGTTCCACTAGTTTATTAAGTTCTTCTTCTTTGACATTGTCGGCAGCTGATAACTGCTCTTGGAGGCGGTGGTGGCGGAGAAGCCAACCGTCGTAAAACGCCGTGAACGTTTGAAGAGTGTTGGTGGCCATCGTCAGTTGTCGGTTGTTGATTGCTGTACACCTATTATTTATTTGTTTACGTGGATGAGATCTATGAATTTGTATATGTATTTAAAAAAATAATAATAATAAATTCATCTTCAGCAGCACGAAAATGTTGACACGCATTGGAATCGGTGCAAAAAATATTTATTCGGTTCTTCTAGAGTTCAATATAACTTATAACTTATTATTACAAATTTGTTTATGTTCACGTGTCTTAAATGGCTTCGAAATAGTCTAAAGTGTATTTCCAAATTTATACAAAGAACAGTTTTGTATTTCCAAATTTATACAAAGAACAGTTTTATGAAAATATGTAAACGTTAATGTAAAAAGAAAAACATCTGTGAACATAGTTAACATTTAAACTGATTATAAATGTTTTACAATCGAGCAGAGTAGTGTTCGTAGACTATTGGTTTATTTCAAAGGACTCTGTTTTTAAACATTATATACCTTGTCTGACTTGATCACATGATAGAGTTTGACAAACTCGTACTTTTCATGTTCTATTTTATAATATTTGGTTTTAAAATATAAAGGTATTGAGTTATTTAATTAGATTGACAAAATTTAGTGTAGACAAAAATAAGATGATGAAAGAAGGGAAATGAGGAAGGGAGAGATGTATTATTAGGGTTGTAAACGAACCGAACGAACACGAATGATGACTTGTTCATGTTCGTTCGTTTAAGTTAACCGAACAAACGAACAAACATAAACAGAGAAACGAACGAGTTTTATTGTTTATGTTCGTTCGTTTAATAAATTATCTTGTTCATATTCGTTCGTTTATATTCGTGAATATGCTAAACGAACAAACATAAAAAAAACAGAGATAAACAAACACAATTAAACATATATAAACATAGACGAACATATAATATTGTAATGTAATAAAATACAATTGAACATATATGAATATAAAATGAACTTAAATGAACAAACATAAGCGAACATAAACGAACATAACTGAACGACCAAGACAATTGTTCATGTTCAATGAACGAGAAATTTTGTTTATGTTCGTTCATTTATTAAATAAACAAACATAAACAAACTTCCCGCTGAACAGTTTACGAATGGTTTGCTGAACGTTTTGGTTCATTTATAGCCCTATGTATTATTTGTAAAATAGGAGGATATCAAAATTGTTAAAATTTAGTGCTTTTATTGTAAGACTAAAATTAAAACGGTAGTTATTGTAATTGAAGTCTATTTTTTTCTCACCCTTTTAGTTACCAACCCGCTGGTTTGAATCTTATTATTAAATATACCTTGATAACTTTGATCTTTGACTCTTTTGTAGGACAGCCCTCTTTTGTGTCTACTTCACCAATGTAGGTGCAGTTAGACATTTGAGGTTAAATTAAATACGACCTCCTATACTTGTGCAATAGATGAAAGGAGAACGAGATGGGAGGGGAGGGGTTAATCTACAATGAGGTAGGGATTGATGAGGAGGTGCTTTGTCATCGTGGAGGCGAAAGAAAGAGCCACCAAAGAAGAGTGAGTAAGCGTATTCTATTAGCTAATAATAATAATTTGATTCTGAATTTCTATAATACCTTTATTGATCGATTTTCTCTTATTTTCTTCTCTAAAGCTTTTGTATTGTATAACTACTTATCTCTAATTCTTAATTCTACGAATATTTAAGGATAGTTTGGTTTTTCATTTACTTTGTTTTCACAATTTTTTGGAGTTCAATACGTCATATTGGGTATGTCTAATTATGATAAAATAGGATAAAAAAATAACACATGAGTTCTAAATTATGAGCTGTTTGAAATATCTTTTAAATGGATCATAGTAGTAGGAACCCTAAGGTCAAATTTATTTGGGTTTTTGTTGAAATTGATAGGTGTGATTGTTATGATAGTTGCAAACTTACAATGCTAACCTGCATTTTAATGTTTTCGTATTTGCTTCTATTGTTTTTTCAGATTATTGGTAGAAAAACGAACCCACAAATATCATTCTTGGAAATCGAAAAATTATACAATAAAAAAGGTCTGAAAGCCTTCAACGACATAGAAGAGCTCCCGTTTGATGTATCTGATATTAGAAGGAAGCCAAAGTATTCAATCAATTAACCGAATTTGAGCCGACCCGTACCCATGACTCGGCCCACACGCAAGAACTCACTAGATGGACTGAATTTGACCCGACCCGTACCCAAAAAAGGAGTCAAATTTGAAGCAAGTGATAAACCCGTACCCGTAATACCCAAAGTAAAGAAACCAAACCAAACATTTGAAAAGGTTGTTAATATTCCTACAGAAAGTGTCCCAAATGTGGAAATAAGAAAACCGACTACTTTCAAAGATGATGATTCATCAGCAATGTTACAGAGGCCAAATTTGTCATTTCAAATTAATAAAGAACAGGAGAAAAAAGAAAAGTTGACAGATATGAAAATGGTGAGGAAACCTGAACCGTATTTGCGAAAGGAAGAAAGAGAAGTGATGGAAGATGATGATGTAATCGAGAACAGTTTAAATGAAGAAGACCAAAACAATGTTTCACTCTTACAGAAGCCTGAAATCACAGTGGATCAAAATTCTGAAAATGATGACGTCATCGAGAACAGTGTAATTGAAGAAGACCAAATCAATGTTTCACTCTTATAGAAACCTGAAATGACAGCGGATCAAACTTCTGAAATTGATGACGTCATCAAGAACAGTTCAATAAATGTCGATTTAGGTTTTGAGATGGAAAATGTTGAAAACGAAAGTGGGGATATTGATCAGGAAAGTGATGATTTAACAGGTAAAGTAATTGTGTCAAAAATGGTATTTGTTTTTTTTAAGGATTTTTGAATTCTTTGAGGTTATGAAACTTACAGAATCATTTTATACATTGTTATGTTTTTGTGTTTTATTATTAATATAATAGCCACTTCGAGTATGCAATCTTCTTTGGATACTGCATTGAGAGAACCACCTAAAAGGTAAAATAATATACTTTTTTTGTATACTTTTAGTTATATTATATTAAATCAAGTAAGGTTAAATGCAAGAAACAATGATATACAATCATTAATTTGTTTATTGTAGGACCCAATTTCTTCAAGCTAATAAGTTGATAACAAATTAACAATATTAATAGATTATGCCAATTTTATTATGGTTCATATGTTATAGATTAGACCAATCTATCAAAGATACATCAAAGATTGAGAAAGTGGTTAAGGGACCCATAAATCCGCTACCATATGGTAACAATATTGAGAGTGAAAACTTGCCTACACCACCACTCTTGAAGGTATTATAATCGATATTCTTTCACAATCAATTCACAAGTATCATTAAAAAAGAAAAAAAATTGGTATTAACAAATAAATGACGGCTAAAATAATTTATCCAATAGGAGCGTGAAGATGGCGATTGGAAAAGAGCCGAAAATTTGATAAAGAAAGAAGGAAGAGAAGAAGTGGAACTAATTAACATTGGTTAAGGGCTTACACTTTCTCCTCGAGCAGATACATGTATATTTTCTGGCTAAATACAAAAAACAGCAATGTACTTTCCATTTTTCATTACAGCATCATACTTTCATTTCTTGTATGTGCTCAAACAACAAATAGCTTCACTTTTATTAACTTTTTAATCAACTTACAATTGAAAAAAGGATTCAATATCTGAAAGTTAAATGTACATTGCTATTTACAAAAGATAGCACAAAATAATGGGTAGTATTCTTTTTATATCCCTTTGAAATGTCTATGCAATGTTACAATTAAGTTAGATTGTAGGTGTCCATATACTCAACTTTTGTGGCACTATCTTTTATAGTTATTCATGCTAATTTGTGCTTACTTATCTCCAATATTTCAGTGCAGAATGTCACATTGTGCTTTGAAATCTTATTTTTAAGGTATATATGTCAAATCTTATTTTAACAATTCATTAAAGATATTCTAAAAAATATCTTTTTAAGTTCTAAAAAATATGTCAATATTATATACCTGTAATATTGAAGTTTCAAATTATAACTACAATGTTACATTGTGCTTTGAAAAATCTAACCAAATATATCACTGTCATCCAAATATAAAGCAATTTATACTGGTATAATTGGATAGGTTTTTGAAAGTATAATGTGCTAATAAGAAAAAATTAAAAGTGTAATGCTATAATTGGTTAGATTTTCAAAGTACAATGCCTTAATCTGAAAAAATTGGAAGTATGATTTTGTAATAGAAAGAAGAGAAAGTAGGATGGTATACCATAATGATTGAAAGAACATAGCTGTTTCTTGCATTTTGCCCATTTTTACGAAAGTACGTTGCTATTTATTGCATTTATCCCTTTTTTTTGTGCACATTTGACGAACTTATTTGATTTGCAGATAAATCCGGATTCTGCTAGAGGCTAGAAATCACTTGGGATTGCACGGTCAATGCTTGGTCAATGGGAGAGGCTACAAAGGATCTTCATCTTGCATCAACGCCTGCTTACGACGAGGGAAAAAAATCTTTTCTCGAGAAGCCGTGCATAGCACGGCACCCTACTAGTTGATATTTTAAAATCTATCTATTATAATAAAGTAACATTAAGTGTCACATGACTTTAAAGATTATTTTTCCTGCTTAAAGCATTAAGTATCCGAAAATTAATTTAATTTCAAATTCATTCCTATCTATTTAAATAATCTAATTTAAATAGTTTGAAATTTTGGTACATCTCATAAAATAAGGCTAAATAAACACAATCACATTTTAAAATTACAGAAATCATATTAATTATCTTCTCATAGTATCAAACATAAAAATATTTTTAATTCTCAATATATTTATAACCTAATATATATAAGTTGAAGCATGATGTCATGAGTGAGGCTTCTAGACTGTAATATAGTCTAATATTGGGCCAAAAAAAAATAACAAAGAAATATATCATCATAAAATTTTAACAATATTTCAAGGGGGGGAAGGGGGGGGGGGGGGGGGGGGTTTAATGAGCCCATGAGTGTATTTAAGCTTTTTGGTCCAAATCCCCAAACATAAAAAGATGGAAGAAGGGAAATGTGGAAAGGGGGAGATGTATTATTTGTAAAATAGAAGGATATCAAAATTGTGAAAATGCAGATGTTTTTATTTAAAGACTCAATATGTATTATACTAATAATTAAATAAGAGGATATTTATCATTTTTAAAATATACTATATAATAAATTAAGGCATGATGTCATGAGTGATGCTTCTAGACAGTAATATAGTCTAATATATTTTGGGCCAAAAAGAAGTTAATAAAACAAGATATCATCATAAAATTTTTAACAATGTTTCAACTTTCAAGGGTGGTCGTGAGCCCATCTATGTATTTAAGATTTTTGGCCCAAAGCCCCAAACATTCAGGAAACTATTTGCTTAAAAAGTTGTTTTTGAACTTTTTATTATTCTACAATGAAGTTCTACAACATAGATTTTCAAATTCATTTACGTAAAAATAATCCTTTAAATTAGTGATTTGCTGATTCCACACTATTATAACTGAATTAACTGTTAAAATCACAGATAAACGTAAAATCAACGATCCAAATAAACATTATTAATAGTTTATCCAAATCAAGAAGACTGAATGCTAATAGAAATGTAGATACGTTTTCCCATCTATTTATTTGGTAGTTGAAACTAATACCTTTCCCTATCGAAATTGATCACTTTTAACTTTGTACGTTCAAGTAAGAATAATTAACTTATAACTTATTTTGGAATATTTTATTTCGGTTAAAATTTTCTGTTTGTATCAGAACAGTTCTATTAATTTCAACGATAAGGGATTTCTGTTTTTTAAATTAGGGTTATTAACATAAAAGGCGCTGTAGTTTGACAAAATTTCAAGTTTAACCACTATATTTTTTTGTTCCAAAAAAACCACTCATACTTTCAAATAATTCCATATTGACCACTATTCGTATTATTTTATAACTTTTAAGAATTATTTTCTTCGAAATATTATGTGAAAAGTTTCATATCGATATTTGAAGCAAATATTGGAACGCCATTGCAGCGAAAAATGATATATACAGTTGTCTACATGTGATTTTTTGTCTTCATAAGTACAGCTCTTCGGCCAGGTTGTGAATGTATAGGGTGTCAAGTAAATCCACTAAATTTTGAATGCGACCGGGATAAGGAGTGTTTCGAGTCGGCAACATACAATCATGACTTTTATAATTTTATTTGTTATAGTGATCATAATGAATTTTTTTGAAAATATGAGTGGTTTTTACAATTTTTTTTGAAAGTATAAGTGATTTTTTTAGAACAAAAAAATATAATGCTTAAACCAAATTTTGGTCAAACTACAGTGATTTCTATGTTATTAGCCATTTTAAATATTTGAGAGTCAAATATGAAATATGTGGAATTCTTTTGCATTTAGGGGCGTACTTGTTGCATCCTGAATATAAAGGGACTAGTTTAACATTATAACGAAATTAAACAACCTTTTTGCAATTCATAAGCAGTTGTTTTGGGTTTTCGCATAGCTCGAGAAAGAACAATGGCGCCTTCAATTCAACACGAGGTATCCAATTATCATAACCATGGAATCTCTTACACACACACAAACAAGCGCATTTGTTTGTAAAAGAACATCAATTTTTTAGGGTTCATAAGCTGTTGGCAGTAAAGGCGATCAATCGAGTGCTGTTAACTTCAATCCAGACAATTTCGGTCCCGCTTCTCTAAGAATTTCATTCGCAAATTCGGAGAGACAAATACAGATTAGTGCTACTGCTACGATTGACCACTCATCTTAGAGCAAAACCCTCACGCAAGGTCGAGAACCGTAGAGGCTCCGTATGCCCTTATTAGACTTTCGGGTCAATCGCTCGCCCAACACATTAGTGGTCGGTCTACAAGCTGGTCGGCTGCTGGCGGTCGTTTATTACCATTGAGTCCGAGCGATCATCGTGCCGCTGCTTTTGAGTGATTATGCTGCAGATACTGGGGGCTTGGTTTGAAATTGCGGTAAGAAGACGATCATTGCTTTCGTGATAGAATTTTGGTTGCTTGATATGGGTAATAATGTCAGTGCTCTCGTAAATAATCTTACATGTAGACCTTGCATCCATATGTCTGCGGATTTTTGAACTGGTTTTTGATTCAACTTCGTTAAACATGCGTTAACTGGTTCACGATTTTTACCTAATTGTTTACCTTTCTGGAATCTGTAATTGTTTGGAGTTGCAGATACAAAATCATTAAAATGGAGAAGATCAACTCCAGTACATGAGATTGTTGCCCATCAACCTGGTTCGTGTCCTGTAATCAGATCGATTTCTATAATTCTATTGACTGTAAGTCTTTTCTCACCAAATTAAGTCATATGAGTTCCCATTTCACTAACATTATAATAAATATAAAACTGACCACTTTTAATTGACAAAAGACACAAGCTTTATAGTATACAATCTTAGCAAATAAAATTGCACATTGTTAATAATAACCCCACCTTGTTTGATCAATACACAAGGATAAATGTTAATATTGAATGTAGCTTAAGAAAAAAAGAATCACAAGTTTAGATCAAACAAAGATAAGTAATTAATTTGGTATGAAGTGTTACAACGTCAACACCTTGTGTGCATGTGTGCATATAAGGAAGTGTTGCTAAGTCAATACTTCCTATCAACACTTGCTTTTACTATTCTTATTGCTTCACAATATGCAATTAGCTTTTGACTTGGTAAACTCTCGGTAAACAGATCTGCAACTTGTTTTATAGTGTTCACGTAACTTAAGTCAACACCTTCTCACGGATGAAATGATAGTGTACTTCAATGTGTTTAGTCCTTGTTAGTTTCAGGGTTTCAGAATAACAATAATAAACTTAGATAATTTCCTGGATCGTGTATAATAAACACTTTCCGAAATCTGTAATTCGACCCTACCTTGGCGTTTTACGAATTCAGATCTTGGGATAATCCAAGTAAACAATTCTGATTACAGGCCTAGTCAGAATTCAGAAACACAAAATACCTTTGTGATGAATTGTATTTTTAGGAGATAGAAGTATGCAAAGAAGAAATCAGTTTTTCGTTCGTTATCCATTTCTTCTGCAACGTCTATCTTCCTTTTATATGAGGAAGACAACAGTTTATAAGGAAAATTATATTTTTTAAATTATTTCTGTTTGTGCAACCATAATGCAGATCCTTTGCAGGCTTCCATATACACTCACTTTCATATATTGAGTTGCTGCTTCTAAATCTGTTCATTTTTTAAGTCTGTCTATTTTACCCCCAGGCATGTTAACCCCCTTATTTTTCCATTTACCTTGTGTAACAATAACAAGTTTGAGATATATATACTTTCTCATGGGCAAAAAACGCATCAAAACATGCGTACAAGACATGTAGGAAAGTTCAAATCAGATATACTTGGGATGTTATAAATGTTGATCTCTTGGACATTTAGAAATCGGCTATAATGTCTATTTAATTTATTGTTATACAATGTTATAAAGAGTTTGGAACAATTAATTCTGTTTAAGACACAATAACTGTTTTAACCGTCAATATTAACCAAATTTTCATTTAAACTAAATGATTAAATCAAGCCCAATATCCACCCATTTGTCTCATTCATTGATGTCTCAGTTATTTGGTCAGAGAAAATAATCGTGTAAAAATCTAATAAGCTTCTCAACTGATACCAGAAAGCGATCAACCACAGTACTTTCAAAAATCAAAACAATGCCAAATAAATTATCCTTTAAATTATATCTATTTTGTTTTAAGCTGTTTCGTCTTTCTTAATATCTTGTCCCTCTTAAAAAAAAAAAATTGGACCACAGGCCCATTTGTTTCTTGATAGCGACTCAATACTATACCCATTGCAGCCTTTACCAGTCGACTCCTATTCTTGTATTTTATTTTGTTTTTTTTTTTCACTCATTATAATCACACTTACAATCTTGATTACATAAAAATATAGATTCTTGTTAGAATTTATGTAAACTTGTTATGCTTTATCACAAGTGGAAAATATGCCGATTAGAGATGTGTCAATTGTCATTGTCTATTACTCTATTTTTTGTGCTAATTATTTTTTATTTTTTTTCCACCTAAAGTTAAAGAATGCTCCCTTTATGTGTACACTTTACCTCCCTTGGTTTCATCTTTACAATTATTCTCTTTTATTTCCTAACTTTGGAACGAGAATAAATTCTTATTTATAAAGTTCTGGTTTGCCTTCATTGCACCTTTGTAACGCTTGTTACCCAATGCCCATGAAGCATTTTTAGTATTATTCCCTTTGTCAAGAACATTTCCTTTTTTTTTTCCTCTCTTATTTCCACATCAAAGTTTATACAATATTAATTAAATTAGTAATGGGTTCGCATTTTATGTCCTTAAAAGTTTGATTTGAAAGCCACACTAATCCGTTTTTCCATCTCGATATTCTTTTCTTCCATTTTAAAGAATGTTCTCCACGTGCAATTTCTACAAACATCTACAATTATCCCCGACATGTATGCATCGAATGCTTGTACATACCCCATACGGCCCGTAAATGTAATGTACAAACTCATAAAGCTATGTTTACAAGGTGGAGAATATGAAACAGAATGTATACGTCACCAGTGGGGAATCAATGAATCATTTCCAAGAAATATCAATATCGTACCAATAGATTACATACGCGATTTCATCAAATGTGAAATGTCGAAAATACCCTTTTTCGTGTTGGGATATTGGTTTCATGAAACCATAAACAGAGACAAAACTGACATTTTAAGTTGGCAGGGGGAAAATAGTCGCAGGTACAGCCAATTGAGTGTTGGTGTGCGAGAAAATGGATAAAAGTTGAATGGTTAAATATTCGTTTAGGTGGCCTTTTTTTGGTCCTAGTTTTTGAGTTGTATTGTTAGTCAATTTCTATGAGTCACAACAAAGTATGCTTCACTTATTTCAATAACAAATAATTGATATTTTAAAGGACGATAAATATGACATTTCATTTTGAAAGTAATATGTATAGTATATAGCATAATTTATTGATAATAGGAAATTGTTACTTTGCTTTTGGTAAACTAGACCTTGCTTTAAAGATTAGTTTAAGTTCATCTTTTAATAATCTAATAAAATCTTTATAATGGAAGACATATCATTGCCATGTTTCCCCCCACATTATTAAAGAATTCAGCAAAGCCCATTACAATTTCTTCTTACAGAACGTGTCATGTTAAAGTGCATTATATGCATAAATTTTATTTAACTTTTTTGGCAACTCGAACGATATTAGGATCGTCAAATGCATTGAATGATAAATTCAACACTATTTACGCCATATAATAAATTTGTTTAACCTTTTATCTTGGTTCTCAAAAAATAGGGGTTAATTTCTGTTTGGAAAATTCTATCTGGATGATTTTGGTCTTATATTATTTTTAGCAATTAGCATGTTGCAGCTAAAGTAATTTGGAAACTTTAAAATAAAACATTGCAAATTAAGTTTCTTTAAGAAAACTCCAACCTTTACAAAAAAACACTAAAATGAACATTTTCATCATCAATGTTTTTCACTCCAATCGAAACAAAAACAATAAATCAATATAAATAGATTTGGTATTTTAATAATCAAACAATATATTTTTAGTTGATTTATTATATAAAACTATATTTAAGGATTTTTTATTAGATGTATTATAAATATTTATCAAAATCAGAAATTTATAAAAAAAACTACGTATTATAAATATTCATAAATTTAAAAAAGTATAAATAATTGATTCTAATAATTTTATTTTGAAAAAGTAAAAAAACATTTACTTCAAAATTTTAAATATCTCGCCAATCTGCAATAGGCGTTCTTCACGCCGGCGGCACCTCCCTCCAACCTGGCTTCATCTTGCTTCGACTCCATCCAGCCTTACATCTATAGTTGCAAAACCACATATGCAAACCTCTCTTATTTACAATGGTATTTAACAAACCCTATTTAAAATATTTATAATCATTTATTAATGAGTGTTCTAACAATTCAAACAAATAGACTTACATTTCAATAATGGATAATAGAGCCAAGGATTACAAAAGCTTGTAGGCATGGTCCCCTTCTTAATGCAACATGCATAAATGGTTGTCTTAGAATATGCCAACATTGGCATGGCCACCACTTCAACCTCCATGTCACCCATTTTGGTATCATATTTGTGCAAACATATATAATTGATAACCGATCAAATCTAGTGCATTAACACTGATATAGTTGTCATACTTCTCATATATTTTCATTGACACTAATCTTGTCCAAATACATTTAATTGTTTAATTAGCTCTATTAGAGAGACTTGGCCCATTAGTACCGACATGAGACCACATATCACATCCGTCCATGTTATACCCATTCTTGATCCAAAAATAGCATTCTTGAATTATGAGAAAATATTATCCCCGGGATCATTGAATACAATTTCTATAAATAGATTGGTAGACCTGTTTGCATAAATAAATAGGCCAGATAAAACTCATGTTTTAAAAACCATCATTGTATGTGAAAGTATATGTGCCAATTGGCAATTGTCAATTAGGCCATGGTCATGTCAAAACCTTTGCATGGATTCACACTTCAAATCCAAGTCCACTCATTTAATTCCACTTGTCTAATCTTAATTTAAAGATTAATTATTTTAATATCACAACACCCTTTTTGGGTTCATAAGCAAGAGATTGGGTGGATGATATGGAACCTAAAAAGAAGTATATTTTAAAGATTATCCTCACAATACTACTAACAGAAAGGTGAATTCATATACATATAGTTAAAGTTACAACCTCACAAAGGGGAGAAAGAAACCATAAATAAATAACCACAAAGTGACATTTAACATTATCTCTAAAATAAAACTCTTGGGCTCAGCATTTTTGGCGGTGAAAAACAAATTTTATATTCCATCTATTTCATAAAAATTCTAACACGCTCTTGATATATTTAAATATTATTAGATAATACCAACGGAAAATGTATACATTAAATCATACATATCAAGCACAAAAGTTATATCTAGTTAATCAATTATTCTTTAACGGGTCAATGAGTTCAAACATATGTTTTAAACATATTTCACCCGAAAATTACTATTGATCCAAAAACCGTTTGGTTTTTTTTTTATTAGCAATTATTTGATGGAAGTGGAACTTCTCCATTTTAAATAAATATTGCTTCCCCACAAGATAAGATATCAGAAATTTCTTGTCAATTTATAAGCTCCTCAAAGAACCAACCGTTTGCTACCACAAATACATGGCCATTTCATCCTGACATCTCTTTGATACTAACAAGGAGAATCATAAATTAAAGTTGTAAGTTTCCCAAACGCAAAGAAATACCCATCATGTTCTTTCTTATTTGACAAAACGAGTAAGTTGTATATTGGTTTTGTAAACGTAAGTGATATCTGGTACGTTGTCCATCAAGATTATTTGTTTTTGAATTCGCTAGCTTTTATATACAACACAAAATCAAGATATACATGATTTCCATTGTTAGACGAAAATAAACTCAAAGATGGCATCCTCAGAATACTCTCAATTAGAAGGAAAAAAAAACCCATTTAATTAATTAACATCTGTTGTAATATACGACGAGCCATTAATATTCGATATTTTATAAGTCTCCTTAGATAAAGAAAGTGGCATACGACAATATAGTTCACACGGGTTACTCACTAATATACATATGTGTCTATAAAGGAAGATGAAAGGATATGGGTCGGCCCCCACCTCACCTCTCTCTTTTTGTTCAAGCAAATTAACAATTTTTTGCAGCCGCTTTTCGATGGCATCTCTCTCTCTCTCTCTCTCTCTCTCTCTCTCTCTCTCTCTCTCTCTCTCTCTCTCTATAACAGTGACAAGCTTGTGGGGAGCAATTCAAATTGGTAGGGTCGACCCGTTTATGTATATATACCCAACACCCATGGCCTCAAGACTCCATCAATTCCTAAAGCTTCTCTTTCTTTCTTTCCCTAAGAAAACAAAACACAAAGTATTACTTAGTAGTACTTGCTTTGCTACCAACTAACCATAATACAACCCCTCTCTTTCCTCCTTTTTTGTTTGTTTTCTTATTTTTGTTTTTGTGTTTCTGTTTGCACACTCTCTCTATCTATAACTTTTGTATTATAGTTTTTTTTTATTTTTTTATAACTTGATTGTTAGTTCCCTCTTTCCCTAACACCAAGAATTTTGAGCCATGTGTAACCCAACACCATCTTCCCCTTCCAATTTTGTCATTTCCAAGAACACCCATTTCAACAATCATCATAATAATGACCCCCCAAAATCTACTCATGGTGACCAACTTCATTCATGGCCAACCCCTTCTGAGGTAACATCATCTTCGCATCTTTGATCTTTCCCACGCGCCTTTGTTTTAAGCTTTAGTGTGAAAGTTTGATTCTCTATAGATAAAGATTGAGAGAAGTTGATTGATTGTTTGTTGTTCGTTTTCTCTTCTCCAGGCATTGGAGGAAATCAAAGCCATTGGGAAGATATCCGGACCGACAGCCATGACTGGTTTACTATTATACTCAAGAGCTATGATCTCCATGCTGTTTCTTGGCTATCTTGGTGAACTTGAGCTCGCCGGAGGGTCACTCTCCATTGGATTCGCGAACATCACTGGTTACTCTGTCATCTCAGGGTTAGCCATGGGTATGGAACCCATTTGTGGTCAAGCTTACGGTGCGAAACAAATGAAACTCTTGGGAATAACGCTACAAAGAACAGTGCTTTTGCTTCTGTCAACTTCTATCCCGATCTCTTTCATGTGGTTCAACATGAAGACTATCTTGCTGTGGTGTGGACAAGATGAAGAGATTTCATCCGCAGCTCACACTTTCATCATCTACGCGATTCCAGACCTTTTCTTACTCTCTCTTCTTCACCCTCTTCGTGTTTACCTCCGTGCTCAAAACATTATTCTACCGTTAACTTACTGCTCAGCTGTTTCAGTCCTTCTGCATGTCCCACTCAATTTCCTCCTCGTAGGGTATTTCAAGATGGGGATTTCTGGGGTGGCGATCGCGATGGTTCTCACAAATCTCAATCTTTTGTTCCTTTTGTTCACTTTCGTTTACTTCTCCGGCGTTTACAGGGACTCATGGGTAGCACCAAGTTCCGACTGCCTTCGTGGGTGGTCTTCTTTGCTAGCGTTAGCGATTCCAACATGTGTCTCCGTGTGTCTTGAATGGTGGTGGTATGAGTTAATGATAATGATGTGTGGATTACTTGTAAACCCTAAAGCAACCGTTGCTTCAATGGGGATTCTCATCCAAACTACGTCGTTAGTTTACGTTTTCCCGTCGGCATTGAGCCTTGGTGTGTCTACTAGAGTTGGAAACGAGCTTGGCGCAAACCGTCCAGCTAAGGCACGGATTTCGATGATTGTTTCTCTCTTCTGCGCTATGCTTTTAGGACTTATGGCAATGGCGTTCACAACACTAATGAGGCACCAATGGGGTCGGTTTTTCACTAACGATTCAGAAATTCTTGAGCTAACTTCGATCGCATTACCAATAGTTGGACTATGTGAGCTTGGAAATTGCCCTCAGACGACTGGTTGTGGGGTTTTGAGAGGCAGTGCAAGACCAACTATTGGAGCCAATATCAATTTGGGATCTTTTTACTTGGTGGGAATGCCGGTGGCGATCATCATGGGGTTCGTTTTGAAAATGGGCTTCCCCGGACTTTGGTTAGGGTTGCTTGCGGCTCAGGGATCATGTGCCTTGCTCATGCTTTATGTTCTTTGTAAAACAGATTGGATTGTTCAAGTGGAAAGAGCTAAAGAGTTAACAAAATCACCACCATCTTCATCTTCTAACCCTTCAAAGTCTGCTAATCCGCTATTACCAGTAACAAACAAAAATCAGCCCAAGAATTCCATGGAAGCTAATCTTGAAGAAATCATGGTTTCTGATGTGATGAAGAAATCAGATTCTTGTTCACTTGAAACAGATCCTCTCATTATGTATTAATTAATCACTCGACTTCATTTTCTTATTCTTTTTCTCCCTGATCTGATGATTGTACTTCACAGTAATTAGCCAGTAGATGTTCGTAATAGTCTTCAAATCTTTTTTTTCTCTCTCCTAGTCTTGGCTGTATATTGTTCTTGATTCTGATGCTTTCTTTTACATGCAGTTGTATTTGCTGAGCTATGCATAAAAGAATAGAATAAAAATAACATTTACATAAAGCATTGTTCATTGAGCCCATACATACCTTCTGACATTGATTGAGAGAGATGTGATATAGTTTATTCACGATTATTTGTAAATTATTTGTGTTATTTACATGTTTGTGCACAATATTAAATGTAAGTCACATTTGAAAGTTCGTAACTAGTTAATGAAGAATTTAATCATATACAAATCAAGATCAAGAGTTTGATTACTGGATTGAGTAGCTTGTGATATGAAATCTAAATTGGATACCGTGTGCCAAAGTACAAAGCTTTGTTTCTGAATGATATCACGTACAGTACTCACCACAAAAGTCACTACAAGAAAATACTTTATTCTAGCAACAATCGTGTATATATATTAATAAAATTGTTGAACCAATATCTTTGTACTTTTCATTTTATATAGTTTAGTATTATGTATGGGATTCTGTATCCTTAACAACACCTGCAGTTCTCTTTCTTATTGTTGTTTCCTCCCAATTCCCATATATGGCACAAAAGTGTCTGCATGCCCTAGAAAGGAATATCATCTAGCTTGATAATATGCTCATATTAGCCACCCATCACCATTTAATTTTCCACACCTTTTTCAACCGCTTTGCAAAATTCGCTCAAAGAAACCCCTCGATGATACTCATTAACATTTTTGGAAAGTAACCAGCTGTGGTCCGAAACACCACACACTTGGAGGCTGGAGCGGTGGAGGCCCCTTGATTATGCAAACTATGACCATACCAGGCTTGATATGTTCGTGAGCAAAGATTAAACATAATCGGCGCAGATTAATAAAAGCAAACACTAATTCACGGCTAGGATCTAAATATGTCTACAATGTATGCTGCAAATCTGCAATGTGCATCAAAGAAAATGATTATATAACTGTCCCCCATCTACCGCAATACAATTCAAGATCCAAACCGGGCTTCAAAACCTGCTCGAAAAGGGCGTTCCATGATTCTTATGGTGGGAGGATTTTAGTAAAAATTAAATGGGGACAAAGAACACACAAGTGTCAAAAGTTAAAGTTTTTGTTGTCTTGAATTTAATCAACTTTACCCTATGCAAAGTCAGACTTGTATGGCTACTTATGAGACCTACACCTTACTCAACCACCACCCAGAGTAACTTGATAGCGTGTCACCATTCAAAACAAATTTTGACATCTTTATACCTTGGTGACACTTTTTTTTTTTTTTTTTTTTTTTTCCCAATTTTAGGGACGGTTGGATGGATGCAAATCATAAAAGATAACAAGCAATTGGAAGCAAGAAAGCTGGGAATATCTTTTAATATCATTCATATATATATATATATATATATATATATATATATATATATATATATATATATATATATATATATATATATATATATATATATATATATATATATATATATATATATATATATATATATATATATATAATATCTTTTGAGTACCACAAGTCCCCCGACAACTCCCAAATAATTTTTTTTTTCAAAAAACAGACCCTGTGGGCCTCTTAGACGCTCAAAATGGGACCGGGAAGATGGAAAATTTTTCCGAAAAAACGATTTTTTTTTAAAAGAAAAATTTGTACAAGTGCAAAAAAACGTTTGTACATATATACGTACACTTTTTTCATGTTTTTTATGGATGTCTTTCTAACATATATTTAACGCGTTCTGTAAAAAGAAATTTGAAACAAAGTATCCGTATAAAAAAATTTGCACATATATTTAAGTCGTTTTTTCGGATTTTTTTTTCCGAAAATGCTTAAATATGTGCGTTTTAGGCATCTATATTTTTTGTTTTTCGAAAATTTGACCATTTGGGAGTTATCAGGTTCTCGGGGCATATATATATATATATATATATATATATATATATATAGGTTTCATTGAGAATGAAAAAAAGGTTGAGAATGCGAGAATCAATCTGGGTCACTAGATGCGCCAGCGCTGACGCACCGCTTCACGACGACGAGATGGGTTTAATTTTTCGTATATGATTTATTTATATATGAATGTGTATAATCATATATGAATGCGATAATGAATATGGGCCACTAGATGCGTCAGCGCTGACGTGCCACTCTACGACGACGAGATATGTTTAATTTTTCGTATATGATTTATTCATATATAAATGTGTATATTCATATATGATTATTCATATAATCATATATGAATAATCATATATTATTATTCATATAATCATATATGAATAAACATATATGGTTGTGGTGGTCGGAATGGTGGTAGATGGTGGCGATGATGATGGTGATGGCGATAGAGGGTGGCGATGATGGTGGTGATGGTGGCGACGGTGTTACTGGGGTGGTGGTGTTGGTGGAGATGGGTGGTGATGAAGGTGGTGGTGGTGGCGGCAGTGATGGAGGTGGTAGTGGTGGCGGTGGGTGGTGGTAGCGGTGGTGGAGGTAGTGGTAAAGGTGGTAGTGGTCGAGATGGTGATATAGGTGGTAGAGTTGGCAGTGGCGGTGGTGGTTGGTGGTGGCGGTGGTGGTGGGGGAGGTGGCGGTGGCGGTGGCAGCGGTAGTGGTGGCGGTGACGGCAGTGGTGGTTGCGGTGACGACGGTGGTGGTGGTGACGCAGGTGGTGTAGGTGGTAGTGGTGGTGAAATTCATATGTGCAAAGCACTAGATCGGCAATATAAAAATATGTGGCCCATATTCATTCTCGCGTTCTCAACTTTTTTTTCATTCTCAATGGAACCTACTTATATATATATATATATATATATATATATATATATATATATATATATATATATATATATATATATATATATATATATATATATATATATATATATATATATATATATATATATATATAGAGAGAGAGAGAGAGAGAGAGAGAGAGAAGGATGATCGTGTTGGAACCCAAAATCCGGTAAGAATCGTGAGCACAAATTTGGACCTTTAATATTGAAAAATGGGTGGATAAGATTCAATGCATGTGAATAAAATGTCACATCTTAAAAGTAGGTGTACTAGGAAGGAAGCGAGGTACTGAGTTTAGCGTCAACAAGGCAAGTAGTGGATCTTTATTATCGAATGATATGGGAGACAATTAAAGCATCAGTCTCAACATCAACAGAAGAAAAGGACTGACCGACCGTTGTTCAAGAGAGATCTCAAAGGCTTGAACTTTTTCCTAGCTTTGAAACATGGGCCGATGGAAAGAGGAAGACCAAACAAAATTGCGGTAAAAAATTTCTTGACCTATCCAAATAAAACCCCTGTTGCTATTCATTTATTTTCTAGCTGTTGTATTAATATATTTAAAGAATTATTTTATTATTGTCGAAGATTAATATGAAGAAGATGATGATTTTATTTTCTCATGGTATTTCTTGATCGATTTTTATCCATATGTTTAGATGTTATGGATGAGACAAAAAAACATTTGAGTAGAGAGGAGACTAGCTTTTTCTAAATGATATCAATTAAAAATAATTTGGAAACATACTTTTTATAAAAACATTGAAAATATTGTTCCCCTAATCTTCAATTGTGCTGGTATTAGTTATGAAAAAAAATATTGTGTAATGGAGTTTTTGAAAATTATATTTGAGTTGAGATAAGAAATTACATGTTATTTGGGCTTACAAGTGAAATGAATAGGGGTGCAAGTAGACTATGTATTGGCAATATATGCTGAAAAATCGCATGCCCACTCTCACAGTTGGAGAATGGCATACACGCTCCCAATAGAGATACCACACGTAGGCTCGTGTTCACTTCACCACCCTCCTTGGTATGTGAAGGTCCTACCCAGCCGAAAAAGGAGACCATCATCTCTATTCAATGCTACGTCTTCTTCTCTCTTTCTCTCTCTCTCTCATCTCTCTTTCTCTCTCTCAGGTTCTAATATCAGCCGACAACATCAACTTTCACCTGTTTTTAACAAGACAACTCACATTTATCTTACACCCATCCCCCTACGATCATTCAACTATCACCATTTCCTATCTCATTACCCCCAAATGACCACTCATACCACCTCCTACTCCCCATCCACCCTTATACTATTTTTCACTCTTATTCCGGATTCAACCCTCCCCCAACCTGTCTGATGAAGTGTGAACCTATCCAGAGAAAATCAACCATCCACTATGTGACAAATCCACAACAACCACCTTCATCTTTCTATTTTGGATGCCTTCAACACCCCCTATTTCTCATGCTGTTTTCATATACACACCACCTTTAAATTTTATTTTATCTATTAAACTACTAATTCTTAACACCGATTTTTTTGAAGAAACAATTTTCTTCTCCTTCCATAGTCATCCGCAGCTAAGCCATATCAAACCATACAAAAACATTTTATTTTTTTTCCTATTTAATTTTGTAATAACCATTTCATCTATTTTATTTTAATATCAATTTTTTAACACTAATTTTAACCACTTATCCGAAGCAAACTTTTTAAAGAAGTATTTTCATGAACACATATTATTTTCTTCGACAAAGTAGACTTTCAAGATTATCTATCGGATCCGCAACAATTATCTGATGGCTTGCTTCCGAAACAATGATTGCTAACACAGTTTTGCTCCAGAGCGTTGTTTCAACAACCAAGGATCAGCAGCTGGTCATTCATCGATTTTCAATTTGGTAGAGGTTATTTTAGTGGAGGTTATTTATCTTGTTTATCAATACTTATTTATTTAGCAGTGCATCATAATCAACCGACTACACATGACCATTTCTTTATCAACACTTCATACATCTAGGTGAGCAAGAGATTCTCCTAATATCCAAGATTCTCTTGCCTAAATTATATATTTTATCTTATTGCATTGACGATCAAAAATAGGGGAAGGATATTATGAGCATTTACACTATGCGTTATGATTTTGAAGTGTTTGAATTTTCGAGACATCCAAATATGGAGATTGATTTAGTGATGCGATGTGGAACTGATTTTTGGTATTTATATCAAAATTTTGGCATTGCTAGATGTTCTATGGATTAAGATTATTTATTATTCAAACTCTACTCCATGATTCTTATTACTCATTAGCAAGTTATTATTTCGATGATTATTGGTGCTTTATGATTTGTTTTTTAGTGATTTGAGGAACAAGTGACAGTTCAGACTCTTGTCGACGAAGTGTGATATGATTTTGAGATCTTCAGTTGATGTGATTTATCATCAGAAGATTGAGATTTCATTTTTCTAGCTCAAAAGTAGTTCATTTGAAGTCAAAGATCTTTGATGATTAGAGATTTAATTACCTAGAATTAGAGATCATAGACACTTTAGAGTTTCAAAGACATCTCAACATTTGTTTCTCACTGCCATGGCACACATGTTCTCCGAATATTATGTATTTTAGCATTGTATTTTGATCAATGTATTTGTATCCCTCATTATTTGCTTAACATTTTGGTGGAGATTGTTAGAGCTAGAAATGTTCTACAAGGCTAAGTGATACATACATTAGAATATTCCTTGTGTATCGGGAAAGATTCAATTTTCTCCTATAAATATAGAGGGAACTGGTCATTAGTTGTGTGCACCATATCATGTACTCTTGTATAGTTAGAGAGACTGGACAAGGAAACTTCTCCTTAGTCTAGTGTTTTTCATGTCTTATGTTATTTCTCTATCCATAATATTATCAGATTAAACTCATCTTGTTTATCGATGTTTTATATTGTTAATCTTTGAGATATTATCATTATTCCACACTTAACTAGTCATTATGGTGTCCTAAAGATTACATTATTCAACAATGGTTTCTTACACAAAAGGTTATTTCCCTGTCTCAATTTGTATGCGGTAAGTTTGTTGATTTCTTCAAGATTTATCTTAATAAATACATTTATAGAATTTGTTGGGGGTATTGATAGCCTGTTAATTTCAAATAGAAATGGTTAATTACAACAGTATATTGTGAAAATTGAACATTCATGATCAATTTTGATACTTGATGCTTATTATATGTTCAAAGTAGTATCCTACTTTCTTTTTTCCTATTTCGTTATTGTAAATGGTTTTGCCAATTTGGCTTCCAACCACGATGTAAAATTTTCATAATTGAAATGATTATAATGGATTTTTTAAATTAAACTGTGTTGATAAGAAAAAGTGTCGAGGATTATTTGTATCAAGTAATGAAAGCTTGGCAGTAATCACTTACATACATGCTTTCCTTCTTCTCTAGGTTTTACGAGTTGTGGATGTTTGGTTAATTGCATGTATTAGATGACCATGTGCAAGCTAGAGAACATCTATCACGAGGTGAACTTTATGCCACATGATTCTTTAAAATGCTATAAAGAAAGTTAAAATTGTGTTTTAATGGCAGGATTATCTATTTTTGGAAGACCAAAAAGAATATAGGGAAAGTTGTAGAAAATAGCAATATAGTTTACTCTCCCTACCAATATAAGCAAGCTATACCATTTTAACCTATAATAGTTATATTTTCTATCAAACGATCAAATGTATTGTTGCATGGTCTTTAAAACGCACCCATTGTATCAATTCGTGTAATTCATGTTTATAATTCATGCTTATGTTATGGATTTATTAACTTGGTAGTCTCCTATTTGGTTGCAAGCTTCAAAGTAAGTATTTAATGCCTACTATGCTTCAGTCCAACTCAGTCCAATATCACAATCTATAAGTCTTGCATTTGTTTCATTATGTTATTATTTATAAGAATTTAACTAAAGCATGCATATAATTGATAACTTGGTGATGTACTTTGGTTATGTAAATGTGGACATGTTATGGATACTATACAATTCAACCAAATAGTATTTACTTTATTTATATGTGAGTTTAATCTTCTGAACTTGGAGCTAAAATGCTTACCTAGACTATGATTTGTTTAGAAAAATTTGGACTCACATTGATGATGAAACAACAAAATGATTGATTTACTGATTCTTCTATAGAAGGTTTGATATTTAACTTGGAGCTAAAACGCTTACCTAGAATTTGATGCTTTAAATTGGTCAAGATTCCCTAAATGATCAATCAGCTTTTCTGATTTTTCTATAGAAGGTTTGATTTTTTTATATAAGAATTTGTAATTGATTGTCCATTAAGGGTTTGTCGTTTAACTTGAAAGGTATTTTTATTACGCGACAACAAAAGTTGAAATCCATGTTATGGAATTTTTAGAATTTCTCAATGTAACACCCGGCTTTTAAAACAAAAAAACACCCCTAAAAATTTTTCATTTAAAACATAGGTTTCAGTATTTAAAACCATAAACAAAGGGGTATATTTTTAATAAAAACCGGTACAAGTGTATCAAGGAGAGTATAAATACAGTAACCTCCTTATAAGCCGGGCTGCTACTGACAGCATCTACAAGTCCACTTCTTGAGTCACGGACTTTATCCTTACCCTTATCAGGGTTATGCTAACCTGCAGGGACATTTAACAAACGATATGAGCTACAAAGCTCAGTGAGTAATCGTGTCTGCAAATAACATGTATAAAAATACAATCTTATATCTATTTGGATATCGAATCCAAACTCCTAGCCTTACTGGCTGACCACATATCTCCTAGGATTTCACATCCTAATCTGTAGCCTTACAGGCTGAATCATAATAACCTGTAATTATCAAGCCACGTCAGTTATTTGCACATATAATCATGTCTAACCATTTCTGTCCCATGTTTCTTAGTCACAATGGACTGCATCACATATCATGGCTATATAAGCCGCATCATGTGTCATAGCTATATATAAGCTGCACCAAAACATTTTCAATATACAAGTCATAGCCCAAAGGCCGCACCAGCTGGCTCAATAACCCGGTATCATAGTCAAAAGACTGCACCATTTGGACTTAAAGTCAAATATCATAATCATTTATGGCTCATGAGTTTGTCCCGCTTTTGCCTAGACTCACGGCTCCGTTCTTGTCATTTCAATGACTCACGGCTTATCCGGTATTGCCTTTTTAAAGGTTGACTCACAGCTCCGTTCTTGTCTATTGTAGACTCACAGCTTATCTGGTATTGTCGCATTGTTTATTCATTTATTGACTCACAGCTCCGTTCTTGCCTATTGCAGACTCACGGCTTATCTGGTATTGTCATATCATTGACTCACAACTCCGTTCTTGTCTATCATAGACTCACGGCTTATCTGGTATTGTCTTTTTAAAGGCATCTGTCAACTGTCAATTTTGTCTCCCAAAGCAGTTTCAAATCTGTAACAATTCAATCATCATATAACATATATGATATCAGTGAGATTACTCACCTGGATATTAGCTGCATTTAAATCCCGGTTGTTTCTTGCCTTTGCGTGCACCACAACCATTTGTCCAATACCTATATATTCATTTATATACCAAATGATAATAGGTTAACAGCCATTCTAATTGACTCTAATACATAAGAGATCAATACTGTATCATTACAAACAATGTCTAGATGATAAACTTTCCATTTACCATCTTTTCATGAGTTTTACTATTTACCGAGGCATTCGTATTGATCTACAGTGCCCCCGAGGAGTCGAAAACTCAATTTAATATTTTTCCCAGACTTTTCCAACCATTAGGGACTTATGGTTCAAGTTTGAGGTAAATCGGACAAGCCAAACAAAAGTTAGCGTTTTGAACCCCTGTCTGGTGGGCGCACTACGCCAGGGATTAGGCGCACTGCACCTGGGCGCACCCCGCCAGGAACCTGGGCGCACTGCGCCTAGCGCCTGGGCAGTCTCCTGATCAGTCGCGATTTGTGCACTGTAGCACGCAGTTTTGACATTTTAAGTCCTTAATGCTGTTCTTAATCAATTGGGGTTCATTTCTAGGCTAAAACCTTACATTAATACAAGGTTTTCAACCATTAAAAACAACTTAATCAATCAAAAGGAAGAATTAGGGTTCTTAGTTCCAAAAACCCCAAATCTTCAAATTCAACAAAATAGCAATCTACTTCCATAATCTTGAATTAAGTCCTTTTAGCATGACTTATTGGAAGTATTAAACCATTATAAACCACCTAATCATAACTGAAATTACAAATTTCAGTTTCTATAAAACCCACCAAGAACACTTTCACGAACTTGGTTAAAATTCAAATACTAACCTTGTTTAACTTAGGAATCACCAATTCCAAGCTATGATTCCAACTTTCCACTTCAATTCTTCAAGAACCTGCAGAATCCATACCAAGAATTCTCTCCCGTAGCTTCAAAGTGTTCAGCCCCAAAATGGAGAGATTTCTCATTTTTATATTTTCAGATTTTACAATTTTGGTCCCTAAGTTCCATTTCTTGAACTTTTGGCCACATAATCAAGTTTTATCACAATAAAACTCTCTTTTCTTATGTTTTTGCCACAAGCAAACAATATTTCTTCATAATTGGTCATTCACATGGTCAAATGACCAAATTACCCTTTTATGGTAAAATGACCAAAAATCAGTTTTTATAACATTTTAAGTCCACAACTCAAAATATTATTACAAAGTAAATCCTTTTCTGTCCAAAAGACCAAATTACCCTTCTAAGGTAAAATGACCAATTTGCCCTTTTATTATAATTACATAATAAAACATGTCTTGGCGTTACAAATTCTCCCTTCCTTCAAGAGATTTCGTCCCCGAAATCATACCAAGAGTTGGAGATATTTCTATCTCGTTACAATTTCTGTCGCCCATATCATATGGAAACATTTATGGTATTGCCAAAGCACTTTTACCATATTAGTGTTCTTATTTCGTGGTTATATCACTGTTCATCTAATATTCCCCCGGTTGTCCCGGGTACCTTATCTCCTTATCTACCTCATTTCAATATGAGGTATTCGTTGAAATTTATCAATCCATGTTCTCAGAACTATGAGACCCATAGAAAACATTATAAATATCTTGATGTTTACCAAGAAACTTCAATCAGTACACCACAATTCTTACTCTTTGGAACATATGAAAAGTTCCAATAATTGAGGGCTTGACTTTCTTTTTGTCCCAAGTAGATTTTTAGTCTTTCCAAGGGATCTTTTGATTACCCCTTCATCCCTCATCTGAAAATTCAACGGTTTTACTCATTGGTTCATGTACTACCTTTACTGATTCTAGCCATTTTCAAATTTTCTCGTATTTATCAAGTCTTCTTTTTAACTTGTACCACCGTCTAGGATCTAGCCAACGGCTGTTCCACATCTTCAATCCTATAATTCGAAGGATAACACGGTACCCCGTACAACACTTCATACAAGTCTGTAGAATACTAGTATGTAAACTATTATTTCTTACAAATTCCACCGACGATAGACGATCTTCTCGTCTTCCACCAGGCCTGTTATGCAAATTTCGGGCATCTCTTCTAGAGTCTGCATCATTATCCCGTCTCGTCTACAAATCTACAATTCATACACAGTACTTGCTAGTACTTTTGAACTAATAATTCTAGGAATTGATGCTAAATTCAGCAAATAATTCTAGTATCTCGAACCCGATACAGTCGACACCTGTAGCGCACGTCAACAAATTTCTTTATCTATGTAGTTTTTCACTACTTTCCGCTCTTGATTTCTTCACTAGTCGGTATTAATTTACACTGATTTCATCAATCAATCTGCAATTACCCATATGGTGTCATACCCATGCGGTACCTGCAAAGACTTTATTACAAAGTCTATAATAATATCGTCCCATTTCTTCTTTGGGACCCACAACGGTTAAATTTTTCGTATGCTTCTAATGATTTGACTTTAGTTACACACAAGTCAAACACTTTTCATATGTCTTTCAATATCTTTCTTTAGTCCCGGCCACCAATACATAGGTTATATCATCCTACACAGTTTGGTACTGCCTTGGACATTTTGCATATCTACCCCAATATACATCTTTTAAGGGTAGATTTCATATCTCACCTTGCTTGGAACTCACATACACGACCCCAAGGGTTTTCAATCGTCATGAGTTTCTAACTAGCTTCTTTCGACAGCTAATCATTCATTCACTTTTCACGTTTTCAGACCTGCACATTTCTTTTTGTGTACCCGAATCAACTCAGGTAATCAATTCGCCACACTCATACATGTGGATATAACCCTCAAAGGTTACTCTTTTCAACGCAAGGCATCTTTAACCACGTTTGCTTTACCGTGATGGTACAAAATTCCACAACCGGAATCTTTAAGTAACCCATCTATCTTTGCTATCTCATATCTAGCTTCTTTTTGTTCAATTAAGTATTTCAAACTTATATGATTTCATATAAACAGTAAGCTTTACACAATATAAGTAGTGTCTCCAAAGCTTCAATGCCAGATTCATAATTGCTACTGCAATATCATGTATCCAAAGGCAACTCTGGATGCATTTCTATAATCCAATTTATCTTCTCCGCTTAGCAGAATGCTAACTCCGGAGCTTCATACAAGGTTTGTCTCAACCTTTGAAAAGATACTTGTGGTCTTTTTACCCACTCAAACTTTTCACTTTTCTTAGTCAACTCTGGTCAACTAGACAGCAATCAAGGAGCAGTTTTCTACAACTCTCCTATAATAACCCGCCAATCCAAGGAACTACAAATTTTAGTCAGATTCCTCAGGCGGTTCCCGTTTTATCACAGCATCATTTACACTAGATCCACTTTAACATTTTCGGCATTAATAACATGCCCAAAAAAATATGAAACTTCTTTTAGCCAAATTTTTCATACTTGGAGCATTTTAGATATCACTTAACACAGTGAAGTAACTCCAATATCTGGTACATTTGTACCTCATATTCAGTCTGGTTTCGAGAATATCAGATTCTCAGTAGTCAGTGCACATACACGTCAATTTGTCTATCTTCTTTCCAAACAAGATAGGGCTCCATATGATGACATATTCGGCCATAAGAGACCCCAATTCAAGAATTTCTTCTAGTTGTTTTCCCACCCTGCCATCTCTGCAGATGTTAATCAATATAGAGCCTAAGTAACAGGAATGGCTCTCAGAAACAGTTTAATCGTAAACTTTTCTCATCAATCTGGCAAAAATTCTGGAAGTTCTTTCGGAAGAAACATCCGAGAATTTATTTAAAGTTTTACACTTCTATCGCCACTTTATCTAGCTTGGCCAACACTGTATATGCCAACTAAAACATCCCTCATTTACTTACTCCTATCAGAGTTCAAGCAAAGAAAAATAACTGGTATTCTCAACAACTATTATTTCCCATGGATTTTCATCCGTTTCATTTCTGATTTTAGAACCACAATGTTCATATTTCTACAATTCATGTTAGCATCATTCATTGCTAACCAATTCATATGCACAATTTCTTCAGATTCACTGGTAGTCATCGGCTTCAGATTTATAGGGAAAATGGTCCCGTAAATCCTAAGCAAACTACCTTCCAGGTGTTCAATATCTTGAACATATTCGCTAACTGCTATAGCTACTTTCAACATTTCATCCATAATCGTTGATGAAATATTCAGACATGACATCAAAGTCACCGATCCAAAGCATAGCTCCATGGATCAATTATAACGTATACAGGAAGTATATTCAAAACAATTATATTTGAGACCATATCAGTTTACTCACGAACTTCTTCTACAATCTACTGGAATGCTCATGTACCACTGGTCCTTTTTGACCATTCGTTTCTTCTTTATTTCCTCCCCGTTCTTTCCTGGGTTTATCACCCGTTACTCCACATTTAGCATGTGAACATTTCGTAGGCAAGTGATCACTTCCGTGCCATCTAACAAGCTCGAGCAATATGCTCCTATTTTCTGTAATTTCCACAATTCAACGGTAGAGTCTCAACTCTAAAATTTTCTGAGTGCTTTTTCCTGCACTTCTTTCACCACATCATATTTGTTCCGTTTTGGTCTCTTCCCTTTAAAGTTGGACCCAGTTCATGGTAACTTCTCCTGAAGCGTCCACTAATCGTTTTCTGCTTTTATTGTAGTCTCAGCTACTTTTCTTTCACCCTGAACATTAGTCAGGGTGAGCACCCAATTTCTTTTTCTGACCACATCAGCTACTATTGCTTGTCATGTGGATTTTCTGCTACTTGTCTCCTTGTCCCTCGTTCAAGGAAGCCTTGAGAAAGGGCTGGTCCACTACTAAAAGCTCCAAGCCCTAAATTCCTCCAATAATATTCGATGTTCATACTTCTTATACGTTAGAAGTCAGCAACAGTTAGGTTATATATGTATAATAACAGCTTATATACACCTAACGGTACATCGTGTCTACTATCTCAAGGTTTAAGTCCAGGAATCTACTCTATAGACACCTAGTTCACTTAAACCACGGCTCTGATACCAACTTGTAACACCCGGCTTTTAAAACAAAAAAACACCCCTAAAAAATTTTCATTTAAAACATAGGTTTCAGTACTTAAAACCATAAACAAAGGGGTATATTTTTAATAAAAACGGGTACAAGTGTATCAAGGAGAGTATAAATACAGTAACCTCCTTATAAGCCGGGCTGCTACTGACAGCATCTACAAGTCCACTTCTTGAGTCACGGACTTTATCCTTACCCTTATCAGGGTTATGCTAACCTGCAGGGACATTTAACAAACGGTATGAGCTACAAAGCTCAGTGAGTAATCGTGTCTGCAAATAACATGTATAAAAATACAATCTTATATCTGTTTGGATATCGAATCCAAACTCCTAGCCTTACTGGCTGACCACATATCTCCTAGGATTTCACATCCTAATCTGTAGCCTTACAGGCTGAATCATAATAACCTGTAATTATCAAGCCACGTCAGTTATTTGCACATATAATCCTGTCTAACCATTTCTGTCCCATGTTTCTTAGTCACAATGGACTGCATCATATATCATGGCTATATAAGCCGCATCATGTGTCATAGCTATATATAAGCTGCACCAAAACATTTTCAATATACAAGTCATAGCCCAAAGGCCGCACCAGCTGGCTCAATAACCCGGTATCATAGTCAAAAGACTGCACCATTTGGACTTAAAGTTAAATATCATAATCATTTGACTCACAGCTCCGTTCTTGTCTATTGTAGACTCACGGCTTATCTGGTATTGTTGCATTGTTTATTCATTTATTGACTAACAGCTCCGTTCTTGCCTATTGCAGACTCACGGCTTATCTGGTATTGTCATATCATTGACTCACAGCTCCGTTCTTGTCTATCATAGAGTCACGGCTTATCTGGTATTGTCTTTTTAAACGCATCTGTCAACTGTCAATTTTGTCCCCCAAAGCAGTTTCAAATCTGTAACAATTCAATCATCATATAACATATATGATATCAGTGAGATTACTCACCTGGATATTAGCTGCATTTAAATCCCGGTTGTTTCTTGCCTTTGCGTGCACCACAACCATTTGTCCCATACCTATATATTCATTTATATACCAAATGATAATAGGTTAACAGCCATTCTAATTGACTCTAATACATAAGAGTTCAATAATGTATCATTACAAACAATGTCTAGATGATAAACTTTCCATTTACCATCTTTTCATGAGTTTTACTATTTACCGAGGCATTCGTATTGATCTATAGTGCCCCCGAGGAGTCGAAAACTCAATTTAATATTTTTCCCAGACTTTTCCAACCATTAGGGACTTATGGTTCAAGTTTGAGGTAAATCGGACAAGCCAAACAAAAGTTAGCGTTTTGAACCCCCTGTCTGGTGGGCGCACTGTGCCAGGGATTGGGCGCACTGCACCTGGGCGCACCCCGCCAGGAACCTGGGCGCACTGCACCTAGCGCCTGGGCAGTCTCCTGATCAGTCGTGATTTGTGCACTGTAGCACGCAGTTTTGACATTTTAAGTCCTTAATGCTGTTCTTAATCAATTGGGGTTCATTTCTAGGCTAAAACCTTACATTAATACAAGGTTTTCAACCATTAAAAACAACTTAATCAATCAAAAGGAAGAATTAGGGTTCTTAGTTCCAAAAACCCCAAATCTTCAAATTCAACAAAATAGCAATCTACTTCCATAATCTTGAATTAAGTCCTTTTAGCATGACTTATTGGAAGTATTAAACCATTATAAACCACCTAATCATAACTGAAATTACAAATTTCAGTTTCTATAAAACCCACCAAGAACACTTTCACGAACTTGGTTAAAATTCAAATACTAACCTTGTTTAACTTAGGAATCACCAATTCCAAGCTATGATTCCAACTTTCCACTTCAATTCTTCAAGAACCTGCAGAAATCGTACCAAGAATTCTCTCCCGTAGCTTCAAAGTGTTCAGCCCCAAAATGGAGAGATTTCTCATTTTTATATTTTCAGATTTTACAATTTTGGTCCCTAAGTTCCATTTCTTGAACTTTTGGCCACATAATCAAGTTTTATCACAATAAAACTCTCTTTTCTTATGTTTTTGCCACAAGCAAACAATATTTCTTCATAATTGGTCCTTCACATGGTCAAATGACCAAATTACCCTTTTATGGTAAAATGACCAAAAATCAGTTTTTATAACATTTTAAGTCCACAACTCAAAATATTATTACAAAGTAAATCCTTTTCCGTCCAAAAGACCAAATTACCCTTCTAAGGTAAAATGACCAATTTGCCATTTTATTATAATTACATAATAAAACATGTCTTGGCGTTACACTCAAAGAAAACCTCAATGATCCGTGATGAGAATAGCCTATACATATATGTGTGTGTGTGTGTGTGTGTGTGTGTGTGTGTGTGTATATATATATATATATATATATATATATATATATATATATATATATATATATATATATATATATATATATATATATATATATATATATATATATATATATATATATATATATATATATATATATAGAGTTAAGTTCTATTGAGAACCCAAAAATTCCTGAGATCTTGAGAACCCTCTGTGAACCACTAGATCAAAAAATTCAATGGCTAAGATGCAAGGTGGCAGTTTCGTAATTACTATTAATTTCAACGATAAATTTGACATTTTTAAAAAAAAGATTAAGGGAAATTTAGGTAGAAGCAAATAAATCAAATCCTCCAAAATAGGAAATACCGTAATCAAATCCTCTAATTTAGGCGGCCCTATTAACACAGTCTCTCTGACCTAGCCGGCTTCACCTCTCTCGTCTTCCTCACGATCCCCTCGATTCACTGTTGCTCTTCCTTCCTTGCAGATCGATCCCTCTCTCCCCGTCTCTCTTCTTTACCGAATCTCTCCAAACCCTAGCGTCTGCGATATTGCTCCCAACAAGGTGACAGCGGCATTGGCGGAGAGTTCTTCTGCAAATATTAGTACAAGATGGTCCTCCTCCCTTGCAGATCAATCCCTCTCTCCCAACAAGGCGACCTCGATTCACTGTTGCTCCTCCTCCCTTGCAGATCGATCCCTCTCTCCCCGTCACTCTTCTCATTCCTTCTATGCCGTGGTGGAGGAACTGGCGGAGTTAGGGCGACGGTACATACCTGCTCTTGCAACCAGAAATTATATATCCTAGTAAGCTCTTTCAATATCATCGTGTTCGTTTCCTCTATCACCGCTGAACTTCGCAATGGTTACAACCAAGGCACTGCGGTTATACTCATCTCGGATTATCAGGTATACTATTTTAATTTCGATCTGAATATGGATTGCAATTTAATATGGTTTTGAAACTTCCGATTATCAGGTATATGATTTTAATTTCGATCTGAATATGGATTGAAATTTATTTTTTCGTGCCCTTCAATCAGACGGAGCCTTTTGCTGCCAACGCCTTGGGATGTGGAGTTGGTGCCGCTATGATTGGTAATTCCGACGATCCCGCCACTTCCCTAAAGTTCTGCACGACATCCCTCACTGCTGCTACAATTTCCTTCAGTATGCTTAATTAATTTCAAAGTTCATTTAAAAATCTTAATTTTACAATTCTCAAGCACAAATTATTCCGTTTCTCGAGTAGCCTTCAACAGTTTCTCTTCGTGTCTGATACCAATTTTTCCTGAATAGTTTGCTTAGCTGGTGTGAAAGTTGAGATAGTATTTGGGAAATTTGAACTGGGTATGGTGTGAATATGCTTTGTTTATTGATGGTAGAATAACTTGGTACTTTCATTTTTTATGAATTATAGCATTCTACTTTCAATTCTTTCTATTATAGCATTCTTCTTCTAATGTTTTGTTTATGCACATATGCACAAATGTGCATATATGCACATATGTGCATATGTACACATATGCACATATGTGCACATGTGCATATGTGCATATATATATATATATATATATATATATATATATATATATATATATATATATATATATATATATATATATATATATATATATATATATATATATATATATATATGCACATATGTGCACATGTGTTTATGTCCATTTTTGGAACGTGACATTGACAGGAAGAATTCTCATGAGTGAGGAATATATAATTATGCATAAAGCTGTATGCATATATGCATGCATGTGAGTACATGTGCACAAAGTTATGTAGACATGTGCATATATGCATCCATATATGTGCATATGTGTATATTTATGCATGTAAGTATTTTTTTTTTTGGGGAGTTTTTTTAATATGTCGTTTATGCATATGTGTACATATGCATTTGTGCATATGTGCATATGGTTGTTCAAGTGTGAATATATGATAAAAAAAACATACGTACATGTGTGTATTAAATATACATGTGCATATGGCTGTTCAAGTGTGAATATATGATAAAAAAACATACGTGCATGTGTGTATTAAATGTATATTAACTTTTATTAATGGTATTGCAGATTTTGAAGATTTATTGAGCATTTTGAAGAAGTGAAAATTGGAAATTTGAGAAACGAATATATCATGAATTTTCATTGTATTTTTTATATATTTTTGTATGTAACGTTCAAAACGGTTGTATATTATTGTTTCTAATAAATTAGTAGTATGATATCCGAATATTATAAAATACGAATATTTTCGTGTGTTTTTTTACGAAATATTATTAAACGTGCATGTATGCATTTTCTGGAAATATAATGTAAAACTTAAATATGCATATTTGTATTTTATTAGAAAAATTCACATCTCATAATCTCATTATGCATATGTACATTTAATTAAAAAATCGTATATACAAATATGTATATATACACTGTAAATATTATATTTTTTAAATTCCAAATATCTAATTAAAAAATTAGATTTTTTCAAATTTCTAAAATCTGAGTTAATAAAAAAACGAAAATATGATTTTTTTTTCAAAATTTGAAAATTCAAAACCTAATAGGCATAATTTTAATTCCGAAAATAAATGAAATTTTTGCTAATTTTTTGGGGCTGTTACAATCTAATATAGATATAGTTAAAATTACCTAAAATAAAATATTGGTTATTTGACAATCATGCCCTTATTGAATTGGATAAGGATCTAATAGATGTCATTGAGTTCTCAAGATCTCATGAATATTTGAGTTTTCGATAGAACCTAACCATATATATATATATATATATATATATATATATATATATATATATATATATATATATATATATATATATATATATATATATATATATATATATATATATATATATATATGGTCCGGTTCCGGTGAGGACTTGTGAGGACACCTTAAAAAATTGAAAAAAAATATATAAAAAATACAAATCATAAAATCTAGAATAGTACTATATAATTATCAAAAAAATTTGAAAAAAAAATTTGCATCATTGCAAAACGTAATGATGCAATTTTTCTTTTTTTATTTTGGATCATTATTTCATTATAAAAAAATAATCATCGAAAAGTTTTTTTTTTTGAATCTTTTTTTCTTCGATATAGTACTATGATCCATTTTATTATTTATATTTTTTTTATATTTTTTTTCAATTTTTTTAAGGTGTCCTCGCAAGTCCTCACTTTAAGAATAATCATTACCCGATCCTGATTATATATATATATATATATATATATATATATATATATATATATATATATATATATATATATATATATATATATATATATATATATATATATATATATATATATATATATATATATATATATATATATATATATATATATATATATATATATATATATATATATATATATATATATATATATATATATATATATATATATATATATATAGAAGAGGTTTGGCTTTGGAAGGGGGTGCAAAGGGGGGGCCTGCTCCGAACTGAAGAAACAAAATCCAACTATTATTGCTGTGCCAACTTCTTAAATGCAAAGATGGTAGCAGCGGTGCTTCAGCATTTGCAGGTTACCACTGCATCCAACACACATAAAGACATAACCATCATTTTCATCACAAAGATACTTCATGTATTATTGATGGTGGCCATAATATTTCCCTTCGTTCTTCAGGAATATGTATATATACTTGCTTCTATATATCATTCCCATAAAGTTTCCAATCTTTTTCAAAGCACATGCTTAGACATAGTTAGAAATATCAAAATAACATTGTTTGAATCCCGTTATGCGTTGTTTTTGTTGGGTGCATGGTAGGTGTGAGTTAGGCCTATGCTTTGCACAAGGTTTTAGTTGAAACGTCATTTTGTCTATATGTACATGCATATTGTGTTTGTGTGTGTGTATCTATGCATGATTTTGTTTATGTAGATGTATGTATACAAATTTGCTGATTTCTGATGTCTACATGTTTATTTGTGGCAGCATGTATGCATGCGTGTTGCGTCAGTTTTTACATTGCCCCATTATATATTTAGAAATAATAATTATTATTTAACAAAACTTGGATAATATGAAACTCTTTGAATGGAATTATATAGTCGTCTGACGAACAATGTGGGTTCGTGTGTTATAACAGGACAAAAAAAAAAAAAAAAAACAGATTGTGTAAAATGTACAACTATCTTTATTTTTACTTTTACAAAATTATGAATGTACAACCGGTCGGAAGACATCGAAGTGATTTAATACATAGTGAGATAATATTATATGAAGTCACCAAAGTGGGAAAAATATTTCAAACATGACAGGTACCTATAAAAATATCAAAGGAGGTCATTAAGTTTCAGTTTAAGTATACAAAATGAGATAAATTTATTATTATATTTTTATTTCAAGTTGAAGTAACTGTTTCATTGAAAAGAGGATACAAAATTTATGGGGTTTTTTTCATAAAATTTATAAACTTGACTAAAAGTTGGGGTTGAATTTGTACATCACAAGCCGGAGAACCTCGACATCAGCAACATGGGCTGCTGCCTCGCCACCTTGTGTCACCGTTCGTCTCTTTGTTGTGCAATCGGATAAGGATCAATCAGTGAATTCGGTGAAGAAGAAGGGAGATGCTGAGGGTGGTCCTGCACGATTCACATACCACAAAGACCCAAGGTACTGTGGTAGTATTCTTTGAGTAGTATTCTTTGAGAATGGTAGCGTGTAATGGAATTGATGCATCTGTTTAATTTCTTTACTGTAAATATATACTACAAAGAAAACATATGTATTTTTTGAGAATGGTAGTGTGGCTTATGTGACCATTCTTTCAGAATTTACCTTGTTATTCCAAGAATGAAGTATATTCTTTGAGAAATGCTAATGTATTACACCAATAATGAAGTGTATTATTTGATAATGGTGGTGTGTTACACCAAGAATTAAGTGTATTCTTTGAGAATGGTAGTGTATTACGTCACGAATGATATGTATTATTTTAGAATGACAATGTATTTTTTCAGGAATGATGTTCTATGTGATCATCTGTGTTTTTGTATGTGCAATTATTATTTTTATGTGACGTTATTATTGTGCAGTCATTATTTTTATGTGCGGTTATTATTCATCACGTAATACAGTTATGAATTTTATATAATAAGACAAATACATATTAAATATAAATCTCAAAAAATTAGGAGATAAATAATGAATTTCCTTTTTTAAATATTTATTAATAGAATAAAATACCCTTTATAATGGCTTAATTGTAAAATACGATTAATTAATTGTCATCAATTTACAATTAGGCCCATGAGTCTAACATCATTGATCATTTCGATCGGACGTCCCGCAATTGGTCCTACATTCACACAATAATTATTGTTTGTATTTGATCGGGTATGTGTGTGTGTGTGTGTGTGTGTGTGTGTGTGTGTGTGTGTGTGTGTGTGTATATATATATATATATATATATATATATATATATATATATATATATATATATATATATATATATATATATATATATATACATATATACACACACACACACAGAGACCGCAGGACCAACAAAAATGTTGAGACCGCAAGACCAGTTTTGGACAAATCAATTTATTAGGGCATGTTAATAATTATGTATTTCAAGTAAAATTATAACAAAATTATAGTTTTCTAAAATCTAGGATTCTAATTGTTAGTTACCAAAAAAATTAATTTTTATTTTTAATAATTTCAGATTATATAACATCAATTTTTTTACTTTTTTTTATTTTTTTATTTTTTCCGTCAAAATATTTTTTAATTGAATGATTATATATATATATATATATATATATATATATATATATATATATATATATATATATATATATATATATATATATATATATATATATATATATATATATATATATATATATATGGATAGGATCAAATATATCAATACAAATATTGTGTAACCTTGAAACTCAATCTGGACCACTCATTTAAAACACATTCTTTTAAAAATGTACAAAATTTAATTCATTCTTTTAAGAATGGTTAGAACTCGTTATGTCAAAAACTTATTCTGTTAAGAATGTGTTTTTTTCATTGTTACGAGAATGAAATCTAATGGCCAGGATTTGGTTACAATGTAACACAATAATTGTCATTTTTATTATAACCTAGCCCTATATATATATATATATATATATATATATATATATATATATATATATATATATATATATATATATATATATATATATATATATATATATATATATATATATATGAATGATGGTTCTTACTTGTTTCTATAATGTTAAGTATTTATTTTTCATAACAATTTGAAATTGAAATTTTTTGTTTTTTTCTTAAGTTTGTGATTTTTTGTGATATAAAGTTATGTTTTGTTTTGCTATTTCGTCGGAGGTAGGTGGCTTCCCTGCATCGGGAGGCGGTTGGGAGTGATCCAGATCACGAGCTGGATGAACACAATCTGCCATTATAATGTCAATATGTAGGTTAATATATGTTATCGCGATATATATATATATATATATATATATATATATATATATATATATATATATATATATATATATATATATATATATATATATATATATATATATATATATATATATATATATATATATATATATATATATATATATATATAGGGATGGGTTCAATGCAGAACCAAATTAAATCACCTAACTGCAGAACCATGCTCTTAACCGTTAGATCAAGTTTTTAAAATAAAGTGTAGGATTGTCCTAAATAACATCCATATCCATATTTGAATCTCATAACTGAACATAAGAAATTAAATCAAATCAAATCCCTAAAAACAAGAGATTTCATATATATTCGAAAAAGTAGAATCTGCTCCCGTCGAAGAACTTCCTCCACTTGAATCACTGTTACGGACATTGAAATAATTTTGATATATGTTCATGTATGAACATATGTTCATTAATGAACATATGTTCATTAATGAACATACGATTACAGATCTTCGATTATATACGCAGAATCAAACACATTCACTCAAATCGAGAACATATGTTCACTAATGAACATATCTTCGATTACATACGCAGAATCAAACACATTCACTCAAATAGATATGTTCACTAATGAACATATGTTCATTAATGAACATATGTTCACTAATGAACATTTGTTCACTAATGAACATATGTTCACGTTATCGACATCAAATCACGAACAAATGAATAATTATAGATTGGAAATCAAAATCAAACACATTCACTCAAATCGAGAACCATGTAAACTGAATATAAACTCAAATCAAACACATTCAATAGATTGGATTAATATAAACTGAATATAAACTCAAATCAAACACATTCAATAGAACATACCTGCGATAAACCTAGAATCAACAACACTAAAATTGGGCAGACTCGAGGACTGTATCTGCACAATGGAGATGAATGGTTCTTTAATTTCTTTGCAATGGAGATGATCCGATCGCTTCAGTTTGCGGTTTGATTAAACCCCCTTCGTTTTTGGAATAAACGAAACCCCACAGCAATTGAAGATGACGAGACTATAAACCCTCCTTCGTATGTGATTCCCTATTATGCCCATGGGTGTATGTGATTCGCTGCACAACACATATAATTTTATGGTACACCTCTTTTTAATCTTATCCGTAGATGTAATGATCTGATGGTAATAAAGATGGTTCTGTGGTTAGGCAGTGTTTTTTAGTTCTATATTGAACCTTCCTATATATATATATATATATATATATATATATATATATATATATATATATATATATATATATATATATATATATATATATTATAATAGAAGCATTTTTCCTATCACCACATTCATTTGAAACCCCCAACCTTTCAACTTCCTTTTTAATTTGAAGTTTTTTCCTTTATCCCACATTGCTTCACATACATATATGATCATTTATCTTTCTCTTATATAATACAATGCATTTGCTTCCTTTCTCCATCAAATTTGATCTTTCAAGTCTATTATTAATTAATGATCATTGTATCATAAAACATGCTCTTATCTCAAGTTTTAAAAAATTTTACTATTTAGTTTCAACTATAAAAAGTATTGAAACTCAAAAATTAAAATTAAAATTACTAAAACATTTAAAATTTTGACTAGGTTGGAAGTTATAGTATGTCGTTTTTAAAAAGTGACACCGGTGTAAATATTTTTCGATTCACCAAGATGTATATACGTAGAGATTTTAAATTTACTTAAAACTTTTAAAAACTTGATTAGGTTGGAAGTTTATAGTACGTTGTTTGTAAAAAGTGACACCGGTGTAAACATTTTTCAATTCACCAATATGTATATACGTACAAATTTCCAATTTTTAACCTTTTAACCATCTATTATAAAGGAGATTATTCAAAAGAATGTGGTTTAACATTAATATTGATCATAATATGACTTTCAAAGTCTAATATTAATTACATATCATATTATCGTATAAACATGTTTTCTCAAAGTGATAAAGGCTTCTATTTATAGATTTTAGTTTCAAAAAATATTAAAACTCAAAATGAAGATGAATATTGCAAAAAAAAAAACTTTTGAAAACTTGCTAGGTTACAAGTTTAAAGTATGTCGTAAAATAGTGACAAGGATGTTGCATTACACATATATAACCTTTAATTCTCCCTTATATGGTACCACTTTTTAGGTTCTCTTATCAATATTTAGCGTACCATTGTTTTCAAAGTCTATTGTTAATTACTGTTTTTATTTCAAAGTTTCAACAACTATCCTATTTTGTTTTAACTTCAAAAATCATTTAAACTAAAAGATGAATATTTAAACGAGTTAAAAACTATTAAAAAATCAATTGAGTTGCAAGTTCATAGTGAGTCGTGTGCCTCAGTTCAATGTGTGATGACAATGTTTTAAACATTTTATTTTGCTTTCATAAGATTTATGCACATAAAACTTTTAAAAGGTAATCGTTTAAAGTTAAAAAAAATGTTTATATAAATATTATAATATATGTTATTTAATCAATTTTAATCATATACCACATTAATTTGAATTTATTAGAAAAAATCGTATCATAGTGGACACCGGTGAGTACCCGTCGAAATTGTAGGAAAATGGTCTTAAAACTGAAATCAAAGGTTCCTGGAATGTTGCAACCGATTCCTAATTTGGTTATAATAAAAAACACAAAAGAACAAAGATATTAGAGAAATGATTTTAGCCACTCTACTTATAGATGTTTTCTTTCCCTTCAAATTTGTATCTTAAGCTATGTGGGATGAGAAATATATTAGTGTCTTTACTTATAGATTTTTGATTTCTCTTCATTTGTGTTGTTAAGCGATGTGGGATAAGAAAATGATACAAAATAAACATTATAAAGAAAATTTTAATCCCACATCGTCATGATAAACCAACCCAAGAAGCATTTTTATTCTATAAATAACGGTCTCCCTCAAATTAAAATAATTATATAGATCATTATATATCTTTTATTGTTGGAAACATTTCCAAATAGTAAAGTTCAAGGAAATATATAGTTAAAATTTTATTATTTTTTAATGAAGTTGAGCTTTAAATATTTAGCAAGTCGATCCAAGATGAGATATGGATTCGTTCATCAAGTTGCACAAAATCGCATGCATTGTGTTGAATAATGCAAGTTTGAACTTTTATTTATTATGCAATATCATTGGTCAAAAATGACGATTTCTAATTTTCTCAAAGGTCATTCAATAAATATACTTCGAGTATTCTAACTATATTTATTTTTTTATTATAAATGAAGTCATTCAAATCAATATGGTTCAATATAAATGATTTATCTTTTACCACATCAATTTGAGGTTTTTTTCTTTATCTTACATTGTTTCACATACACATATGACATTTTATCTTTCTCTTATATAATACAATTAATTTACTTTCATTATTTAGAAAAGAGCATACTATTAATTTAAATTAAATATTTGAAATTAAAACATGACCAAATACACAATCTTTAAATTGATTTTAAAATAGATAAAAATAAAATTAAATTTGAAATTTTACAAAAACTTTATCCAAGCACAAACTGTTGGTAGACTACCAAACTTATGTGGTTTGAGATAACTCTTTATCTTAAACCATATTAATTTGATTTTTATTTGATACATTGTATTTATTCATTAAAATTATTAAAATTTCCTGTCTTCCAAATTTATGACACATGTATGTATTATCATATAATTAAAAATAATGAAAATATTTTTCTATATAATTTTTTTAATTTGGGATAAAATAGCATGTATTTGTTTATATTCTAACTAATTTTTCCCTGCGCAACGTGCGGGCATTCGTCTAGTATATATATAAAAGAGGCGTGGCTTTGGAAGGGGGTGCAAAGGGGGGGCCTGCTCCGAACTGAAGAAACAAAATACAGCTATTATTGTTGTGCCAACTTCTCAAATGCAAAGATGATAGTAGCGGTGCTTCAGCATTTGCAGGTTACCACTGCATCCAACACACATAAAGACACAACCATCCTTTTCATCACAAAGATACTTCATGTATTATTGATGGTGGCCATAATATTTACCTTCGTTCTTCAGGAATATGTATATATTATTGCTTCTATATATCACTCCCATAAAGTTTCCAATCTTTTTCAAAGCACATGTTTAGACATAGTTAGTAATATCAAAATAACATTGTTTGAATCTTGTTATGCATTTTTTTGTTGGGTGCGTGGTAGGTGTGAGGAAGGCCTATGCTTTGCACAATGTTTGAGTATAAATGTCATTTTGTCTATATGTACATGCATATTATGTGTGTATGTGTGTGTATGTATGATATCGCGTAAATTATACATATTTTCCGCACGATATCAGTGTGATTTTAGTTTAATTTCATATATGTTATGAACTAAAAGATACCTAATATGCTTAAATATTCGTTTTGAAGCTAAAAATACGCGTTTGGAGCTAACGAACGAATTACACAAACATTTGAGCTTAAAAAGAAGCAAAGCGAAAATCTGCCGGACACCAAGGGCGCACCCCGCCCACATGCAGGCGCACCGCGCCCAAAGATAGAACCAGATCCCGCTTTTCGTCAGACTTTTGATTAAAATAATTGAGCGTGCGTTTATCCAATGATTCAACCGACCTGCCAAGCATGTGCAAGGGCACACCCCGCCTACCTTTTGGGCGCACCGCGCCTCAGATCCGACATTAAAGCTGCAAACCACGTGCTCCCTCGTGCGACAGTTGGCGAACGTGCGCAGATCTGCTTTAGGCGCACCGCGCCCCTATTCAGGCGCACCGTGCCCAACTCCAGCGACCACTATAAATTCAGCCCTTCAGCTCTTCTTTTACACAACACACACCACCTTCAGACCAGATTGTCTCTCTGCACCTCCACACCTCCAAACTCGGCCAGGAAGCTTGTAGAATCAAAGGGGAAACTATGGAATCGAGAGCTTGAAGAATGTTCAGCCGGGACTTCATTCGGTTTGCTTTATATATATTTAGCATTCTATTATGATTTCCTAAGCCGTATTCTTCAGATTATGTTATCTGTATTATTTATTACTTAGATTTGAGTACTGTTTAGTTATGATTTGATTGTTATTTATCGGATATTGAACGTTTTATATTTTATCTCGCATAATTCATTTGACGCCAATTTGATTATCATGACCATTGAGATCAAAATCTCGAATGAACCTTGTATGATACGAACCAATACATGATTATTTGGAATACATAATCGCATGACCATTGCCATTAATGACTTTATAATCATAGGATTAGGTAGTTGGACCAAAACATCTAATCACTTTAGAAATCGATGTTTAACGTTCAATATCCATTGCACTAATAACATATCAAACATAACTAGATGGTTTATTCAAATCTAAGTATTAATGTTTACTTTTATATTTTGTAATTTATATTTCGCGTAACTTTTTCCTAGGCGATGTTGATTCATTAATATAATATGTGTTGATCTAGTTCTTGATTCGAGTTTAATATCGGTTAGGATATATGACTTGCATGCTATACATATTAAATGTGGTTACAGTTTGTATTCTTGATTGCCATCTTCATATGATTAAGTTTAAATGGCCATTTAAACGTATTGATCACATGAACCGTCATGATGTATAATTGACAACTATATATCATTGGACTAGTTATTGACCATTTAACTAGGAAGGTTATCTAAGTTACAAACTTGATTAGTGAAATAAGACTTATATCACATTTAGTTACAACTCATGACCATTGATTGTATGAACATATCACTTTGACCATTAGGATATGGGCTATGTTTACATGCTAGATTGTATTAATACTTGATGATTATAAGTTAAATAGTTACATGACCATTGTGCTATTTTAACTTATTAGTCATAGAATTGGTGACTTGACCATACGATCCTACAACTTAATGCAACTTATTTAAATTCATTGCACATAATCAAAACTAGTCAACATAGGTTTATATGAATCAACAGATCCTAGACGAAAGTTTCCCTTGTTATTTTTGTTAAGATCATTTATTATTTCGTCATTTATTTTATAATCAAAGTTTTACGAGTTTTCATTAAAACTCGCCCCTAAGTATTTGCTTGAATAATTGTTAATTGATAATTGATTTTCTTAACTTAAAGATAGCCGTTTTCCCTTGGGTCGACAACCCGGATTTACCATTACTATACTACAATCGACTAGGTACACTTGCCTAATTGTGTTGTTCTATTCATACATGGTATTTCCCTGTTCATAAATGTAAAACTAATGTGAAATCATTTTCGAAAATCTTATAAACGCTAATAACACATCAAGTTTCTTGGTGCCGTTTTTAGATGTTTTATATGTATGTCAGAATGCACAACAAGTTTTTGGCGCCGTTGCCGGGGAATTCGGTTTTATTTTTATTTTATAGAAAATTAAATTATTAGTTAATATTTATGTGATTTTAAATTTGTTTTTGTGTTATGTATTTTTATTGTTTTGATTGACATATCACTAATCATAAATAGATATTTGCACACCTTAAGCATATTTTAAGTGTGGGGTGAATATTTGGGGAAAAATGAAGTAACAAAAATTTGAAGTCTTTTCTGCTCACGCAATGCGACGTGTATGCCATCCGGACGCAACGCGTCGACAATCTGGATCGCGTTGAGAAAGAGACAACTTCAAAAATTACGCGACACGAAAACGTGCTTGACGCGTAAACACCCGAAGCAGATATTGGTCGTACATAATGATACATGGCTAAAAATCAGCCACTACTGAGAAGAGGGACGCTTCTTTACAGTAGGGGCAGCGATACTGACGACGGTCAAAAGTCGCACAGCCACACCACACCCGCATACCGGTAGCCACGGATTTGAAACTTCAGGGACCACAAAATGAGTGATATTTTTCTTTCGTTGTTATTACTTTTACTTTTGTGATTTAATTTTTGTATGTTTATTTGTATGTGAATAATTTTTGTCCAAGTGATGCATATGCAGATTTGCTAAGATTCCATGCTGGCAGCATGTTCAATGAATTCTTTTATGTGGAAAGAGCCTCATATATGACGTCGACCGATACCCAAGGGGAGTCTGTTCCATTTTGCTCCCTTTACTGTTTTGAATTATAAATACAATAAAATTATTGTATAATATAAGTGTAGGGTTAGGACGTCATACTGCAATGATTAACTGAGCCAATTAAAATTTTTGTTATCTTAAACATCTTTTCCAAAATTGAACGCTTAAAAAAAATTGTTAAGAAAAATATTTTGAAAATAAATTTGTAGGTTACATTTAATTTTATGTATGTATTTTTATTTTTCATTGTTTTATCTAAAGTCTAGTTGTGTAGAGGACAAGTTTTTATAATGGTAGTTACAAAATGTTTTGCATAAATAATGAAATAGACCCGTTGAAAATTTATCAGTTGTTAAAAATTGAGTTTTTGCCAAAACAGATTGAGTCAGTTTCCCTACTTGCAAAAATGCGCGAATTATATGCTGTTACTAAATTGCGGAAAATAAGCCTCGTTAAATGAACTTAAAATGAGAAAAATTCTCAAGAAATCTGATGTGTTAAAAAGCAGAAGTCAAGTAATGTTATACCATAAGATTGAGACTCAGGAAGGAAAATTCAATCAGTGGCCTTTGGCATTCGAGCAAGTAGACATAAAATGGGGCCTACGGGCATTTCTACTCCTTATTACCTAAAACCATCTGGTTTGGGATAATATTGTCGAAAGCTCGCTACACGGGTGTCATCGAAAGTCATGGAATTTCCTTAGTGGCCTTTGGAATTTGAATTAGTAGACTCTGTACAGTCTTGAGTTGAAAATTTGTAATCAAGAGTTCCATAGAAAGTCACGAGTTTCAAAGGTACGAAAAAAATGGAAATAATAACTTAACTTGATAAATTTAGTACAGCATTATTTTTATTCTAAATATGGGAAATTTAACAAAAAGTCTTGAGGTAGAAGAATCTTTAATGGGTGTATTCGATGTTATGTAAAAATGAGTTTTTATCAATCTAAAAGACTTGTCGTTTATAGAAAGAGAGTTTATTTAAGATTTTGAAAAGATAAATATATGTACATAGGACTAGGTATAATCTACTATGTTTATTCTTAATTCTTTATTCTTAACATCGGTAATAAACGCTAGATCTGTGGTAGCGTATGAAAAGTTGTTTGAGCATCAAAACGTTTTGGCTTGGTTATAAATTGTAGTTTGCTTGAGGACAAGCAAAGTTCAAGTGTGGGGTATTTTGATATCGCGTAAATTATACATATTTTCCGCACGATATCAGTGTGATTTTAGTTTAATTTCATATATGTTATGAACTAAAAGATACCTAATATGCTTAAATATTCGTTTTGAAGCTAAAAATACGCGTTTGGAGCTAACGAACGAATTACACAAACATTTGAGCTTAAAAAGAAGCAAAGCGAAAATCTGCCAGACACCAAGGGCGCACCCCGCCCACATGCAGGCGCACTGCGCCCAAAGATAGAACCAGATCCCGCTTTTCGTCAGACTTTTGATTAAAATAATCGAGCGTGCGTTTATCCAATGATTCAACCGACCTGCCAAGCATGTGCAAGGGCGCACCCCGCCTACCTTTTGGGCGCACCGCGCCTCAGATCCGACATTAAAGCTGCAAACCACGTGCTCCCTCGTGCGACAGTTGGCGAACGTGTGCAGATCTGCTTTAGGCGCACCGCGCCCCTATTCAGGCGCACCGTGCCCAACTCCAGCGACCACTATAAATTCAGCCCTTCAGCTCTTCTTTTACACAACACACACCACCTTCAGACCAGATTGTCTCTCTGCACCTCCACACCTCCAAACTCGGCCAGGAAGCTTGTAGAATCAAAGGGGAAACTATGGAATCGAGAGCTTGAAGAATGTTCGGCCGGGACTTCATTCGGTTTGCTTTATATATATTTAGCATTCTATTATGATTTCCTAAGCCGTATTCTTCAGATTATGTTATCTGTATTATTTATTACTTAGATTTGAGTACTGTTTAGTTATGATTTGATTGTTATTTATCGGATATTGAACGTTTTATATTTTATCTCGCATAATTCATTTGACGCCAATTTGATTATCATGACCATTGAGATCAAAATCTCGAATGAACCTTGTATGATACGAACCAATACATGATTATTTGGAATACATAATCGCATGACCATTGCCATTAATGACTTTATAATCATAGGATTAGGTAGTTGGACCAAAACATCTAATCACTTTAGAAATCGATGTTTAACGTTCAATATCCATTGCACTAGTAACATATCAAACATAACTAGATGGTTTATTCAAATCTAAGTATTAATGTTTACTTTTATATTTTGTAATTTATATTTCGCGTAACTTTTTCCTAGGCGATGTTGATTCATTAATATAATATGTGTTGATCTAGTTCTTGATTCGAGTTTAATATCGGTTAGGATATATGACTTGCATGCTATACATATTAAATGTGGTTACAGTTTGTATTCTTGATTGCCATCTTCATATGATTAAGTTTAAATGGCCATTTAAACGTATTGATCACATGAACCGTCATGATGTATAATTGACAACTATATATCATTGGACTAGTTATTGACCATTTAACTAGGAAGGTTATCTAAGTTACAACCTTGATTAGTGAAATAAGACTTATATCACATTTAGTTACAACTCATGACCATTGATTGTATGAACATATCACTTTGACCATTAGGATATGGGCTATGTTTGCATGCTAGATTGTATTAATACTTGATGATTATAAGTTAAATAGTTACATGACCATTGTGCTATTTTAACTTATTAGTCATAGAATTGGTGACTTGACCATACGATCCTACAACTTAATGCAACTTATTTAAATTCATTGCACATAATCAAAACTAGTCAACATAGGTTTATATGAATCAACAGATCCTAGACGAAAGTTTCCCTTGTTATTTTTGTTAAGATCATTTATTATTTCGTCATTTATTTTATAATCAAAGTTTTACGAGTTTTCATTAAAACTCGCCCCTAAGTATTTGCTTGAATAATTGTTAATTGATAATTGATTTTCTTAACTTAAAGATAGCCGTTTTCCCTTGGGTCGACAACCCGGATTTACCATTACTATACTACAATCGACTAGGTACACTTGCCTAATTGTGTTGTTCTATTCATACATGGTATTTCCCTGTTCATAAATGTAAAACTAATGTGAAATCATTTTCGAAAATCTTATAAACGCTAATAACACATCAAGTTTCTTGGTGCCGTTTTTAGATGTTTTATATGTATGTCAGAATGCACAACAATGTATCTATGCATGATTTTGTTTATGTAGATGTATCTATGCAAATTTGCTGATTTCTGATGTCTACATGTTTATTTGTGCCAGCATGTATGTGTGCGGAATTATATATTTCAATTAAATTATAACAAAATTATAGTTTCCTAAAATCTAGGATTTTAATTATTAGTTACCAAAAAAAACTAATAAATTAATTTTTTATTTTTAATAATTTGAGATTATATAACGTCAATTTTTTACTTATGTTTTATTTTTTTATTTTTTCCATCAAAATATTTTTTCATTGAATCATTTGATTTATACGATTTCATTCATAAATGATTATAAAACACAATGTAGTTTTATATTTATATTGAATTAGTTTTTAGTATATTTGTAGACGTAAAAAACTTCGAATACAATTGTAATCATCTATTAATATAGTTGTAAATATAAAATGAATAGAACACAATGCAAAGATAAAGAATGAAATATATTTGTAGAATAAAATATTGTTTTAATCGTAAATGATTACAACACAATATAAAAAAATACAATGCGGTTTTAATCATAAATGATTACATCACAATATACTATATGTTTCTTATTTATTCCTGCACTGAATCTTTTAACTTGAAATGGAAAATTTTGACACATGAACTTGTGCTCCTTTTTTCTATTGAAATCTGCATGATTAAAAGGTGCCTCATAAGTGATTAGCAACGATGTAAGACATGAATGTTCAATAATCATGTATGATTAGCAATCATTAATATCAAACAAAAATTAGCAATGAATATGAAAAATCAGTAATTAATATGAAAAATCACATGTTAATCATCAATGATTAACAGAAGAAAACTAATATACAATCACCTATAATTACAATTATGTCTATTCATTGTTTCTAATATGAAAAATCACGTGTTAAACATCAATGATTGTAATGAACTTCAATGTTTAAAGCAATGCTTCAAGAAATTAGGATAACAAAAGTTTCATTTAACTATTCAAGCTTTCAAGCATTGCTTCAAAAAAATTAAGACTCAAGGCTAATGTTAAACATGTACACAATCCTAACGTGGATTATAATGATCTTAATGTTGACGTTATCAGTTCCAAACAGTTCACAATTCAACCATTTTCAATCAATTTTGGATCAGACAACTGCAAGTCTGTGAATTCGTTTCTAGCAAAATTCTGTTGCAGGTGTTGGAAATTTCAATTGAAGACACAGAAAACAAAAATTGACAGAGAAAGTTCAATTGAAGACACAGAGAACAGAAATTGACAGAGAAACCGACCCAATCATCAATGATTAAGAATTAGTTAAACCCTAATGCTTTTCAATTAGTAACGATTGTAAAGGAAAAATACCCTCTTTAATAGAGTATAACCAAATTCACCATATGTGACTCATTTGATTCACTTTAGTTTTAGGATAAGAAAACATATTAGACATAAACACGCACACACACATATATTCGTGTATGGCATGCTAAGAACTGAACAAAGGAAATTAACAAAGTCATCTAAGTAAGAATTGAACATTACCCCAATGTGCAATCAGATCCCATGATCTCCCTTTCTTTATTTTTATGTTTGCTTTTCTTTTTTTCGTTCGATTCACGTAGGCCAGACCATGAGGTCTTCCTTTCTTTTTATGGTTCTCTTTTCTTTTTCTGGTTTGATTCTCGTTGAAGATATGAACACGCACACACATCAAGGAATCGATCGATCATTCCATCTCTCGGCCTCACACTTTCTCGATCTTGCTGCTAGAAAAACGATTCTTAATCACGCATTCACACATTTTCTCAATCGATCCCCCAATTTCTGATGAACACATCGTGCATTGATTCGAGAAGGATGGAATGAGGCGGCATACAAGAGTTGTAGGTTAAGAGAGACGACGAGAGAGATAAAGGGAGAGAAAGAGAGAAAGGGGGAGAAATTTTAGGACTTGATAAAATTAACATCATTGTTAATTACCTTATTACCCTCATGTTATATATAATTAAAAGTATTTGAATTAAATTTATTAATAATTACAAAACTATTAGTTTAATTATAGCCCTAGATCTAAGATGATAAATCGTTGAGATTTTCCCTCATGTTCTCAACCTTTTTTTGATCCTCAAATGTTCCTTGTTCTATATATATATATATATATATATATATATATATATATATATATATATATATATATATATATATATATATATATATATATATATATATATATATATATATACATATATATATATATATAATTATAAATACAATTATATATATATATACAATTATAAGTCATGGCTTAGACACCTAATCTAACATATATATATATATATATATATATATATATATATATATATATATATATATATATATATATATATATATATATATATATATGTTAGATTAGGTGTCTAAGCCATGACTTATAATTGTATTTATCTTGTTAATAAAACCAAAGTCCATTTGGGTTGCCCTCATAGCTGGAGGATAGATGTATAGTTCAGTAGAGAGAATGGTTGATCTATTAATTGTTTAATAAATCAATAGAAAATAAATATAAAGTTTATTAATATATTTAAGTGTTAATATATATTAACTAGAAACCATATTAATTAATTGAGATTTAATGTTGAATTAATTGGATTTAATTTAGTGATTAAATAAATTAATAAAATGTGCAAGGACTGGTTTGTATTTATTCAATAGTTGAATAAGTGGCAAGGTAAAACCAGGGACCAAAATGGCGCCACCCTGGAGGCTCCTCCAGGATTTGGCGAAACCCTAATTAGGGTTTTGGGAAGCCTGGTCCAAGTGGTCAAAAGGCTTGTCCATTTGGAGGCTCCTTAGGGTTTCAGGTGTAACCCTAGGAGGCTATAAAAGGAACCCCCTGGGCACATCATATCTCACGCCATCTCTCTCTCTATTACTCTGCTGAAATGTCTTCTCCATTGCTTTGGGTGTGACTTGCATTTGAGGCAGGATAATTTGCTGCTAGCTTCAAGAACAAGATCAAGGAAGGTTGGTTATTCTTATTTGATCTTTAGAAATTAATTGTTCCCTTTAGGTTTTAGTTTATTATCTTCATAGAAGAAAACATAGATCATATTAGGGTTGCATGTGAACCATAGGAATTTATTTGTTCATTGGTTGCATAGAAACCCTTCAATATATATATATATATATATATATATATATATATATATATATATATATATATATATATATATATATATATATATATATATATATATATAACGTATCATAGGATACGACGTGACAAAGCCCTTGCGACTCAGAGCAACCAGCGCTGCCCTACAGCGCCGGTCCGTTACGCCACAACAATCAGCGCTGTCCCGCGGCGATGATCCGATTACCTCGCGGCACTAGCCCACTGCGGAACGCCTACGACATAAATGGCGCCCTACAGCACTGTGACAACTAAAAAATTTTAGCCAACAAAAGTCAAATGTGACTAAACCAGGAACATGCTGACTCCTATAATATAAAGTAAATTTCAAAACTTTAATGAAATATGGTTATATATTGTGATGTTATGTGTATAATTCTAAATGAACATCTCGCAAACATAGTGACTTAAACCATAGGGTCGCTCAAGGAGAGAAACCCATACACTCGGAGAAACGATTTTCAGACAACTAGTCATCATTCGGAAACTATTTCGGATACTCCCAATCTCCGAACCACTTTCGGAGTCAGTGACTTCGGAAACTAGTTTTCGGACCCTTCAACTCTCCGAATCCTCGAGACTGACTTCGGAACCCACTGAGCTCGGAACTCCCAAGTAGGAGCTTTTGATTTCGAAAACCCCCATGCTCCAAAATCGCCACTCGATTCGGAACTGACACTCGGAGAATGCTCAGGTTTCCGAGTGATATTCGGAAACTGATTTTTTCGAAAACCCAACCTTCAGAATCAGAACATTGAAATATTGAACCTTGGATCCTTGTGTCACGAGTTCTGAAGGTATCATTTTCGGACTCCATGCCTCCAAAACTTACCCCAAAACTTACCTCTCACATGCAATGTCCACTTCCTAATAGGAGACCATCTTCCTAACCCTTACTCCTAGCACCTGCTAAATAACAAGTTCCAACGCAAATGTCAATCAAATCACAAGGTGAACTGCTACTAAGTACACCTAGGACTAAATGATTTGACATAAAGCATAACTAACCCCTCTTCTAATCGGTTCCCCATACTCGTTGAACCCATAAACCCACAAACTCATCATATTTTCTCTCAACTTTCTCTCAACTCTCAACTTCCACCACCTTTCTCTCTACCCACTGCCGCAACAGCACCACCGTCCTCCGCCATTTTTCCAAGTGTAAAATCATATCATACTTGGTCCATAGGTCCGAGAGCCCAAGTCTTGGTTCCTGTCGACGAACTCCCGAGCCAATACTCTTTTCTCAACAGTTCACGCTTCAAGGGTGAGCTTCATACCCCTCCTTTTTACTTTTCCGAAACTTTTAGGGGGAGAATACAAGACATCATGTTATAAATACCATTTCCACGTATGCTTGAATGTATTTATATGTTTGACAAAGAATTTATACAAGATAAAATGGTTATTCATGCGAGAATATTACTGAATTTCGGACCTCTGTCCGAACAGACCTCGCACATATTTATATTTAAATACGATAAGTGAAAGGTACTAACTGTAACTCTATTTCGCAAAGTCAATAGTTCTAAAACCAACTATGATACCAAAAATACAAGAACTCACGCACTACAACAAACGATGTCTTAGATGAACTATTATAGGAATGGTTTATGGATACAAAGTCTTCCACTACATTGAAATGGCATAGGTTACTTATATAGAAATATTATATAATTTAACTACATCCAATGTTATTTTGGAAATAAGATAACGACAGAAAAACTAGAGGGTTTTCTTAACTACAAAACGTAAACGGGTCGATGATACATACATTTGGTGAGACGGGTCTTCACAGTACTTTTTAGTACTTACACTATAAGTCCTGAAATTTATAACCAGAATCTCGGTAAGAGAGCGTGACATTGTGTATAGATTTATACGGGACTGACAACCCCGCACCTGAACTGTTAGCTACAGCTAGACCGGCCGGTCTGAGGTGACAACTGTCATAACATTTCCGACACCTGAAGAAACGTCGAAGCAGGCCAACTAGTCTACAGTATGGTTATAGGACGCCTCACGACGAAAAATCAATTCACCCTTTTTATAAATGTTTACGTTAAAACTTACATTTTATAAGTGCTACCTTATGACCTACACTGTATTTAACGTTTGGGTTTTCAGACCTACAACACTTCTAAATATAGAAAATACTGGATTTTCTTGAGCTTTCAAATCCACGATTTATCACAAAGGAATTTCTATACAAAATACTTATGAACTCACCAACTTTATTGTTGACGCTTTTCAAAATACTTGCATTCTTAGGGAACCAGTAAACAGGTTCGCAAGCAATGACGACGGAACGCTATGACGTCATAAATTACGTATTTTTGAATCTTATGTAATTGTAATGGAAACAACAATATTGAACTTATGTAACTTTTACAATTATATTATGATGGTTGTGATTGATTGGATTCATTTTAATTGACGTTGTTATGATATTGTACATGAAGTCACCCACCTTCGAACTTTTCCGCCATTACGGTTTGAGGGTGTGACAAGCACCGTACTCGACAACCTGCAGGCGGCCTGACACAAACATGCGATAAAAGGTGTGCACAACCCACTACATATGCGCCCTCTTGATAATGCCTAGTAATATCAAGTATTATAGTCGTTATTGAGCCAAGTTTTGAATGAAATATACTTCTGAAAATACGATATTACTCATGTTTTATGCCATTGGTTCTTGTTGCAAACTACAGAAAATACAGGGTAAAAAGTTTTAGCATAGTGTGGAAACAAGCTACTTCAGGTCGAAGTAACACGCGTGTCGCGTACCCTGAGGAGCGATGCAACGCGGTGAGCTGGTTCACCGGGTGAGGATTTGAAATTCAAAGTGCGAAGAAATGGGGAATAAATGTCAGTCGTGCACTCTTGATGTCGATCCACTTGTTGGACGATGACCAAAAAGATGATGGCGACGATGTGGCTTTTGAAAACGAGAAACATAATTTTCTCGCCACTCATGATCATTCATGAGTGTAAAATTAGACGTGATTGATACCATCGATGAGGAAATCTGCGAGCATACTGATATTATGCCCTCCGACCCCATCAGATTGGAAAATTTTTGGTTGTATTGCAGGCCAAAACTGCAGCTGCAGACAACACTCGAGATGCGAGCAACAAACGCTTCGCAAAAAAACTACTGGGAGCGGCACTGCATGCGCTCCACGTCAAGCCAGTGATCTTTAAGAGATACCGAAGAAAAGATCGAGCTTGTAGGTTTAAAGCCACTTCTAAGCAGTCACGCGAATTAATCGGAAGACGGCGACCGGGCAGCAACAGAGGAACCGGCAAGCCATTCGACCCAGGAAAACTGGAGGAGCATTGGGTCGAGGAACGGACAGTGGCTGACATTCAGCAGAGACAAATGGCGTACAACCCACCGTAGCTGTTAAAAGACGATCCAACTAAAAGACCGAGCAAATAAGCGCTTTCGGGAGGCAACCCGACAATTTCGATAAGTGTTTTATTTTTTGTTTTCAATTATTAGTTTTTATTTTGTCAAGATATTACTCGGAAAATTTTTCAAAAATAACACGGCATGACCCAAGTGTTGGGTGGTGGTGAAGAATTCAAAACAATTCAAAATGGGGCAAAAAGCATGTTAGCGCCGCTAACACTAATGTTAGCGACGCTAACACTAATGTTAGCGACGCTAACATTAGTTAGACCCGCGGGTTTTTAACTTGTTATCGCCGCTAATTTTGAACATCACCCCCACTTCGCGATTGTGACGACCGAGCACGCAAATTTCACCCGATTTTATCGATTTTTCGTCCGTATCTTCCGGCCAAACTCCGATTGAAAACCTAGGGTACGTATCTCAACACATTATTACTATTCTTATCGTGAATCTTGGCTGAACCGTGGGTTTTTGAGCCGTTTGGGGTTCGACCAAACCGGACCTTCAACCCCAAATCGATGCAATTTTGGCTTGTTTTTCGTGAAACTTAGACTTAGGGTTTGTTAATCGGGCCTATAGCAACACATTGGTATGTTCAATTTGACAAAAACAGGTCGGACTCAAGAATCAAGAAACTAGGGTTCGTTTTTAGGGGTTTTGACCCAATCGAGAAATTGAGACATTTTTAGTTCGTTTTTCCTGAAATAAACATAGGGCTTTTGCTAGTCTCTAGTTTAGGACGTATTGGTATGATCAATTTGAAAATCGGACTAAAATAAAAAAAAATCGGAAAGTTTTGCGGTTAGGTTCTTCAGTAGCGGAGCTAATCTTTCGATTAGTGACGTTATTGATTCCAAGGACCAATTTTGCAACTATTTCTCATAATTATGCACTGGGTTTTGTTTGTAATTGATTCTTGCAGATGGCATGTCGCATGAGACCCATTGTTCCACTTGCTACACTGTCGGAGCATCCGTTTATGGAGTTTCCGAAGGGACTGTCGGGGTCTACGACAGCCTAGGCACGACTGCCTGTATTGGCTCGTCGAGAGGTTGAGGTGGCGCCATCATTAGACTGGATACTAGCTATAGATTCTGGCATCATGCCTCGTTTGGAGCAGCATCTGGTCCGCACCTAGACCAGTGCAGATGGAGTTCATCAATTTACATGTCGTGGCTGGGACCGTTTCATCGTGGCAGGCGAGACTTGCTACTGGGAGCTATCCTGGAGTTTTACGCTACATGCAATTGGGGAGTATAGGGTGACGATTTGTCCCGGCGGACGATCCGGTTCCGATTGGGAGGCGTGCACAGGGAGTGCAGGTATTTACACTGAGGAGGAGACTGTTGATCCACATTTCCTGTCGTTCTTAGCCGCATGCACCACCCATCCAAACGACGGAGTGACGGAGGCAGCCATCTGAGCCGAGATCAGCGATATTGCATTTACCACTTCTGCTACTGCTAGCACTATACGATCGCCGATCCATCATCTATTAAACATGATTGTCACTTGCACCCTTACGCAGCGCAAGGGTGGCGATAAGTATCCGAAGAAGAATCTACGATTTTTGTGGGCACTTCTCCGAGCTGATAGGTTCTACCACCTTCCTTACCTGTTAGGTGAGTTCTTGGTTGGGTCCGCGCAGCCCAGAGCAGTTAGTCCCTTGGTTGGTGTGCATTAAATTACACGCATAGTCGAGTCCTACGACATGCTACAGATCGAGGTCACGAGACTGATGACTCCGTCCCGTCCGAGACCGATGGGAGCCACTTTTCTATTAGTGATAGACGTTATCACACCCTGGGGTGATGGTAGCTACATGTTAGTTGGCGAGCCTCATCGGCACAAGCTCAGGATATGGACGTAGAGATGGAGGCAGAGGCTGAGATACTGGCCATATAGCCGGAGGTTCGCATTCGCCGACCACGACCACAAAGGCGTAGGAGAGAGCCATCTCAGGCTCAGCAAGATCAGGAGCCAGAGCCATTGTTCGTCCAGGCCACACTCAGATCCTTGGTGGCCGGTCAGGTAAATATTCGAGCTGACATATGACGATTGGAGCGCACCATCTTGAGATATTTGAGGCAACGACTAGTGGAGACGACGAGGCAGGACCATCAGGCACTCACCATGATGATATTGAGTGATATTTCTTGTACCTTTTTATGTTCCTTCTTTTTATTTCTAGTTTTAGTTTTTGTTTTATGTATTTAAATCTTATGTCTGTAACTAAACTTTAACATTTTTGCATGAGTTGATATTTTGTTAATAGATTACGATTATCTGTCGAACTTTGATTGTTGCACGAACTGAGGGAGTTGCATAATGCAAGTGTGGGGTCACCGTACCCTTGTACTTATGTTATGCAGGCGAGTTTACTGACGCGCCCAACTCCTGGATTTCATTGAGACAACGTAACCAATCGGTAATGTTACATGTTACAGTTGATCCCGACAATCAAGCAATTCACCGTTCAAATGGGTAACTCTTTTCTCCCTTGTTTTGAAATTTTATTATGTACAACGGGGGCGTTGTACGGTTTAAAGTGTGGGTGAGGACGGTCGAAAAGATTTTTGAATTTGTGCGAAAAAGTCATAATTTTCAAATTTTTAGCAATTTTCAAATTTTGTTAAGAAGTTGTAACTTGGAAACAAATAGTTTTTTGAATGTTATAGCACTATGGTATTTTTCAAGGAATACTGTTTAGTTGTTGACATGCTAGTTTTAGTTAAAATAAGTTAGTGTTTGGAAGTTAGAAATTTTGGACTTAGAGTATCTTATGATTGGGATTCAATAGGGGATTGTCAATCGGTGACCTTTGTTGTTTAAGTTGGTAGGTCTGAAAATGGTGGCCCGTAGGGCATTTATGCACCTCACTACCTAAGATCATCTAGTCTAGGATAGTGTTTTCGAAAGCTCGTTACACGGACAACATCGAAAGTCATGGATAATTCCTTAGCGGCCTTTACAATCTGAATGAGTAATTTTACACATTTGTGAACCGAAAATTTGTAATCAAGGGTTCTTTAGAAAGTCGTGAATCACAAAGGGTATTTTGGTCATTTTTCCCAAAAATCATTTTCATCTAACTTCTTGAATACAATAAACTTTGAAACCGAATATATTCAAATTTGTTGGTCTTTGCTAAAATTTGTTAAAAACTCATTTGCTTGGGGACAAGCATAGCACAAGTGTGGGGTGTTTGATAACGCCTAGTAATATCAAGTATTATAGTCGTTATTTAGTCGGGTTTTAGTTAGTTTGTCCTTCTTAATTGACTATAATCACATAATTTTGTGCCAAAGTGCTTGGAAATATTTTTAGTGTAAATACAGAGGTTTTAATGCAAATTGGGAGAAGTTACAGAGCAAAACGGACAAAGGAGGCGGACCAGGAGAAATTAGTGCCGCTAACCCTCCTGGTTAGCGCCGCTAATGTTGGCCAGAGCGGGAATCCTCGTTTTTGAATTCAGAACACGCGCAAAGAATATTCCAAAAGCAAATATTAGCGCCGCTAACTTCAATGTTAGCGATGCTAATGTCCTGAAGAGATAAAAGTCAGCGTTTTGAATTTCAAACCCCAAGAAAACGGGATCTGGATGAGGGCCGTGTCGCGGGAAGACCTGGCCGCGCCTCGGGACCCCGATTTTCCACCACTATAAATATCGGACCCCCGTACGACTTTAGAGGAATCACGGGGCATCAAGGAGGGATCCAGAAGGCTGATTTCGTGATTTTTCTCAGTTACATTTGATAGTTTGGTTAGTTATTTGGTTTTTTTATTGTTTTATCAACTCGGTATCGAGGTATTTCGCAACTGGAATTTTCGTCGATTACGCGATGTTCTTGTTTAGATTCTTTCGTAGATCTAGATAGTTTGGATATTCTGAGTTTGGTTTGAGTTTGAACGATTGTTGGTTTGATTTTAGTTTATGAAAGTAATCATTCGGTTTCTATTGTTTTCTTGATCTACAATCAAATCTAGTTTTGTTTTGGTTTTTATTTAAGTTTGGTTTGTTCACACGTGTTCTTAATCCGCCGTCTATATAGTGACACTATAGATTGGTTTGTCGACACAAAGTACCAACCACAGACTCCACGGTTCGACCCTTACTTGCCGCTAGCTAGTGAGCCGTAAGGTATAAATATAGTATTTTTACCGCATCAACGACTGCGATGTGTCACTGACGGAAACGGATGTAAAGTGGGTTTAGGGCATGAGTTGGTGGGTTCAGTAGTGGAGCTAATTGTTGGAAGTCGGGGGGTGTTGGTAGTGCCGAAAGGTAAAGTAGACAAGTTATCTTCGAGCAGTTTGGCGAGGCCATACACCTAATGTAGGGAGGTAGGGTGATGGAGTGCAAACTCATGTTGGATATCAATGCGTAAACCCAAAAAGAAACCACTTAAGGAGTGCCTCAAAGGGAAGCTCCACAAGATAATGTTAAGTTTTTCGAACTCCATTTAATAGTGAGTGCTTAACTAGTATGACGTAATTTATAAATGGTCGTCTGATGGTTTTCGGAAAAAGGAGAGCCCAAAAACAATCTGCAATGTTCGGGTGAAGGTGGGAAATCGGTTAGGAGACTATTAGTGTGCAGATCTTTATACCAACGGAAGGCATCGCCATGAAGGTGAAAGGTCGTGAGTGCAATACGTTGGTCTGGTGGGGTGTTGTAAAAGTTGAAATGGTGCTTGGCCTGAAATAACCAATTGAGCCGAGAAGCACCATATTGTCAAACATAGGGAGTGACATCTTTGGAGATTTGATGAGGGTAGGAGGGGGTTCAGTGTTGCAAATCCTTAGAGGGGTAGTAGACTGGGCTATAGGTTCTTTCACGAGTTGCATAACAACTGTGTTGAGGGACATGGTGAGATGGTCGACTTTGGTAATGGAGGAGGGCTGATTAGCAATAAGCTTCGTGAGCTCGTTGTGGGCCAGTGAGGATTTGAAAAGAGTGTCTGCAATAGCAGCCATGGATTCTTCCAGAATGGGGGCATTGTGTTTGACGGTATGGTAAATACTCAATGAAAGCACCAAAATTGTACTTGTATTAATATGCGCGATCTCCACATAATTAATGAGAAAGAAGAGAGCTTTTTTGGGCAATTTTCTACTATTCCTTCAAACACATTATGGTATTTAAATATGAAGAATTGCATCCTAAATGTAAGTCATTTTCTTCTAAAGGTAAGGTAAACATGGAACCTAAAATCAAGCAAACATTATAATGGCTTTGTAGACTAGTTCCTTCTGAGCTTCAAGCTAAACCCGATATCGGGCTGCTAACTCTAGTGTCACTTAGGCCGAACTAGTTATGGTAGGCCGATGAGGCTTTTGTTGCTCGACCAATGGTTTTTGTGTTTGGGTGGACTAGATCAACAACATACTTCCTTAACCCTCAGAAATCGAATTTTATTAGGATAAACTAAATAATGAATTATTTATATGAAACATTAAAATAGGGTTTTCAAAAATGAAGAAATAAAAAGACATCATTTTGAGCAGGGGCGGACCCAGGGGTTCCCGCGTGGGCACGTGCCCCTGAAATTTGACTTCGTAGTGTAAAAAAAAATTATATATAAGTGCCCCTCCTGAAAAACATTTTATATATAGGTGCCCCCGTGTCCATTTTTTCTGGGTCCGCCACTGATTTTGAGGCTAAACGATCTTGGATGGCCAAAAAACGGCATACATCATGGAGTGCGAATTTGGTTATATTTCGAGACTGTCGAATAAATTCGGCAGATTTCTTGATGATTTCATTGCACTTTCATTCATGTTTGTGCTGACATCACAAAACAATGCATTAACATTTAACATAAATGGTACATTGTTGGTGCCTGTCCTTTAAGCACATGAGACATTGATCGAGCAATTGCCTATTTTGGTTTCTCTAAATTTGAAAGATTAATTAGGTCCGTTTAGAAATAAATCGTTTAATCAACTTAAGAATAATGTGTTTTTATTAAGTAAAGTGTAAATGGTCAAAAAGATTCTATGATACCAAAAGATGGATAGTAAATAAAGCACTATTTCAATACTTCTTACTTGCAAGAGTGTTGAGACTTTCCTCTATGGACAACAAAAGAGCTTTCAATAGTAACTTTTGATCAATACGATTACCCCAAAAGCATATATAAAAGTCAGTCATGATCACATCTCTTAGCCCCCACATTGTTGCTTTTCTCATTGGCAAACCATAATTTAGGCTATGTGTCAATATCACGTAGCTGGGACCTGACCAACCACAAAAACCTAATGTGAGTCGATAACTTCCAAAAGGGTGGCACGAATGCACGTAGTTTTCCCTCATTATTGGTCACATAACGATTCAATATGTCGTGTTGACCTAGTAAGAGAAAATGAAAGAAACCACTCTATACTGTATGTTATAAAATGGACAATTTATGATTCAAACATTTGATCTTTTAACATATTCTTTGATATCGTATAACTTTCGGAAAAGGAAAATGTTTCGAAGACCATCATCTAAAGTTGACCAAAGTGAGTACGAAAATCAACAAACTAACTTTATGGTAAGGACAATTAGTGTCGATTAACAACTTGAGTAGCGGCTAGTTGAGAATCGACCTTTATAAAGTGCATCTAAGTACAAAAAAAATATGCACATTAACATTGGCCCACTTTTATATATATATATATATATATATATATATATATATATATATATATATATATATATATATATATATATATATATATATATATATATATATATATATATAGACTAAAGTTCAAATGAGAACCATTTTTTTCCTAGGAACCAAAGAACATTTTGACTGAAATTTTTTTTTTCAAAAAAAATGACATAATACACCTAATCGCTTATATTTAAGCCATTTTGTAAAAAAAATTTGAAAAAAATATATATATACACGAAATGTGCACATATGCACGAAACGTGATCATATACACATTTGCGAAAAAAGTGCATATATGCACATTTCGTGTATACATATTATTTTTCAAATTTTTTTTGACAAAAAGTCTTAAATATAATCAACTAGGTGTATTATGTCATTTTTTTTTGAAAAAAAAAAATTCAGTTAAAAAGTTCCTAGGTTCCTAGGAAAATTTTGGTTCTCTCTTGATCCGGACTCTATATATATATATATATATATATATATATATATATATATATATATATATATATATATATATATATATATATATATATATATATATAGGGTGAATTTCGTGTATACCCTTCTTAAGTAACAAAATATCGTATTTACCCAAAAATTTGATTTTTAATATTTTTACAATTTTATAATCAATTTTCATCTTTAATAATCATTTTAATTTAAAATAAAAAACTAGATTGCCCAAATTACCCCTAAATAATAAAACCCTAATTAACTAACATAAAGTGAATGAATTCTCGGTGTCATCTTTTTATCTATTATGTTGTATTAACTTTCTCGAGATGGCAGATATAGGTCATGAAGGAGTTTCATCAAAAGAGTGTACAATAGATTTCAAAGAACAAACTTTTTTAATGGATTGAGGAGAAGAGAATTCTCTGTTTTCTCCAAAATTGTTTTAATTGCTTTGACCGATTCACAATTGTCTTCACAATGGAATATCCACTTCCATCTAAAAAGTAGAGCCGGTTTTGCTCCAGAAAGACTTCTATTGCACAAACACTATTTTACGTTATTTGATTGACCTTTGTCGCTCCATGATCAAAATTAGTCGAACGTGATTTGCGATTAAGGGTTTGAAACAGAGGGCGTAATAAGGTCGAAGGGTAATAAGGCCCATTCATTTTATGTTAATTAGGGTTTTATTATTTAGGGGTAAAATGGACAATTTAGTTTTTTATTTTAAATTAAAATGATTATTAAAGATAAAATTGATTATAAAATTTGTAAAAATGCTAAAAATTAAATTTTGGGTAAATACGATATTTTGTAACTTAAGAAGGGTATCCACGATATTTTTATTTGACGTCGGACGAATATGATATTTTCATCTTTAACAATGGTATATACGAATTTTACCCATATATATATATATATATATATATATATATATATATATATATATATATATATATATATATATATATATATATATATATATATATATATAGTTAGTATTAAATGAAATTCTTAAGTATTGTGTTATTTATATATATATATATATATATATATATATATATATATATATATATATATATATATATATATATATATATATATATATATATATATAGAGTTGTATTAAATGAAATTCTTAAGTATTGTGTTATTGTAAGACTCAATGTGGGCTATTAGATCAATATAATCAGTGGCTGTAAAAAAAACCGTTTTTTTTTTAATAAAACAATTGAGAATGCGCATGTTTCCAAATGACAAACCCCGCTTAAGGGTAAAAATGTAAAAATCCTCAAATCCATTTCAACTGACGCCGTTTCTTTTTAATTACGATGCGGTGGTGGTTTTTGACGCTGTTTGCGCCTGCCGGAGGCGACAAAGATGGTCGCCGGCGACGCTGTTGGTCAGGATCGGGAATCTGGTCACCGATCTGGTGTGTGTGTGTGCGTTAATCGACCGATTGACAAAGAGAATCAAAGGGTTCGAGAGAGACATTGATGAGCGACTGAGAGGCGGATACACAGGGGATTTTAATATCATATTCTCTGATAATGGATGTTAGGTTTTATTGGTTTTGTGTTTTGGTAAGTCCATTCTCCGAGAATGGGTGCTAGTTTTCATTGGTTTTTGTTTTTTGTAAGTCCATTCTCTGAGAATGGGTGTTAGTTTTCTATTGGTCTGTGTTTTTATAAGCCCATTCTAGGAGAATAGTATGTTTTTTTTGTCAAAAAATAGTTTGTGGGTTTTAAAATAAATTACAGTATCTTCGAATTCCTTGAGAATACATAAAATTTCTTGAACCATTCTCAAAGAATGGACTTACTTGTGACAAAAAAAATGTACTATTCTCCTAGAATAGGCTTACCAAAACACAAACCAATAAAAACCAACACACATTCTCAGAGAATGGACTTAACAAAACACAAGAATGGCTTTACAGTAACATTATTAGAAAATGAAACAAGAAGAATGGTTTTTAACATTCTTGGAGAATGAAAACAAGAAGAAAGATACAGGAACTAAACACAAAAACAAAAAAAAGGAGAAAAGGGAATACGGGAAAGAAAAGCCTCATATTCTCTGAGAATGCCTCATTCTCTAAGAATGCCTCATTATCTGAGAATGCATTCTTGGAGAGTGTAAACTAAAAAAATTGAACTGCTCACACCTTGTCTTCCCCTGTCGTCCATCTTCGGTGAAGCATTTCATCGAACAGGTTAAATGCATGTTCAAATAGAACCTGATTCAATCGCAATCTGAACCCAACGTAAACCTTCCGTCGATGCAATCGGTAGCTGAACCTTCAATCTCAGTCGATGCAATCGGTTGCTGATCCTTCAGTCGGTTCAATCGGTTGCTGATTCAATCTCAATTCATTTAGTCGATGCAATCGTGATTTGCAATCGAAACCTTCAATCTGACTTCGATCGGAAACCTTCAGTCGATGCAATCGGTTACTGAACTGAAACCGATGCAATCGGTTGCCGGCGGCGGCGATGGTGGATGAGGTAGGGTAGCAAGATCTGTCGATTGAAGACGTTAGAGATACATGAGGATAAATAGGGTTGCTAAAGTTACTAATTTGCCCCTATCAAATGGTTGGTCCAGAATTAGTCCTACAATCTCACAATACTTAGAAAATGTAGTTGAACCTATATATATATATATATATATATATATATATATATATATATATATATATATATATATATATATATATATATATAGGGTTGGGTTCAATAAGGGACTAAAATTATCCATGGTACCAAGGGACTAATCTCGATCGTCGGAATCAAAATAATCAACGGCCAAAAAATAGGTTGTAAATTTCTTACGTCGACGCACATGTAGAGGATTATAATAAAAAACCCACTTCATTTTTTGGTTTTTATTTTATTTTTTGACATTATTCTTTTTCAAAAATAAAAACCGAACATACCAAAATTCATAATTTTTTGTCCTCTACAAATAGACATCCATATTGATATATAAAAAATAAATTTTTTTATAAGTACAGCTCGTCTAGATTCACATGTGAATCTGAACTGTAAAAATTTGAATATGAGTAATTATTTTACTTTTAAAACTTTTACTACTTCAATATTATAACAATTTATGAGTAATGTACTTGATTCACAAGTGAATTTACTCATATTTACATGAAAATTTATTTATATTCACATATCAATATCATATACTATTGAGAATTTAATAATAAGTTTTTTACTACTTCAACATTTTAACCATTTATAATGAATTTACTCTGATTCGCAATTAAATTTACTTACATTCACACAACAATTTACTCAGATGCACATATCAATATCATATGGTATTTTAAATATAATTTGTAATATAAATATGATTAATTTACTTAGAAAATTTTTAACACTTCAATATTTTAATAATTTATAATAAATTTACTATGATTCATAAGTTAATTTCATTCAGATTCACACAAAAAATTATTCAGATTCACTTGAAAATATAATATGTCATTGTGAATGCCAACATATATCATATGTCATTGTGAATGCCAACAGAGAATAACATAATAACAATTCAGATTCACATGTGAATTTGAACTGTAAAATTTTGAATATGAGTAATTATTTTACTTTTAAAATTTTTAATATTTCAATGTTATAACCATTTATAAGTAATATACTTGATTTACAAATGGATTTACTCATATTTACACGAAAACTTATTCATATTCACATATCAAAATCATATAGTATTGAGAAGTTACTTAACAATTTTTACTACTTCAACATTTTAACCATTTATAATGATTTTACTCTCATTCACAATATAAATTATTTACATTCACACAACAATTTATTCAGATTCACATATCAATATCATATGGTATTTTAAATATACTCCGAAATATGAATATGATTAATTTAGCTAGAAAATTTTTAACAATTCAACATATTAATCATTTATAATAAATATATTATGATTCATAAGTTAATTCTATTCACATTCACATAAAAATTTATTCAAATTCATATGACAATATCATATGCAATTGTGTATGTCAACAGTGGACAGAATAACAGTTCAGATTCACATGTGAATCTCAACTAGCGGAAATTTCGGGAAAAAAATCATTTTTTGTATATCAATATAGATCTCTATTTGTAGAGGATAAAAAGTTATAAATTTCTATATATTCAGATTTTTTTTTTCGATAAAAAATAAGCCCTAAAAATTAAAAAAACGAAAAAAACGAAGTGGGTTTTTTTATAATCCGGTAGATGCATGTCCACCGTAAAGTGTATAATCGTGTGGATGAGATTAGTCCCTTGGTACCATGGTTTATATTAGTCCCTTGTTGAACTTTTGCCTATATATATATATATATATATATATATATATATATATATATATATATATATATATATATATATATATATATAAGTGGGCCAACGTTAATGTGCATATTTTTTGTACTTAGATGCACTTTATAAAGGTCGATTCTCAACTAGCATTCATTTTGGGTATAAAAAAATTAAAAGCCGCAAAATAAATGAAAAAATTTGAAAAAAAAAATTATTTATTATTTTCGTCACTTTTTTTATTCAAAAAAATAGAAAAAATTATCATTTTTGTAGTATTTTATTAGAATATTACACTATATATTTGTATAAATTCTATTAGTTAGTGTAACATTTCACTGAAATATTTTTTGATGTTTTTTTTTTTATTATTTTTTTGGATATGCAAACTAGCGAAAATAATGATAATTTAAAAAAAAAATCTCATCATTTTTTACTATCTTTTTGTTATTTCCAAGATGAGTGACTAGGATTGCGTCTGCCCGTCATACAAAATTTTTACCGGCTCATTTGATCTTCTACCTATATATATATAGACATGTTCAAATAAGAACCTATAAATGTAAGAGAACATTAAAACATATTTTATGAACTTTTTTTATATAATATTTTTCATATATATATATATATATATATATATATATATATATATATATATATATATATATATATATATATATATATATATATATACATACATATATACCCAATTTTTTATATACCTACGATATAGAAATTTAAAAAAAATCAAAAAAATCATTTTTTCTATGCATAAGTAAAAAAAATGATTTTTTTTAATAAAAATTTATGTCTTTAAACGCAGTCATTCTGATATTTAGGTATAATTTTTAAAAAAAATATTGTGTAGAACAAAAAAACTAAGTTCTCTAATCAAATTCTCAAAATCTCTATTAATCAGAGCATCCAACTTGATCCATCTTTCTATTGATCCATCTTTCTAAAATGTAAAACCTAAGTCAAGAAACGGGAAACTCAATCTTAAAATACGAAGAGTGGTTTGTTGACTTGAAAATACAAAGTTTTGTTCACAAATTCGTTCTACTACGCTTTTATCTTTAAAGTCAACTTGCATATACAAGTTAAACACGATTCACTAAGAAACTCTATCATATGGTAATACTTTAAGCCATTAAAAGGTTCAAATTTTTAACGGAACGCCTAGCATTTATAAAATTTTGGATTATTTATATGGGTGGAGAACACGTGTAGGATTACCCTAAAAAAGGTTTCCTAAACTTGTTTACTTATACAAAAATGGCATGTGTTTACTATCGTTCCAAGTGTAAAGAAAGCATAAGCTTAGTGGTTTGACTTTGTAGTGGTTTTTGGTTTGACTAAATTGGTCGGTTTTCAGTGAAAGCGAAGTATGAACAAATTAGGCAAAAGGAGTCCAAGAAGCTATGAACACCGATCAATATATCAAATAAGTAACACTTGTTTTCTTTATTTTTAGTGGGTGGGTATCTTGTAAAGGTCAACCACAACAATAGCCATATCAAGAATATTTTTGTAAGTTTTATAAGAAAAAACGTTTATGATTGAAGCACAAATTATTTAAACCAGACAATGAAAGCTAACAAATATAAAACCATCACTTTTCACTTTTACGTATGTTTCGATTAATATTATGTTTACTTATATGCAAGAAAATGACAATAAGTAGACCCAACGAAATTTATTTTGATGATTTTTTTTAGCATCCAAAAAGCATGATGAGTACTCTTTACCTAACTAGTTCCACCATTATCAATGCAATTGCATGTTGTACTTGTATATTTTTGCTTCGTTCTTAAATTATTGGTCTATACTGGCATATAATAGAATGCCTACATACAATTATGATAACAATATTTTTGTTTGAGAAGAAAGGAATGTCTATAGGTCTATTCCGGACTCCGAAGTATCAAAAATATATAAATCCAACATCTACGGCCCAAATTTCAACCAATTTTGCTTAGAACTGCATCGTATACACATTTTTTTCTAAATCACTTTTGTAGCATCTTTTGGAATGCATAAAAAATTAGAATCAAACCGAAAATAAAAAGCTCAAAACATCCTAACCGAATATTTGAGTCATTTAAAAAAAACGGCGGACTTGTTTTTTTTCTTAACCAGAGTTTTAGGAATATAGGGTTGGTTTTTTGTCATAAAAAAACGAATTAAATCAAACCAAGTTTTAATATAATGTCGGTTTTATAACATAGATAAACTTTTTTACTTGATTATTTTGCGAAAATGTTACTAAACAGTAATACAGTTCGACGATATTTACACCGAATGTTTCTTAAACTTTTTTTGAATTAACCTTTATGTTGGTCTATTTTTTGTATTTATTATGTTTAATATTAAATAAGTAATATATTCGTCTATTCTTTGGATATATTACTTTTAATTTCAATTTTATATATATATATATATATATATATATATATATATATATATATATATATATATATATATATATATATATATATATATATATATATATATATATATATATATATATATATATATATATATATATACACACACACGTGTGTATGTGTGTGTATGTATGTATTTATTCATAATTATGTGTTAATCATCTCAAAATTTATAGAAATTTACTAATATTACATATTACAAAATATTCTGACAAACAACGATAAATAAATCTTAAGATCGACTATCGTGTCATTTCTGAAGAGACCCAAGTAAAATATATCTAAGCAAAAACTATGTGTTTAACTAGTTAAAAGGGACTTCAATTTTAACAAAGATGAAACCAAAAAATAAAGTTGATCATCTCCACCCCATCTTTATTTTTTACTCTATTTTTTGAAGTAAAAAATGGTGTAAAAAGTTGCCTCCAACTCACTTCTATTTTTTCACAATATTTTTACTTTAAAATAAATATATTCTTAGTATATTCTTTTTCCTTCATTTACAAAAATTGTCAAAATCTCTCATTCTATTTATTATACGTAAACTTTTTGAATTCGATGTATAAATATTCAGTTTTGATAATTATAACTAATTAATATCATTTAATATATAACATGATTGTAAATATTTATTATTGTATTTAAATTAAACTAGAAATATATAGAAATAAAAAATAAATGACTAAAAATGACACCTGAAATATTAATTCTATTTTTTGTATAAATAAATAGTATTATTTTGTATTTGGAGTAATATGATTCATATACCTAAAAATAAAGTAGGTTATAGAGATGGGTTGAAGGAAAAAATAGTTTAAAAATAATATAAACTCATTTATAGAGTTGGATTAGAGATACACTAATAAACGAAAAGAAATAAGAATATAATGGTTTATCGTTTCAAAAAGGTTGACATTCAAATGGAACAAATGCAAAACTTCATTATCAATTAATCATATTGTTCCAACATTTATTGCAATCCAATTGTGTTACATATAAATGTCGACAAAAGAAATTATTATATATTACGAAATTCAACCAATATGTTTTTGACGGCTTCACAAATTTTGACTTCAACAGGCTTATCACACAACCGAGATATTAAAAGTTAAAGTCGAATCGAACCGTTCTCATGAATACTCTTTTGAAAAGTCTTGATATATCATATATTGAAATATCTTCTTATCACATTAATCAAATCACTTTAACCTTTTTTTGGTTCTAGTGTTTAACGGATAATACTGATTGCGATGATAATGACAAATAACAATTTGATTACAATGTTGGCTAATTTCTTTTTCACGAATCGTCACTCAAAAATCTGGTCCTTCCTTACGTACGCAACCAGGGATATTAGATATGAGAAATGTCAAAGTCCAAAAAACTATTCAAAACAATGACCATAACAAATTTTATTGACCACTCCACAATCCAACCACCCAATCGCATACACCCATAACGTTAGCAACAAAAAACATGAAAATCTACTTGGATTTTTGGTCAAAAAAGCTTAATTTGAGAAAACATTACCACACGCATCTCCAAAAGTAAATTGGTCGTGGTCTATCCTTTGATGCTTACAAGCTAAGAACATGTTAATCTAAATCTAGTTAACGTGAAGTGTATGCAACGATAGAGACCAACTCACTTCATGATAATGAACTAAAATAAATAAATATATTTTAAAATAATGTCCATTGTTTTAGATGGTTTCTTTAGGAGAATTATAAAGGCGAAAGTCTTTTGTAGTGAGCTTACATAGTATGTTACATTTATAATGTGATATTTTAGGAGCAAGTTTTGTGAAGATTGTTTCTAATCATCGTCTTCTTCCTCAGGGAGTTGTATTTCATCCACGTCATCAATGGGTCCATCTTGACTATCACAATCAAATGTGCCTAACGTATCATAAACAAGCAACAATGTGAAGCAATGCGTGTAGTACACCAAGTGTTTATAATATACATTAACAGAAGGAATGTTTGAATTTTTAAGAAAAAGTATCCTTGTATTGAGTTATTTTATTACAAAGGGAATAAAATGACTTTGATTAATCCGGAAAAGCAAGAATTCATACCTTGGGATGTTGGGTTATGAGCGGGCTCACTCTTATCAAGAATATATGGAAGTTCTAGAAACTGTAATAGGGCTTCCGTTTGAGGATTACGAATATGCTCTGGACAAAATAAAAATAATAATCTTTAAATGCACAGAGAATTTAATTCCTAATAAGGACATCGAAGATGCTACGTTTCCGAAAATTGATATGTTGTACAGAAATCAGTGAGTAATGTTATTTTGATTTTTGATTTTGTGTTGATTTCCCTCCTAGTCTCCCATTATAGAAATCTATGAATCGGATAGGTGACTAGGTCTAAGCTTTTGTTTCTGATTTTTGAATTTCCCTATGTCATTATGTAATTGTAATGTATTATATATGTATGTATTGTATGGCATTTGACTCATTTCTGATTCAGTTGGCTAGTTAGGCTTTCTGATTTTTGGTTGTCTTTCTGAATTACTGAATATGTCACGCTCTCTAGAATTTTGAATCTGAATTTCTGTTGCATTTCTGATGAATGTATGTATGTATTATATGTGTCGAATCTGATTTCTGTTCTGTTCGTCTTTCTGAATCAGTGAATCTATCATTATGTAATATGTATGTATTGTAGGTGTCCAATCTGATTCTTGTTTTTGTTATTCTGTTTTTGTAAATCATTGAATCAGACAATCAGTTAGGTGACTAGGAGTAAGCAGGCTGGAAAATGGAAATTGGGTTGAAAACCTAAAACCCACCAACCACCCATAAAACAAAAACCGAACTTGGGTTCGTTTTTAGCCAAAAACCGACCCATGCACACCCGTATCAGATTCCGATGATGTTGACTGTTACTACTGCCATGTGGTAAACCTCCTATACGGTTTACCTATACCAGAAGGAAGAAGACATGGAGCACTAGCTGGGGTGAAATGTAACGAATAAAGTACTATGTCTATAATACCAATATGTAAAGAATAAAGTACTATGTCTATAATGGTAGTGATAGTAATGTATGTTGGTATTACGTGCAATTATCCCATTATATATATATACCTGAAAAGGAATCATTAGCGACAGTCTGAGAAGAATTGTGGCATGGAACCGTGCGCACAAACTCAAAAGGTTTACTCCCTCTCGATTGCACCTTACTCTTTACCCATTTGCGACACTCTTCCTTGTCAAACTGTACACCCCTACAACCAAAAGAGAGTCAACACTCAACAACCACTTTTTCTGCAAATAATTTCAAAAAAATATATATAAATACCCGAAATTTGCAGGCTTTGTGGTCAAGGGTAAAATGGAATTAAATCTACGGGTAATTGCTAGCCACTCTTCATCATACTCAATCTCATGTGGGCCAGGATCCGATTCAACTTCAATAATCTATTCAAATCGGAAATAGAAAAAAGTCAAAGTCAAGAGTAGAGAATAAAAGTCAAGGGTACCAAATTATTTATACCTGCAAAAATTTACGCCTTGGGATACATTTATCGAGTGCAAGAAATTTTGTAACTGAACCTCCATCTTCATGTTGAACTAAAGCAGCAAATTTGCAATGAAGGTGAGCAGAAAACCAGTAAGGAGGTTTTAATTTTTCTAACAATTCTGCAGCAGGTTTACTTCCCAATGTTCTATCCTGAATCTGAACAACAACTTTAACATCAGATATTAGGTTAATTTCAAAAACTGTGTCAAAATGTAGGGGCATTCTTGGAATTAACCCCAAATACTAGAACCAAATTCAGTTACCTCCTTCTCAAAATAAGGTTTATCACGGACAAGATCTTTCCAGTTTCCATGGTCAGTGATGCCAAGTGGCCAATCATGTGACACAAAAATATCAAGAGGTTCTTCAATTTGCATGAGTTTATGAACATCATACTCTCGCACATGGTATACTGATTTAATATCACTATGGTTATATGGAGGCCTTTCAAAATGTCCTGTTCAAGGAAAAAAGACAGGCTGCTATTAAAATGTGGAAAAAATGAAACCGATGTTTTATCCAATTAAAACATCCAATTATAAGCATACAGAGTGTATAATTATTGTTGTGTAATTTTTTTAACTTTTAAGACATAACTAACCAGAACGATAATCACGGGACTTGTAAATTCCTGAAAGACCACCAATTCGAATGCCCCCAAATTTAACCACTCCTGCAAATCCCAAAAAGTATATATGAGGTGCTGCCCATCCACCATAGTATCTACATAAACAGATAAAATGTTTGTTATTTTCAGCAGTTTATCAATGATATATTAACAAGTTAATAATTACTTTAAAGTGAAGCAACAAAAGAAGAATTAAATGCAAGAGATAGCAATGAAGTTTTGTTGATTTGTTTGGTATAGCATCAAACTTTCATTTCTTCCTACAAGGAAATTATCACTGATATAATGATAAAAATAAAAGTGAAAGTACAATGCTATAAATGGTAACTATTTCAAAGTATTAGACTAGTCATTATTATAATTAATACATAGTTAGAGGGGTCTATGTGTATCTTAGGAGTCTATATATATCTGTCCTGTGTAACCCTATTGATTCATAATATACAATACAATCACTCTGATTAATATGGTATCAGAGCCTGTGTAACCTATCCAACCCTAAATTCCGCCGGCTGCCTCCTCACCCAACCCTAATTCCCGCCACCTGCTGCCTCCTCACCCTCGGCGGCTGCCTCTTCTCCTCCAACCCTAATTCTTCTTCAACCCTAATTCTAGCCGCCCGCCGGCCACCCACCCTCATAATGGCAGCCCTTGAACTCTTCTCTTCCAAAGACAAAACAATCCACAACTCACATAAGTTTGGCTTTACCTTGTCACCAACAAATTATGGACATTGGAAGGCCATGATTCATATGTTTCTCTTAACAAACAACCTTTTCGGCTATGTTGACGGCACAATTCCCCAACCAAAACCCACAACAGCCACATCAGACAAAGATGCTACCTAGATTCCCAACCCTATGTACCTGATCTGGTTATCCAATGATGCACATGTTCGAATGTTGCTCATGTCCACAATCTCTGAAGCCGCCTTTCAACATGTCCAAGGAACAACCTCCCGGGATCTCTGGCTCTCTCTGGAACGTGCCTATGTCCCACATACGGCGTCCAAGGAATACACTCTTAAGATACAACTTCTTAAGATTGAGATGCATGGTAATGAGACACCAACCGCCTACCTAACTCGCGCACAAGAGTATTCGGCTGCCCTCTCAAACATTGGGAAACCAGTTGACGAACACGATCTGGTTATGCTTGTTATTTCAGGATTGCGTGAAGAATATTCAGGTCAAAAATCCTCACTTCTGGGCAGAGAAACCCCAATTGCCTTTTCAGATTTATATGGTTTGCTAGCGGACCATGACTACCTCCTCAAGAAGAACACCCGAGTTCCATCGCGTGCTCAAGCCTTCACCGCTTCAACAACCAACCGGTTGCCTTCCATTCCATCAAATACCTTGCAATCTCTTCAACAGCTGGTTGCTCAACTCGGTCTCACTCTCCAACCGAACAACCCCCAAGCTTTCTACTCCAATCGGTCCGATAACAACTACCAGACCCGTAGTCGTGGCAACAACAATCGCGGCCATGGGGTCGTGGGGGCAATCGCCCACAAGGGAATGGAAACTGCAATCAGTTCAGCTAGGCTTCAAACCAGAACACGGTATATGGCACTTGTAATAGGTGCGCTATTGGACATGTACCGTCCTGGTGCCGTAATCGAGATCCCTCAACCATTCACCCGAGGTAGCCGACTGCCAATTATGCCGACCACCAGTCCCAAGCACAGTCACAAACATCTATATCTACATCGTGGTACCCAGATACAGGATCCAACAGTGATGTTGCACCAGACCTAAATGGATTCGATACGACTGAGCCATACTACGGTGAGGACTACCTTCATGTTGGTAAAGGTAAGGGATTACCCATTCTTCACATTGGTTCTAAACGCATTTACTCTCCTCACAAAACCTTTTCTATCAAAAACATTCTCAAAAAAAACGTTCTTTCTGTCCTAACAATTTTGTCTTGATAATGATGTCTTTTTTGAATTTCACTCTTCCTTCTTTGCTGTGAAGGACGAGGCAACTCAAACTACCCTCCTCACGGGGCCAAGTGATGGTGGTCTCTACACTCTTCGCCTTCCTATCCTTCGGTCGCTACCTAAAGTCTCTTTTTCTTCCGTTCGAACGTCACCAAATATTTGGCATCAAAGATTAGGCCATCCTCACAAGCAACTTCTTCGGTTTACCTTGTCAAAATTTAATTTACTTGTTTTCAATTCTAGTTTAGATTCTCATTGTCATTCGTGTTTAGTTGGAAAATCATCAAAACTCCATCTATTTCCGTCTAATAATAAAAGTTCGTGTGTTTTGGAATTGTTATTTTGTGATGTGTGGGGACCTGCTCCTTGTTACTTCATCCGATGGTCACAATTATTTCTTACTGTGTGTTGACCACCATACTCGCTTTTCTTGGCTTTTTCCACTTAAACGCAAATCTGATGTCTTTGGCAGTTGCAAAAAATTTCTGCTCACGGTTGAACGACAGTTTAACACGAAACTCAAACAAGTTCAAACCGACTGGGGGGGAGAGTTTCGCAATCTCTCCACCTTCTGTTCGAGCCTCAGGATTGTTCACCGCCTTTCTTGTCCTCACACGAGCGAACAAAACGGCACTGTTGAAAGACGCCACCGTCACGTTGTCGAAACTGGTCTCACTCTATTAGCCCAATCTCATGTCCCGAAACGCTTCTGGCATTTCGCGTTTGAAACCGCTATCTATCTCATAAATCAAATGCCCTCTCGAACCACCATTGGCACTTCTCCGTTTGAACTCATCTTCAAACGCAAACCTGATCTTTCCTTCCTTCGTGTTTTTGGTTGTCAATGCTACCCTCATCTTCGACCCTACAACTCCCATAAAATAGAGTTTCGGTCCACACCATGTGTTTTCCTCGGATATAGTACATCTCACCATGGCTACAGGTGCCTTGATACTTCCTCCGACCGTATCTATCTAGCTCGACATGTTCGCTTTAACGAACACGTTTTTCCTTTTCAACCCCCTACTACACCGTGTCCTCAACCTAAATCTACCAATCCATATTTCTCGTCCTATCCTACCCATGTCCCTTTTCCAGCCGACCCCATACCACCTCCCCAATCTGAACCTCCTATATCACCTTCGCCATCCGAACCCCCTCTTCACACCTACCACCGTCGGCCTCCCTCAGACCAACCCGCTCCTTCCGCCTTTGAGTCATTTCAACAATCCACCACACCCCAATCAACCTCCCAGCCACACAACCGCCGGGTTCCGACCCCCCTCCTCCAACCACATCTCGTCCCCGCCCTGCCCATCTTCACCAACATCCCAAAACCACCAAACAATTCACTCCTGAATCGTTTCACACTTCCAAAGATTCCTCCGCATCCGAACCCTCCTCCTTTTCCGTTGCCAACAAGGAACCCCTCTGGCGTCAGGCCATGGCTGAGGAGTATTCGGCTCTTCTGAAAAATGGTACATGGACTTTGGTTCCTCCGAAACCTGGGTCGAACGTTGTTGATTGTAAATGGGTGTACAAAGTGAAACGTGATCAGACAGGCGCTATCACACGATACAAAGCTCGCCTGGTTGCAAAAGGCTTCAATCAGCAACCAGGAATTGACTACTCAGAGACTTTTAGCCCGGTGGTTAAATCTACTAGACTACTACTATCCGTGTCGTGTTATCCCTAGCTGTCACACGGAATTGGACTCTTCGCCAGTTGGACATTCAAAACGCGTTTCTCCATTGCGACTTGAAAGAAACAGTTTACCTAAAACAACCACCAGGCTTCATTTATCCGCAAAAACCAGACCATGTTTGCTTACTCCACAAGTCTCTTTACGAGCTCAAACAGGCACCTCGGGCATGGTTTCACCAGCTTTCCACTGCCCTACTTCATTTGGGTTTTCGTGGATCACGGACTGACCCATCTCTGTTTATTTACTCTGCTAATGGTGTTTTGTTGTACATGCTGGTTTATGTAGATGACATCATTCTAACCGGGAACAATCCTGACGCTATTGATCGCGTTGTTCACAGCTTGGGCAAGTCTTTTGTGGTTCAAGACTTGGGTCCCCTCTCTTACTTTCTCGGGGTTGAGGTTCAGAGACATGGCCGTGCTATACTTCTATCACAAAGGAAGTACATTATGGATCTTTTGAAACGCGCAAAAATGTCTCAGTCAAAACCAGTCCCGTCTCCCATCACAACCACGGCTAATCTAGCCTTGGGCGACAGTCCACCGTTCCATAACCCGGCTCTCTATCGGCAAATAGTGGGTGCTCTCCAATATGTGACTCTATCAAGACCTGACATCACCTATGCCGTCAATAAAGTATGCCAGTTTATGCATTCTCCAACAGAACCACTGGTCTGCAGTTAAACGAATCTTGCGATACCTTCTCGGTACCGCTGACCATGGTCTACGTATCTCTCACAAATCCGATGCTACCCTCCATGCTTATACCGATGCTGCCTTCAACTCTTTGAGTGCCTTTTCTGATGCTGACTGGGCTGGATGTCCTGATGACCATCGATCCACGGGAGGATTTGTTATCTATCTTGGATCCAATCTAGTTTCATGGTCTGCAAAGAAACAAAATATTGTCTCACGGTCATCTACAAAATCTGAATATAAAGCTCTGGCTGACACTGTAGCCGAATTGACATGGCCTGAGACTCTCCTTCGTGAACTACGTGTCAAGACCACAATTCCCAACCTGTGGTGTGACAACTTGGGAGCCACCTACCTGTCAGCAAACCCCGTGTTTCATGCCCGAACAAAACATGTAGAAGTCGATTTTCACTTTGTCCGAGAGAAGGTTGCCCAAGGAAAATTGTCTGTTCAATTCATCTCCACACAGGATCAGATAGTTGACGTCTTCACGAAACCGCTTGTTGTTGATAGATTTGTGTTCTTAAAGTCCAAGCTAAGAGTCGGAGACAGCCCTTAGCTTGAGGGGGAATATTAGACTAGTCATTATTATAATTAATACATAGTTAGAGGGGTCTATGTGTATCTTAGGAGTATATATATATATATATATATATATATATATATATATATATATATATATATATATATATATATATATGTCCTGTGTAACCCTATTGATTTATAATATACAATACAATCACTCTGATTAATACAAAGTACAAGGACTTAATAAGAAATAACTGAAAGTACCATGATGTAATAGAAACAATTATATATATATATATATATATATATATATATATATATATATATATATATATATATATATATCTGTCCTGTGTAACCCTATTGATTTATAATATACAATACAATCACTCTGATTAATACAAAGTACAAGGACTTAATAAGAAATAACTGAAAGTACCATGATGTAATAGAAACAAATGAAAGTAGGATGCTATAATAGACAAATATATTAAAGTAGCTTGCTATTTCTTGCATTTAGCTCAAAAAATTTAACAGATAATATATAGTGATTTTCACTAACATTTTGATAAAAATTGATATCGATGACCAGAAATTGTCATGAGAATTTATCAACAGTCATATGAATTATTTTTGTGCCAAAGTTATTTATATGCATACCCTTCTGAAAGTGAAACATGAAATAAAGAAAAAGAGAAAAAAAACTTACAATTCCCAGAGGTAATTGGATGCTTCATGATTTCCTCCAATGAATATAGTTGGAAATGGGGCTACTTTTTCTCCTGAGTAATATTTCCAGAAAGAGTTCATGCTTCTGAATTTAGGTGGTACACTTAAGCTATCTAAATCCTTCACATTCCTAACAGCCTGGTCAAAAATAAATAAATTTATCCATAAAAAACATGTGGTTGGTGTTTGGAAGTTAAAAAAATGAAGTCCTAACCTGAAAATCACCACAGCAGATTAAAAGATCGATTTTTGTCTTCTCCACTTCTTGTAAATGCAAGAGAGTTGCATAGACATTATCCAAATCCCCATGCATGCATCCTTCTATTGCAATCTTCATTGATATCTGTTAATTCAAACGGTTACTTGTGATATTACATGACATACAAATTGGTAAAAGTAAAAACTAAAGCTGAATTGAATCAGTGTATCAAGGTGAGGTTGTGAGGATTAAACAAGACATGAGAAATTATATAGTGTTAACCTCTCATTGTAACTTGTAACAAGGAGACACAAATGAGTAAATCACTATATATTCATGCCTGCGATTTGATCAAGACTAGCATATGAATAATAGGCTAGACTAGAGAGGAAAGATGTTAACCTAGAAATAGTGGGTGGAAATAGGTTACAGAACTTACGTATGGAATTATTGTTGACGATAACTATTTTTAACCTCCCTTTTTGAATTCAGATGACTGATAACATGTGAGTCGAACTAAATTGATTGTCTGACTAAAATTTGCAGGTGGAATGAGTTAATTAAAGCCAGGGTTAACTGCTTCGACAAATGGCAGAGTTTGAATAAAGGATTTACACGCAGAAAACACACAGCGAGAGAGAAAGAGGTTCGTGATAGTAGAAACGGTTTACCTGATACAGCAGCAATTCGAGAAGACAGTAGGAGAGAAATCATATGGCGGTCGAATTTTATGATAAAATTGTAGGGTTAATGAGATTTGTGTGATTTATTTGTAAGGTTAATGCGTATTTTACAAGTTCATTAAGCAACTCAGGTCTTATAAAATATTTCGAATATTACGTATATGAAATCGTTATCGTGCTTCATGAACATACTGTTAATTTCACTTGCTTATCGCTAAACTGAGTTGCAATAATGAAGAGGTACTCACGACTTTGTAGTTTAGATATGAGTGAAGTCTACTTAAAAGGATACAAACAATGTGCTTTAACTCACTTGGACATTTCATCGAGCAGTTGTAGGACATACTTTAGCAACATAAATACTGGGGCTATGTAAGGCATACATGATACATACCTCAGTTTACAGTATAAATACTGGGGCTATGTAAGGCATACATGATACATACCTCAGTTTACAGTAATGGAAGGGCAGGTAAAGAAAACAATGGATCTTGATGGCCAAGATGACGGGAAGTTGAAAACGACTGCGACGGTTGTTTTTTCTTTTTCTTTTGATTTGCACGCCGACGAGATTGTTAGCCGCGATTGGGAGGAAGAACGAATATTTGGCTTTAGAATCTGCCCCAGTCCCACCGAGGTTGTCACTTTGTGGAGTAAAACACCTCGAACCAAGGCTCCACCTCCATAGCTGAACCATCAGGGGTAAATATAATTGTTAAATAACTAGTGTAGCAACCCAGCGACCAGCGTTGTTGTGAAAAATTTATAAAGACTATATGTACTAAATTATAATTAAGTAGGCGTATCCTCGTGCGTTGCACAGGAATAAAAATATTTAGCAAAAAGTATTTGTATATCATATAAGAATCTGAAAACATTAGATCTAATATAAATATATAAGATTAATTATAAATATGTCATCACAATATATATCATGTATCAATTATAAAAATTTCATCACAAAACTCAAACACAATATCATTATCATATATTTAATATAATTATAATGTTATCAACATATTAATTTAAACAGCATCAATGAAACATCCAATAATAATTTTGTATTATATATTGATAGTGTAATTAAAACATAAGAAAATGTCTTAACATGAATTAGCTCAACATCTAAAATAAAATAGAAATAAACATAGTAATAATATTACAAATGTTACCATTGAGAAACAATTGTATTATTATGACAATTTTTCTTCATGAGTTTCATCAAAGGTAATTAATAACAACTTTTGCAGATTTTATTATTTTGTTACATTCGAATCATTACATTTCATTGTTTACCCTATCTATTATAAAAACTAACAATATACTTTGACTTGTAAATAATTTCACAAAATCAAACTTAAATACTTTCTTTAAACATAACTAACTCTAATTGATAATTAAAGAAAAAAGAATCACTTTTTTCTCTTGAATAGTATCGTAGTATGAATTTTTATGAATTTGATCTACATATAACACCATGCAAAAAAATGTTCTCTATATTTCTTTTTCATCCGATGAACACATAAATACCGAGAAAAAAATATTGAGGTAAGTTAGTAAATAATGAAACCAAAGCACAAAATCTTAATGGATGTTAGCAAAATATATAAATGTGTTTCAAGTCTTATTTTTCGTCATCTCATTCGTTAAGCCAAGCAAATTAATTAATCTCAATAAACTATATATACCACTATGTTAACCATAATCACCAATTAAATATCATAATTTATAAAAACTCTTAAGTTGTAGTAATTAATTAGTTGAGAATTGAAAGGCTTTTATTTATGATTAACCAATATACATTACTAACCAATTAATTAGATTAAGTTGAAGAGTTTGGTAGTTTAAAAAGAACATGGTTAAAGATATATGACATATCTTGAACCACATTGAATTGGAAGGTATTTATTATAGTAATTATAAAGATTATAAAGATAAATATAAAAATAAAAAAGATAAATATTTAATCAATTATAATTAATTTAATTAAATAAAAGTTTCGAAATTAATATATAAAAGATAATTATTTTTATCAAACCATATGCTTTTATTTCTATATACTACTTAAAAGTCAAAAAGTTTAATCGATATAATATATTAATTAAATAAAATTTTCAAATTAATATATAAGAACTTATTATTTATATCGAAACACATGATTTTTTTTCATTATACTTATTTTAAGTGTTCGTGAGTTTTAAGATTATATAATTAATCTCCATTGTTAATTCGGTATAAACTCATTGTAAAATTAGTTTCATACACACATGTTTTTGTCGTCGGTAATGGCAGTATGATCATTTTTAATAATTAAGCATAATGAAAAATACTAAGTTATCTAACAATATATAAAAATATACAAATTAAAAGTTTTAATACCGTAACTTACATTGGAACATGGCCCCAAAAAATATTTAACCAACACAAAAGTTGTTAAGTCTTTTTGTTGATGCCTTATATTTGTTTTTTTCTAAATTTTTCATATTATTAATATTATGTGTTTACTTAAATGATTGACCTTTATCTACTAATATAAATAGTATAATTAATTAATATGTAAGCTTTTCGTTAAGTTCTTAATCAACTAATTTAAATAAGTTAAGACATATTCAATTAAAAATCATTTGATACTCATAAATTAATTAAAATGTAAGCTTTTTATTAAGTTTTTAATCTACTAATTTAAATGAGTTAAAACATATTCAATTAAAATCATTTCATTAAGTGCTTAATTGATTAATTTAAAAAACTTAAAACCTATTAAACTAACGTCATTTGATACCCATAAATTATAACATCTTTAATAGACTACTTAATGCAAGCCAAAAACTCTTGAATGATTGTAATTAATTAGTGGAAAGTTGAAGTGTTTTGGAAGTTTCAAATGAATATGGTGGAAGTATGATTCATATCTTCAACCATATATATTTGAATATCTCAATTTTCAAATTCGAGTGAGAAATTAACAAAATGGGACAAACACATTCAATGTTAAGAATAATTAACTAATCAATTAACTTTTAATACAAAACATCATCGTAGTTTACACCAAACGTATAATTGTGTCCTTTAAATGTTTGATAGAATTGAAGATCGTATCGCATTACGTATTTCATGATAACTTTTTCTCTTACATATCATATATGACTATAAACTCCAACATTGTGACCCACTCTACATAAAAGTTAAATAGATATAGATTTGGAAACATAAGAAAAACAATTGATACTAACTAACCATGGAAAATAAGATTCTTATTCATGTTTAAAATACTCATATTTTCTAAGCATACTAACTTGCTTTCTTTCATCAACGCAGATTCTTCAAAAGTGGCCGTGGGACATTCGTATATGCGCATCACCATGTTTAAAACCATTGGAAAAGTTGAAACATTCAAATATTTGATATACCCAAAGAAGATCATCATTGAACATTTTGTTTTAGAAATAAGATGACTACAACCTTGTACTAAACTTCCACACATTCTACAATTATTAATTGGAAAGAGGAAAAAGAATCAAGAGAAACCAAGCATGAGAAATGATGTTCTTAAGAGTAACCAAGCATGAAAAATGATGTTCTTATATAGCCTAAACATCAAAGACGTTAAATAGTATAAGTTGAAAAGTCTTGGGGGTTTCAAATTAATATGGTGGAAGTATTTGAGTTATCTTGATCCACATTCATGAATGGCATCTATTATAAGAGTTATATAGATGTTAAAATTTTTAGGGACCACAACTGTAGTTATTGAAATTTAAAATCATGGAACTAACACTATAATTAAAGCAAATTATAAAATATTGGGACCAAAACTATAGGGATCAAAATTGTAATTGATGCAAATTAAAAAACTATAGGGATCGAAATTGTAATTATGCAAATTAAATTAAAAAACTAAAGGGACCAAAATTGTAATTATGCAAATTAAAAACTATAGGAACTAAAATAGTAATTAATCTAAAAATGTTGATATTTGAAACTATATGGACAAAATTTAAAATTATATAAATTAAAAAGTTAAGGACTGAAATTGTAAATAATCAAAAGTTAAAAAGTCAAGAGACTAAAACTGTCAATAACCAAAAGTTATTGATTTAACATTATGAACAATAAATCTATTTTAGAAAATGTTATATATAGAATTTAGTACTCGTTCTTAAAATTCATTTTTCTTGTAAAAATATAAGGGTTAATGACACAAGGGTTAAATGTTGAAATTGCTAATATTGAATTTTTAAGGCATTAAATCCTTTTTAGATTGGATAAATGACAAAAATATCATTTTGATTAGAGTGTATCGTTAAAAAAGTCTGTTTTTAGAGCATTAAAGCACTTCCTAATTTAGAAAAAAAAAATGACACAAAAGTCTTTTTGATTAGGGCTAAGTATTAAAAAAATGATTTTTCTGAATAAATTCGTATCCAAAATTCTACATACATACCATCTCTAACGGACTACATCCAAACCACTCACAATCTAATCCAATGGATTTGTTACACTTTCTTGAAACCCTAATCAAGCCACTTTTCACCTCACGAATAGTAGGATTGTTTCACAGTTCACTTTATCCGGTACACCACAACATAATAAGGTGCCCGAGCAAATGAATCATATCTTGCTTGACATGATGTTTTCACTTAGAGTAGATGAACCCAAGACTTATGTGTTGATTTCTGTGATTTGGATATTATTAGTTACTTAATTTATCATATTTGTTTAATTAAAGAACTTTACGTGTTAAAGTTTCAAACTTTTATCGTCTTTTGCTAAGTAATACAATTTTAATGACCACTCTCATTGTGTTTCTTGAATCATGTTTGTTTATGACCATTAGACACATATAAATAGTGATGGATCAAATCCTATAATTAGGCTATAAAATTATAAACTTTCGTGCATAAGAAATATTTGCATTAAATAACCATTATGTGCAACTGATTGATTTTTATGACTATTTAAATAACCATTATGTGCAACCGATTGATTTTATGACTATTGAGATCAATTAGATTAAATCTTGCATGTTGTGAACTAAAAAGATTGATGATATGGATAATTAATTTATATGATTATTATGATTAAAGTCCTTGAGCATCCACAATAGAAGCTTTTTACAAGCTTTTTCAAAAACTTTTTTAATCAAAAAGCTCTTCTTTTTTTAACAAGCTATATTGGAGACCTTTTCGAAAGCAAGGTTTTTCAAAGAGCTTGCTAATTACCAAGCTCTATGGTTAAAGTTTTTTCACAAATAATCTTATTCTATTTATACATCTATTCTATTTATATATTTTTTTCACCTGATAAATAAAGTGGAGCATTAATTGGGGATAAAAAAGCTTAAGTGAAAAAAGCTCTATAACTTGTAATTGATGTGGCATCCAAAAAACATCAAAAAGCTTTATGAAAAAGCTTGCCTATTATGGATGCTCGGGAAGCTTTTTTATAGAGTTTTTTGGTGCTTTTTTATGCCACATTGTTAACAAGTTATTAAAGCTTTTTCACTCACTATAGATAACTTTTTCACTTAAGCTTTTTTTGGTCCTCCAATTAATGCTTTCCTTTATTTATTATGTGATTCAGACCGTTTGATAACCTAAAATTTACCTCTGACGTGGTTTTAAACCCTAAAATTTACGTCTTACCTGGTCTGCTACAGGATAAATCTGACTGGATCATATACTGACTCAATCAGCTCTTATTTAATCAGCAAATATGAAACACCCTCGCTTAAGGCTTTTCATAAAACGTCATTTTAACCCATGGTTTACCATCATTAATCAATAAAATAATCCTTTAGTGAAAACTTTAGTTTCAACATTTTCAAATAAGCCATTTTCTTCCAAAAACTATTTTAAAACACATGTGGTTTAATGAGAAATAATTTAGGTTTAAGTTGCGAAAAACAATGTTTGGTCCCATTTTAGATAAAAAAATTTAGTTTATAAAATAGCGAGGTTGTAACAATTCAAATACCATTACACAATTTAAATGATACCACACAAACCGTGGCCTTCTAAACATCCAGCTCTTCTAAGTCATCTAAACTCCTCAACCTGAGTACACATCAAAATAAGTTAGGCAATTGAAATGCCTAGTGAGTTTACCCGAGGTTGACCCATTTTGAGTGAGCAGTGAACTACCACACTCGGGACAAACCCCCAAAAATAGATTTTAAACACACTTCAAAAGTTACTCAAAACATCATAAGGATTTACTCAAAATAGACAGTTATGATATGCAAATGCAATGCATGATGCAACTATCCCAAACCCACGTCCATCTCATAAAAGTCCAACTCACCTCAATGGCACCTACCTAAGTTCACGAATGACACGCACGAAGCATGCCACTCGATCCCCGTATAGGCAAAACTAGGACTAGTGGCCATCACACTAGCCCCATGAGGGTTAGCAACTCCCTCATGCGGTTCCCTATTGTCGGGAACGGTTTTCCCTAAATCCGGGACAAACATCTCATTTAAGGCATTTTGCCCTTGATTTCCCTAAATCCGGGACAATCATGATTTCCCTAAATCCGGGACAATCATCTCATCTTCGTCATAAGGTTCACTCGGTCAATCCCATCCTATATGCAATGCAATGCACAAATAGGATGCTCAAAACATCTTTCAAAACATCATCATAGTCTTTGATTGAAAACATCTTTAGAAACTCATTTTCATGCAATGCACAAGTAAAAATCATATAACACATTGCACATAATATCATGCATGAAAAGTATTTGATAACACACACAAAGATAATAGTTGGGATGTGTACTCCCGGTAAACTCACCCAAGGTCAACTGACGAGTCAACACTAACTCCACACAAGGTTGAAGCATTTGGAGGCTCTCCTAGACATCATCTCATCCATTAAATCATCTTAGTTGAGTGTTAGCTCAAGTCCTTAATCTCACCTCCAAGTCACTACAACATATCTCCTTCCTACAATACAAGAATGGAAGATATCATACTCGATTTATCTAAAAGTCGCACTATAAATACTTCTTTGAACTAAGAAGGAACAATCATCCATCATCTAAAATGAATTCCTTGACCCTCTAATATAAGGAAAATCTTAGTTAAAACGTCCCCAAAGATTGGCATTAAAACGAGGACCCAAAACCCAAACCATAAAGCTTAAGGTCTAAAAACTGAAAAACTGGCCAAACAGAGCTACACGGGGCGTGTAGCCCTACACGGGTCGTGTAGCAATGCAGGAAACCCAACCCGTGGCCTCCAGACCCCCTACACGGGTCGTGTGGCCCTACACGGGTCGTGTAGACCTGCTGCAACCCCGATTTTTTGGTCATTTTCACTCATTTTCGACCCGATTCAAGTTCTGATTCTTCCCAAAACTCATGTACATCAAAAGGACATTATTCCTTCCCAAAATACACATCATTAGACTCAATTAAACTATTCAAAACCATTTCAAATGAATCAATTACATTCCATGATCATAACTTCACTCTATAAGCTTAAACCATGGAAGACTCAATTCCATTCTTACAATTGATGATTACAAGTGGAGATTCCTTCTTCCATTCCATGGAATCATTAGGAAATGATCCTCACCCCACTTATACATCCAAATTGATACCTTAACTCATTCATCCATCCATTAAACAAGAGATCAAATCATCATCTACATGAACAAAACCCATTTCAACACCCAATTCTCATTTTCTAGTGATTCATGGTTTAAGACTACAAATCAAAGGTTGGAATCCTTAGGGAATCATTAGAAATGAATCCCCTCATCCAAAACTACCATAATCATCCATCAATTTCCATATTCCTCCTCTATTCATCAAATCCCCAATTTCTAGGGTTCATAACACCCAAATCAATCAAATAATTAGATCTAGATCATCCATGGATTGGATGTTGATCCAAACAACTTAGAAACATCAAATAAACATTGGGGAATCATAGGAAGAACCTCATCCCACCATAAATCTCGAATTGAGTCAAAACCCCAAACCCTAATTCGAATTCAAAGCTAGAAGATGAAGGGTTTATACCTTAGATCGCTTGAATTCTTCAAGTATGATCATAATCCTTCAAAATCCACCCAAGTCTCCTTGGAAGAGATGAAAATCGCCATCTCTCACTCTCTCTAATCTTCAAAAACGTGAATGGCTGATTTGGGGAAGGATCCCCATCAAAAACAAGTCATCTTTCAAGAATTTGCAACATTAGTCCCTTGAGTTTGAGACTTCTTCACTCAACATCCAACAAGTCAACTCTTCTAACAATAAATTCCCATATTCCTACAAATGCCCCTAATATAAATTATTTCTTTCACTTGAGTCATTGACTAAGTCAATACTGACCCTTACTTTCCCAATTTGGCACAAATAGTCCCTTACACTAAAATTCTTCACAATTTAGGTCCTTAATGAAATTCAAAGAATTATTAGACCTAATTTAACACCACTTCAATTGCTTTAATATATCTTCTAAATTTCTAAATCCATGACTAGTCAAATCTACTTAGGGTAAGTTTGGCCAAAATGACACTTTTAGTCCTTATGACAAAATTTCTCACATTTGGTTATAATTTGATTTTAAAAACTATATTTGGCTCATTTATTCACCATATAAAATATAACAAAATATTAAATTTAGTTATTCATTTATTTTCTTTATTTACAAAATAGATTTTATTTGTCGGTTTAAGCCCAAAACTCCTAGGCCCAAAACACGGATGTTACAAAATATCAAACAGTTTCTAACCGTTTTGAATGTATTCTAAATACCATTTTTTGCACTTCAAATGTTTTATGAAATTAAAAATGTTATTTATGGCCTCTGACTTTTAAAATATTGAACTTATTTATAGTTTAAATAGTGTTATTTATGGCTTCTGACTTTTAAAATGTTCTTTCAAATTTGTTTTTGTAATAGAAGTTTTTTGCTTTTATTTTATATCTGGAACACAAGTTTTTCTTTTGTTTTATTTTTTTTATAAATGAAATTTATGGCCTCTGACTTTTAAAATGTTGAACGTAATTATAGTTTAAATAGTGTTATTTATGGTCTCCGACTTTTAAAATGTTCTTTCAAATTCGTTTTTGTAATATTATTTTTTGTTTTTATTTTATATCACGAACACAAGTCTTTTGTGTTATTTTCTTATAAAATGCTTTCTTTAATTTCTTCCAAAAGTTGTTTTCATTATTTCCTTCACAAATTAATGTCATGTTTATAAAAGTAAAAGCTGTAAAAACAAATTGTAAAACGATCATGTGAAAAAAGATTTTGTGAAAAGAAAATTTTGAAAATATATGAAAGAATATTATTTTAAAATAAATAAAATTGAACAACTTGTTTTTGGATTAAAAACAAAAAGAAATATCACAAAACGAATTTGTAATTTTTATTCAAAATTAGAAACTAAATTTGTAATAAAAATAAAACTTAAAATGAGGGTAATATAGGAAGAGAAGTTCTATATCCTCCTACTAAATATTCCTACCTTTATTCCTACTAATTAGATCAATACATGTATCAAAAACAAATGATGAGATTAAGATAGATGATTAGTGGATTACACATGTCATTATATAGTGGGTATGAAGATGAATTAGGAAGATTTAGTAAGAATAAATAGAATTTTCCATATGAGAAATATATATAGTAGTTCAAGGGGTATAATAATGCATTAATGCGAACTTGATTGGTTACCTCATATTAAAGTGCCAAAAATTATACTTCATGATTGTTGGTTGGTCATAAATAATAGTACTCCTTTATAGTTTAGTGGTGATTGCTTATTCTTTTTGTTGTTTTATAACCAATGCATTTTTTTAATCTTAACTTTTGTTATAAATTTATTTTAACCTAAATTTAGATATTAAAAGGAGATGAGGTATGACAGTAAAGCAAAAACAATTCCATCATTTTGAGAAGGTTTTATGAAACAGATGGGTTGTAGGAAGCGTCGTTTCTTTTGTTCTTTTTTGGTGGGGGGAGATAGGGTGGGACCCATTTTCTTTTGTTTTTTAATTATAAATTATTTAAAGAAAAAGACAAAATACAAAAGGGTATATTGATTATTTCATAAATACGTAACTCTTATTTTTTACAATGTTAGTTACAATGACTTATAGTGTAGTGTTTCCAAACTTAAGGACCACCATGTAACAAAATTCATATCATGACCATATGTGGTCTTTTTAGTAAACCACATGGACCATTTGTGAAATTTTGTCTTATTATTTAAAATTGTTCATTATGAAAAAAAAGGACCAACGTTGCTATTTGATGAAATTTGAGGTGTTACAAAACATGGTTGTATATTTTAGGGTTATTGTCATAAAAACCCTTAAGTTTGTAAAAAAATGTTCGAGTTTCCTAACCCCGACCCGTTGCCATTCCTAATTAAGTATTATTTTTTTCTTTAAAAAATTAAGTCCTATTTCTATAATAACAAGAGTAAATTAAAATTTTGGTCCTTATTTTTTACATAAAATTGCAAGTCATTCCATATTTTGAAAATGTCTCAAGATCGTCCTTGAGTTTGTATTTTGTTGCGGATATGGCTCATGTGTTTTACTCAAATTTGTAACTTTCGTCCAATTTTGAAGCTATTTTATATAGACAGAGATCATATTCGTGACGAAATGTGAACATAGCGACAACATTTGGACGATCTGAATTTTTAGACTAAATATATATGATTTTTGTTGAAAATAGAAACAAAATTTGTAATTTACACTAATAACAATGAAATAGTGATCAATTATAGTTGCCAATGTTTGTGGCAAATTATGTATATCATTACAAAATCATAAATCTTCATTCTAGATTGCTTTCGATAAAAGGAGTTAAAAAGACTATCAACCATGTAATAATCACAATTGCATCCAAGTATCGTTTGTAGTCTTCTTCATCCATAAACTAAAATTTCTATTGTCTAGACAAAAAGACATCATTTCGTTTCAAAGGAAACATGACTTGTTTTCAACAATACATGTTCATGGATATAATAAGATCGGAAACTATACCTACTTAGATACTAATCATTTTATTGTTTACTTCTATAATAAATGATATATCATAATCTTGGTATCGGTCTTGTCGAGTAAATGATCAACGTGAAATTGGTAGAGATTATGATCTTAGTATATTTACATTATTGAAATAGTTACAAAGTTCTTAATTAAACAAAGAAGTAGGGATAATCATTAAAATGATCAAAATGAAGGTGGTTTTAAAAGTATCATAGGGAATAAAAACAAAGAGCAAATTACAGTCTCGATCCCTATGGTTTGCACTAATATGCAGTTTTAGTCTAAGTTTTGAAAAATTTATGCCAATGGTCCTTATGGTTTCAAAATCTATCAATATTAGTTCCTTAGTCGGTTATCTTCAAGGCCCCTTCGTTAAGTACATGTAAAATGACAAAAATGCCCCTAGTTTTGTCATTTATTGTTTGTCTCTTCGTCATATAAATTTTAAATATTAAATAAATGGGTCATACATACCTCATCGACTCCTACCATGAAACTGTTAGCGACACATAAGACTCCAATACCGCCACCACTCCTACCATTAAACTCACTGGTAGGACCTACCATCACCATTAGAAACATCAACCACCACCACCACTAAAAATTCTATCCACTGCCATCACATTTAAAACCTTGTCGCACCTAACCTTTTTCACACCCTCTTCGTCATCAGCAAGCCACCACCACCATCATAATACATAATACAGGTAAAACCATCACATATATATGGCGGTGGTGGGAGAAGAAGTGAATTATAACAACAAAGTGTCAAGAAAACCCAAACCCTCCCTTTACTTTCTTCGTCTCCGGTACTGATCTGAACCATAAGTGTGGTGAGAGAAGGAGAGGTGGCAGAGGTTTAGTGGTGGTTGGAGGAGAATGAGAGTGGTGAAGGTTTAACGATACTGGGAGGAGAGTGACAAAGACAGAAAAATGTGGTGTCTGTTGATGGAGGTGGTCGTCAGAGACGGAGGTAATCGTCGAAGATGTAGGTCGTTGGTGGATCATCCCACCATCGTCTTCCAGGGCTAAATAGTATCTGCCTCCAGTTGACTAACACACCAATGCCCTTTTAGGCATGCCTCCTCTACATCGCACACTACTCCAACCAAAATCAAACTATACATCTATTTTATACAAAGTCGAACACACTCACACCCAAAATATATATATATATATATATATATATATATATATATATATATATATATATATATATATACAACTTACGTTAACTCCTCAAGAAAATTCAAACTTGCATCATGTAAGGTGTTCAAAACCTAAAATATATTTCAATCTTACCTCCTCTTCCACCATCTCACATATACCATGCAATCCCAAATATACCTTCTAACCGTGGAAGAGTTCCATGATTGATGAATTTAATGTTATTGTTGATACTAAGACTTAGGTCCTTGTCCTAAATTATATCCCGATTATGCACGTCGTCTGGTGCATATGAAGTTTTCGACATAAAATAAATTTAAACAACTCCTTTGAGTGTTACAAAGGACGCCTTGTTGGCAACAACCGGTCCTACCAAGTTGGCATTGATTACATTGAAAACATATTGAGCCTTACACTACCAAAATCATGACCTAATTGTCAATTAGACGTAAAAAATGCCTATTTACATGACAATTTATAAGAGATGGTTTACATGCACCAACCTGTGAAGTTTTGCGACCGATTAATACCGGACCATGTTTGTCCTTTACAAATTCACTTTATGGTCTCAAGCAACCTCCATGTGCTTGGTACAAATGATTTGTGGATTACGTCTCTACAACTAGATTCGTTCATAGTTAATATGATCATTCATTGCTTATATATCACCACGACACCACATGTCCAATGTTACTTATCTTTTACTTTATTTCGATGATATTATTCTTACCATGTCTTCCCATCAATTGCAATTGTCAGTTACGTCTCTTCTTGCAATAAAATTTGCCATGAAAAATCTTGTTCCACTTAGCTACTTTTTGGACATTGCCATTACATGACATTTCACTAACATTGTTTTACAAGTAACACAATATTCCAAGGAAATAATCGAACGAAGGGGCATGATTGACTATCATATACTCCGATTAATACAAATTTTAAACTCAATGCTACGATCGATGATCTCTACTATGATCCTTGATAACACTCTTTATGTTACACATTTTACGTGTTAGTGGACTGAGTTTTAGTTGATCTATTATTATAAAAAGACTAATATCGCTCAATTTTAGTGCTAAGTGTCTTGTATGTGTTTTAGTGAAAATGCAGGGTTTAAAGTCCAAATTTGATGAAGTTGGAGATGAAAAACGAAGATAAGGACAGAGAGACACTCGCGACGCGGTAAACACTTGTCTGCGGCGTTGGAATTAGATGAAATCGTGATCCGGATCAGTTTGAATTTTGAGAAGCAATAAAGCAGGGATAAGGCTTGACTCGCGACGCGGATAACGCCTATACGTGGTGCGGGCCGTCAGAATTCTCAACTATAAATAGAAGCTCCTAGGTCGGATTTCGGAAGCGAATATTGATCCATTGAGTGAAACTCTGGTTTATTTGACTCGGAATTCGTCGATTGTTTCGGTTTATGATCATAGTTGGTTAGATTGAGTTTAGTTGCAAGTTTTTAGTTTGTAGTTGCTCTTGTCTTTCAAGGTTTCCAATTCTAGAATTCCGTTGATCACAGAGTTGTTAGTTTTGAATTTCGAGCAATCATTCGACTCTGATTTCATTTCAGGTTGAGTTTATGAATGATTGTCTTTGATTTATTTTATGAGAAAGTTGATTTTTAGTTTAAATTGGTGTTTCGATCTATTGATTGCACGTAGATCTGAGTTTTATTTCTTATTTATATGTGTTTGAGTTGTTTTTAAGTTGATATGTATTGATATTCATCAACTATAGAGTGACACAATAATGCGGTTTTATTATAGACACAATAGTGTCAACCATGAACTTCCACGGTTCGACCCTTACTTACCGTTACTAGTGGAAGGTAAGGTTTTTATTTTTGACTTTAACCGCATCAACGACTGTGACGTGTCAATCATACACACTATCGTTGTCTAGTCGTGATTGTCCAATATCTTACCTTCCCATCGTCCGATATCTCTTCTACAATGCAACAAGTTTCTCCACATGTATAATCATTACACCTATCATATGAACGCCCTTACAAGAATAATTTGTTGCTTATAAACAACTGTGTCCTATGCCATTCATTTGACCAAGTCGAAGTCTACAAACCTTTTATGTTATACCGTTATACGGTCGTACACGAGACGATCAACCTATGATTATGGTATATAACTTGGTTGATAATCTTATCTTTTGGTCTTCCAAAAGACAACCTACTTAATTATCATCTTAGAGTCCCCAAGTTTCCCTCTTATAACGGTGATATATGATGTAGCTATGTAAATACTTATGTTTATTTTAACACATCGTTAAGTTCTATTACTATAATAACAACGCATTGATAATTAATGTAGCTACCATTGTTTGTGGTAAACACTGTAGATCGTTCAAAGGCCCTTTATCTTCATTCTAAATTTCTTTTAATAAAACTATTAAAGGACATGTAAAAATCATAGTTGATCATCATTTTTTGTAGTTTTCTTCATTTTTAGACTAGATGTTTGTCCTGTATTAGACAAAGAGACAACATTTCGGTTCAACGAAAAAGAAAGAAAATAGACACTTGACAACTTTTGTTTTTTTTTTTTTTTTTTTAGTTTAAACGTTTTCTTTACGATATAATAAGACCGTAATTTCCACATCACTAGATATTTTGTAATCATGATATTTGATATATTTGAAAAAGAAAAAAACAAATAACTTGCTAAATTCTATTTAAATTTGTGATGCGTTGTCGAATAAAAAACGTGATTAAACGCATTCCTTTCGACAATGATTCACATTCACCCCCAAATGCAATGAACGCGCTTACAAGTTACAACCTGGTTTCGCTTGTTGTTTTGCAATCAAATTTTAGAATTTTAGTTCATTTCTGCTTCAAATTCTAGATCCAAAAACAAACCCTAAAATTTTCCATTCAATGTTCATAGCCTCAATTTACTCCGCCTGCTTATTCCAATCACTTCGAATCAAGTAAGAATTCCATCGCTTTATGCTTTGTATCGATCGTTTAGTCACTTGAAAAGTTGTAACTGTAGAAGGATAGTTTTTCGATTTCTTTTATCTTTTTCATTTTGCTCGATTGGAATCTGATTATTGGAACGAAAGCGATGGGAAGATATGGAATATATACCGTTTAGATTAGATTAATTGGATTACCTATGATCGATGGCTTCGATTCGGAGAACACTTTCGCCGTATCAGGATCGTTCGCATCAAAATGGAGGGAATGTTAGTCCGTTTTCAGTGAATTCGCCATCGCATAAACTTAATTCCACCAGTAGATTCGCCTTGGGAGTTCGTAGATTCATAGGAGGTGAAAAACATAGCCTTCCTCGGAAAGGATTTCGAACATGGAGGAGATCGATTTATAGTTGCTTGTCGTTTTTCTTGGTAGGGTTTTTGTTAGGGTTGGCACCGTTTGGGGAATTTGAAGATGTTAGGAGCCCCGATTTTTCATTTGAGGTCAACCGCCCACCAATCCTAGATGTGAAAGAGGATATTGTGGTAGATAAGGTGGAGTTAGCTGTTGTGAAACGAGAAAATGTGAAGGAAAGGTTTGATTATGTTGCTAGGAAACAAGTAATTGTTGTGACACCAACATATAATCGAGCTCTTCAAGCTTATTATTTGAATAGATTGGGTCAGGTTCTTAGGCTTGTACCTCCACCAGTTCTTTGGATTGTTGTGGAGATGGATGTGGCTTCTACAGAAACTGCAGATATTCTTAGGGGAATGGGAATTATGTACCGCCATTTGGTATGCACCAAGAATCTTACCAATATAAAGGACAGAGGCGTTCACCAGAGGAATACAGCACTTGAACACATTGAGCACCATAAGCTTGATGGAATTGTGTATTTTGCAGATGATGATAATATCTATTCGCTTGAATTGTTCGAGACTTTGAGAGAAATCAGGTACTTTGTTTTCTATTGTCAATATCTCTTATCGATCTGCTTGCTTTCAAAAACCATTACTGTGTTTGTGACTTGATATGTTGCGATCAAACTTAGGACATTCTTTTTAAACTCAAAAAGATTCCCTTTTGTTTACTTTTCTGATTGCAGTCGTTTTGGCACATGGCCAGTTGCAATGCTTGCACAAAGTAAAAACAAGGCAGTTCTAGAAGGTCCTGTATGCAATGGCAGTCAAGTAATTGGATGGCACACAAATGAAAAAAGCAAACGCCTTCGAAGATTTCATGTTGACATGTCAGGATTTGCATTCAACAGTACCATTTTGTGGGACCCAAAAAGATATAAAAAACCTACCTCACGTTCAATTCGTCAACTGGACACCATCAAAGAAGGATTCCAAGTATGCATCATATATTTCTTTTCATCCATGGAATTAAAATTCACTTAGGTAGTGTTTGGTATGCAATAATCCAATAAGGAATGGAATGGAACATCACCACGGAATGAGATGGGAATGGAATGGAACTTACATTTTAATTATAGAATAATTTTCTTTATATAATCTTTAATAGCAGTAATATGTAAAGAAAAGGTCGGAACTTTGATTTAATTAAATTTTGTTATTTTCTAAAAATATATTTTTTTCTTTTTTTAATTTAATTCTATTTTAAGATTTCATCATATTTGATTTATATTTTCGTAAACAGTTTTAACAAGATGATAAATAAAATATTTTTTGACAATCTGAAATGCATATCGTCTATATAATTATATATAAAATTACATGACATGTTTTTATCCAATTTATATAGTGAGATATCTTATTTGATTAAAATTTATTTATATAAAAATAACAATATATATTTATGTATCAATTAAATTCCATTTAGCTTCTTAATTTTACCTAACAAACACGTTTGAATGGCTCATTCCATTCCTTAAGCCAACCAAACATGACAATGGAATGGAATGATCATTTCCATTTCTTTAACTTACTCATTCCGTTACTTTGTGATTCCTTTCCATCATACCAAACAAACCAATATAAAAAAGTTGAAACATTAGGTTAATGTTATTATTATTATGGTGTTTTAGGAGACTACATTTATAGAACAATTGGTGGAAGATGAGAGCCAAATGGAAGGTACACCATTTGGATGTTCTAAAATCTTGAATTGGCATCTTCATTTGGAAGCTCATGAAGTTGGTTACCCTAAAGGCTGGTTGCTTCAAAACAATCTTCATCTTCTTCTTCCTATTCAGTAAAACCCCATCAATCTCAACTCACCTTCAAAAAGGAGCCAAAAAGAGGTAATCACTAATCAATGGAATCAGTAATTCCATTCGGTTATCATATTTGCTTGGCTTCAAGGAATGGAATGAGCCATTCAAACATGTTGTTTCTTATGCACAATTACAAAAGTAAATGAAATTAAATAGAAAATTGAAGAAAAACAAATATTATTCCATGAAAATAGATTTTTTAATCGAATAATATATTTCCACATAAGTTGCATATCAAAATATTTTGTGTCATTTGTAATGTATACAATGTGTATTAACATAGTAATTAGATAAATTTAAATACCATGAAATCTTGGAATAGTATTATAAGAAAAAAATATTTAGTTTGAAATTGGTTCGAGGGCAAAATGGTCTTTAAAAAAATTAACAGCCGAGTAGTTAAATGTAATGATTCAAGGACCAAAATCTATATGAAACGTTGCATTGAGGAAAATTGAAAAAATATGACATACCACAGGGGCCAAAATTTATCCTATCATTTAACTTTCACTTCTGTCTATTACAACATTGTAGTTCAATTTTTTTATCTTACCAAGGCATCCTACTTACAAAATTCATTCCAGTTATAGCATTGTACTTTCATTGTTTTCTACCTTTAAAAAAATCTACCCAATTATAGCACTGAAATTGCTTTGTATTTGGATGACATTGCTATGATTGTACAACTCTGTAGATTTTTCAAAGTACAATGCTGTAATAGAAATACTGAGAAGTTGTTTTTCTTTTGTGACAGTTATAATGTGATGTCATTGTTTTTTGACACTCGATCAGTTTCCACACCAAAAAGCAGCCCTGCCTTTTTTTAAGAAGCAGTGCGAAAGGAGACAAAAGGACACATTTGTCATTTGTGACAGTTGGTTTTAAGTTTGTGTTATCTGTATGCTTTATTCTTTTACTATATGGTTGGGTCAAGAGGGGCAATTGCCTTGTGAAATTCGTTTTTTTTTTTTTTTTTTTATAAATAGGGTATCTGAAATGTGGTAGAGCTGTCTTGTTTTTGTACTAAAAAGAAGGTAGACTTTTAAAATCTTGTTAATTCAGCATATCTTTTGTTCATGGTTGGAGTTATTAATATTGTTACTGCAAGTTTGTCTAACATACTCGTTTAGTTAGGAGAGCTTTTTTTTTTTTTTATTTATTACATCATTGATACAGACCATAGCATGCATCCTACATGGCTTTTTTTATTAACTTTCACTTTTGAAAAAAAAAATGAAACTTTTTCCTATTAAATTATATTTAAGTTGTGTTCATAGAATAGGTTTACATGGACATGATAAAAAACTACTGCAAACCACCATTGAGGGGGGGGGGGGATGTGGTGCCGTTGCCGCCAACATGGGGTGGTGTTGCCGGCATGGAGGCGCTGTGTCGGATGCCATTGGCATCCATTGATCTCACACTGGATAGCTTTATAAATAAGTTTAAAATGAAAATTGAAAGTAAATAAAATACAAATACAAACACAAACAGATTAACTTTTTTAATTAAATAAGTTATACAAAGAAGCAATGCTAGCACCGTGTAGACGTAGTGGAAACAAAATTTGCATACATGGATTATATGGATAGCAAACATGACATGAAAATGGTTTCATAAGCTATAACAAGCCACAAATAGCCAAATAAAGTTAAAAACCCTAAATTTAGCGGCAAACTTGGGCTATCAGAACTCTCATAATTAATTGGGTAAAGTTGACATACTTTATCGCCTAAATTGTAAATATTACATAAGTACTTGCTGCGAAAATGTTCTTATCACAACACTAAGCCAACCATAACTACTTTCCTCTAGGAACATCATATAAAATGTAAATTAGGTACGTAGCGGGTAGCTAGCATAAAAGCCTATTGTTTGCTCAAGACCATCATGTGAGATATAAACTATGTACTTAACACTCTAGTAGATGGATGGTTGGCATCGGTGTCGGATCCTAGAATTTTCTCTATTAGGGCACCATTGATAGTATATAATGGATCGGGTCAGGGTTGGATCAAACTAAACTATACTTTGTATTTACAATTATGTCATAATAGAATGATGGGATATTAATTAAATTACCCACATCTTAAGTTAACATTAAAGACAATAACCCTGTTTTTTTTTTTTTTTTTTTTTTTTTTTTTTTTTTTTTTTTTTTTTTTTTTTTGAAAAATGACCAACATTTCCGGAATGAGTCATTCTAGACCACTTTATGTCACTATCAAAAGTATATTTCTAACAAAAAATTACATTTGGGGCCGTAGTTCCTGATTTCGGACAAAAAAAAAAAAAACAATTCCAAAATTTCAAGAACAATTCCGAAATTTAAAGGAAAAACTTCATTTTTTAGTTTTTACTAAAATCTAAGAAAAAGTTAACAAACATAGCAAATGGAAAATATATGCGACATCGGAGCTTAAAATATTACATCTGATTGAAAAACGATGATATTAGACACTTCGAAATGACTCATTTAGAACAAAGTGGTCATTTTTGCAAAACACAAAAAACTTGGTTATTTGTGTTAATGTCATCACTTATAACGGTTAGTTTAATGAATATCCTAAAATGAAACGCTGATTCTTGTAGTCGTATGAAAACAATATATATCCTCATCTAAGGTTTACAGACATTAAACACAACTTGGAAATAATTTCTATGCTTTCTACGTCTATAGTTGAGCCTACAAGTATTGATCACTGAATATAATTAAACATTAACATCTTAATTAACTTATAAATAGTAAATTGAGTAAAATCATTGTTCCAATTAATAGGTTTAATTAAAATTCTTACTTCGTAAATGATAATTATCCTAAATCCTAATTTACTTATATGTATCAATAAGCTAACAAAATTCTGTACAACACTAGAATTAAATCTAATTTGTAACATCCAAAATCCTGATGTACTTATATGTATTAACAGGCTAACTAATTAATTGCCATACAACATTAAAAATAAACCTATTTCGTGAAATTTTCATAAACCAACATAATCCAATAAGTAAAATATGACACATTAAATTCAACTTTAAAAAAAAATCAGTTATTGTCCCATGAAAAAAGGCCACAACAAATCCCATGTTTAGTTTTCATGAAAACAACAAATTTAGGATCATCCTAATCTTGCTTCTCTTCGTAGTACCTGTGTCAAAAAAGCAAATATTAAAATTAGTTTTCCACAATTTAAAGTATGTTTATTATATGAACAACTTAAGGTGACTATTTAAAGCCAATAATATATACTTAACAAACATAAATTACTCTTTACCTCTTCAGCAAATTTTATCAAAATTGTTGTACGAGGGCGTTGTTGTCCTTCCACAGGTACAAAATGAGCCGTAACAACAGCCGGGAAGCCAGAATTATCTAACACTCCCTTCAAAAAAAAAAAAAAAAAGTTCAAAAAAATATTTGAGAAAATAATGAACTCACATTTGGAAAATTGTAACGAGTCGTTCTTTTTTGCATTAAGTCAAAAAAAAGAAAAAGAAAAAAAAGAAACAACACCTTACCCTTACTACCCCTGCAACAAAAGCACCACAATTGAAACTTCCCATGTCCTTTGGTATAGAGATAAATCTATAAATAGTAAAAAAAAATCAGAGTCGGATGAAAAAAATAAATAATTGAAAAGAGAATTACCTATTCACTAGAAGCTCTTTTTCACTGATCATATATTCATCTTCATGTTCTGTGCCTTTTTCAAGTGAATCAGCTACCTAAATATTGTTGCATGCATAAGTTGGTAAAAAAAAAAAAAACAAAAAGAAATATTGTTGCTTAAATAAACATTTAACCAGTGTGACGACATAAACTTGAAAAAATATTATATATAATATACATATGTATATTTTCACAATCATTATTTTTAATCATTTTCTCTAAGACTATGAGTGTATAAGTATAACCAATAAATAAAACGCTTTAAAGATAAAAAAGTTTAAAAAATAAAAATTGTTCACAAACCTTTCCGAATAAAACCTTCCATACAGTACTATGTATGAAAGACAAAATACCCAACAAGCGTGTCTCCCTTCTATTACCCTGCATTGTTAAAAAGAAAATTGCAAAAATAAAAAAAGATGATTTAAAAAAATGGGCCAATTTAGGTTATATTTGATTGCTAAAGAGCCAAATGGGTAAAATTTAAAAGAACTTGGCTAAAAAGAAAACATGTCATATGGGTTAAAATTCACCATGACATTATCATCAAGTGTTTAAAAAATGGTTAGTTATTTTAATAGTAGTTTTTGCAATCATATTTAATATATATTAAAATGTTTACTTTTTCTCTATTGCAAAGTAGTTCAAGAACTCGTGTCCCAACTGCATATCCAGCATCCTCCAACCTGATAACATTAAATGAAAATAAATAAGTTGCAAAACTAATAATTCAAAGCTATAAACAAAATTTAATTCATTATTGATATTATATTAAAATGCAGTTTCTTTTTCACTTAATGGACTTAATGGATACAGGACTTGATATGATAAGCTATATGTACATGTTTCTTTTTTACTTGAGCATAATCTATTAGAATGCAAAATTTGAGAAATTTTATAACAATCTACCACCAAGTTATTTCTAGTTTTATAAGAGAAAGTTCAATTAATTTATAGACATGTAAGATAAAGATTATTCTTTTCATGCCATTTGTTTTTGATACGAAATGCTAAAGGGTTCTTTACAGATTTATTTCAAAATTGAAAAAAATGCCATTTTCTCACTGCAAGTATAAGAAGAAAATATAGAATTCAGATTCTAAGCTATCAATGTATTATGGTAACATGAACTTGAAAATTTATTAAGGTTTACCTCCTTTCTAGTTCTCCGATATTGTCAACTTGCGTTTGATTGTACTGAACAAGCTCCGAAAATAAGTAAGCAAATGCACCCAAACTGACCTGCAAATTGAACACAAAATCTCTTCAGCTTCACGTAAATTCAAAACCCTAAAGACCAAACACCCAAAGCATAATCTTGTAATTGTCCAATTATAAACGTAATTGCGATCCACATTTTCAATCGCGACACATAATCGAGAAAGGGTACACTGAAGTACACGGTTTTGGTCCTATTTCCTTTTCGATTACTCAGAAACCCTTAGAAAAAAGGTTGATTTGAGATCTGGGGAGATAGAAAAATGCGCATTTGGTGACAGAGAGTGAATGAAAGAATACAAAAACCTCATGTCTACCCTTGTTGAGGGGTTTGTCGAGCACATTTGTGTACTGCTTGATCTTCCCAGCTCCGATCATCTTCTCTACTCACTTCTCAGAGTCAATTCGGTATTCGGAGTAGTTTCTTGGTTATAAATCGTTTTGATCGTCGGTTGCTATTTTGTACGAGTATGTTTTTGACGTTTATAATTTGGGCATTTTGCTCGATTGATAGAAGTTGAACCTCCACAAAAACCTTTTCTTTTTGCATTTTTAGTACAAAAAATTAAAGAGCTTGAAGTTATAAAACAGTATTGTGCTTTTTTCTTTTATTTAGGTTATTCTATTTTCTTTTTGATACGTACTAATGGGGATTTTTAGGAGTGCTTTTCAAAATGGTTTAGAAGTCAATAAGGTTTAAAAAATGTTTGATAAATTTATAAGCATTTTTATAAATGTTTTTTACAAGCTTTTAATAAACTATTTTTCATAAGTGAATATTATCTTATTTTTTAAAATGTTTATAGCTTATACATTACCATTTTATTAATCTAACATTTTACAAGTGCTTATATCATTTTTAGTCGTTTTACATGTATAACAGTATAAGCCAATACAAACTTAAAAAAAAAAAAGAGTTTATAAAGTTATAACTGTCTTGCCACCACATAAGTTAATTCAAACATTTTTAAAAACTAATTTTTGTTACCACATAAGCTAATAAACAATTCTGTAAAAAAAACTTATTGAGTTAAATGTGCAATCTCAAACACCCCCAAAATTATTAGTCACATAAAAACCTCACACTTAAATCACTTGATTTCGAAATAAGGTCTCCATGAAAGAGATGAGGTATGGTAGTAGTGCAAAAACAATTGCATCATGGATAGTGGTATGATAATAAATTAGTCGATTTGAGAATGTGCGATGATACAGATGGGCTGCAGGAGGCATCGTTTCTTTTGTTTGGAGGGGGAGGGGGGGACCCATTTTCTTTTGTTTATTTAATTATAAATTATTTAAAGAAAAATACAAAATACAAATGGCATATTGATTATTTCATAAATACTTTACTCTTACTTTTAACAATGTTAGTTACAATGACTTACAATGTAGTGGTCTTTTTAGTAAGGGTAAATTGCATAAAAGTCATTAAGTTTTCCAATTTTCTCGATTTTGACACTGCATTTTTAGTTTTTGCAATTAAGTCATTATGTTTTCAGAAAAGTTGCAATTAAGTCATTATGTTTTCCAAAAAGTTGCAAAAATGACCATATGACCGGATGGTAACAGGTTACCAGGTCATATGGTCAGATTTGCAATTTTTCAGAAAACCTAATGACTTAATAGCAAAAATAAAACATAGTGTCAAAATCAAGAAATCTAAAAAAGTTAGCGACTTTTAGGGTTTATTTCATAAAAAACCCTAAATTTTCAACTTTTTTCTGTTTAAACCTAAAACTTTATTTTTTTCAAAAAAAACCTAAATTTTGGAGAAACTTTTTAATATATCCCCCTAACCGGTTTTACAGGTTATACATACTTTTTTTTTTTTTTCAGAAAAACCCTAATTTCTTTTTTTTTTCCGAAAAAAACCCTCAATTTCAGTGATTTTTTCACAAAAAAAAATGTTTCTTCGTTTTTGTAATTGACATAACTTTTATATACGATGTCCAAATTCTACGAATTTTATATCACTGGAAAGGTCGTAAGTAATACTACAACTTTGCTTTACTGACTTTTGTTTGAATATGTTTAGATATTTCGCTACACTGGCTTGTTTTTTTATAATAGCTGTATCTTTTGCATACGAGCTTTGTTTTCGACGTTCTATAAGTCGACGGATTCGTAAACACGAATACATCGTGTAATGAATATTATTTAAACCAAAATATTATTTGTATGATTTATCGAATTTTATGCTACTATAGTCTATTATTCGAAATTATACAAAAACGAAGAAAAATAATTTTCTTTGTAAAAAAATCCCTGAAAAATCGTTTAACTTGCGGATAAACTCGTAAATGCCTAAATTAACTTGAATAATATTCATTACACGATGTATTCGTGTTTACGAATCTGTCGACTTATAGAACGTCGAAAACAAAGCTCGTATGCAAAATATACAGCTATTATAAGAAAACAAGCCAGTGTAGCGAAATATCTGAACATATTCAAACAAAAGTCAGTAAAGCAAAGTTGTAGTATTACTTACGATCTTTCCAGGGATATAAAGTTCGTAGAATTTGGACATCGTATATGAAAGTTATGTCAATTACAAAAACGAAGAAACATTTTTTTTGGTGAAAAAATCACTGAAATTGAAGGTTTTTTCCAGAAAAAAAAAAGAAATTAGGGTTTTTTCTGAAAAAAAAAAATATGTATAACCTGTAAAACCGGTTAAGGGGATAAATTAAAAAGTTTCTCCAAAATTTAGGTTTTTTTTTGAAAAAAAATAAAGTTTTAGGTTTAAACAGAAAAAAGTTGAAAATTTAGGGTTTTTTATGAAATAAACCCTAAAAGTCGCTAACTTTTTCAGATTTCTTGATTTTGACACTATGTTTTATTTTTGTTATTAAGTCATTAGGTTTTCTGAAAAATTGCAAATCTGACCATATGACCTGGTAATCCGGTCATATGGTCATTTTTGCAACTTTTTGGAAAATATAATGACTTAATTGCAACTTTTCTGAAAACATAATGACTTAATTACAAAAACTAAAAATGTTGTGTCAAAATCGAGAAAATTGTAAAACTTAGTGACTTTTATGCAATTTACCCTTTTAGTAACAAAATTTTTAGCGTCATTATTTGTGGTCTTTTTAGTAAACCACATGGATTATTTGTGTAATGTTTTCTTATTATTTAGTATTGTGCAAACCATGGTTGCTATTTGATGAAATTTGCGGTGTTACAAAACATTGTCTTTGGCTGTACATTTTATTTGCTATTTTAGGTGCAAGGCTAAAAAGAACAAAGCATGCGAGCCAATGTGAGTTTTCATGACTTGCTAAATGGGGATGCATATTATCATATGAATTTTGGTAAAGTTGTTATTTAAATATGCATAGAACATATTGAAAACGCATTGACATATATTTATATATAGCATGTGTTACATCGCATGTACATGAAGAAAGAAATAAAGTAAGTAATGTTTGATCAAGGGCATGTGTTAATTGCCTATATCTATTGTTTCCTTTCTTTAACTTCTCATTCTACCGGCCCAACTATAACACGAATTGGGCTCCCACCGTAATGGCCTTATGGAGAAAGTTTATACATTGTTTGATACTTTGATGTTTCTAAAAAAGTGTGACCATTCATTATTATTTTTTTTATCAGTATTTCTCGATTATTTTGTATACATATTTGTCGCCGAGTCTCCGAGAAACCAAATATTTCACTCAACAATATATATTTCCAAGGTAAAAAGCTAGTGAACCTCAACAATAAAAGTATATATTTTCAAATTAGATATTCTTGGAAGGTTACATATCTATCGTTTAAATAGTGTTATGTATGGTCAAACTGTTTTGAATGTATTCTAAATACCATTTTTTTCATTTCAAATGTTCTATACTTTAAAAATGCTATTTATGGCCTCTGACTTTTAAAATGTTGAACTTATTTATAGTTTAAATAGTGTTATTTATGGCTTCTGACTTTTAAAATGTTCTTTCGAATTTGTTTTTGTGATATAATTTTTTTTGCTTTTATTTTATACTAGTTTATTAACCCGTGTACTACACGGGAGGATGAGAAAAAATAGAAAAAATAAACAGCAAACTACAAAGTACAAACATATCGATTTCTAGAGATGAACAACAAATGAAGACCCTATAATACCCTTCTATACATATTATAATTTTAAAGAGCATTGAAGCCTTTACTTAGCATAAATCTGGTACGCATCAAATCAATGTAAAATCAACAAAAAGACATTTGAATGGCACACGAAAACTGTTTAAGCTTTGGACTTGGATTATTATATGCATAATAATTGTTTTAATAAGCTAAAATTTATGCCATCTTGCCTTAGTAGGATGCTATAACAAAATAACCAGGGAAATTACAACGTTATTCCTTGCATCTAACCCTTGAGCTAAATGCAAGAAATAGAAATGCATTTTTATTTAATTTTTTACTATTGAATCTTTGGCTATATACACTCACACATACAAACACACAAACACATAGAATGAAACGTAGTCTACGTGTATCAACTTTATGATTGCTTAAATCATCTTCAATTGTTGAGTAAAAGTTGGATGAAGTTTTCAATTAAAGTAGAAATATTTTTATAAGTTTTCACGTATTTTGTTCCTTCCGGCTACCACTCACCGACAAAAAATCATTTGTGCTGTAATCGGAATAAATCTTGGCTTCGCCTTACTTAATTAACTTGTTCTTAATGAGTTCCTAAATTAGTATTGTAGATACCTTTTATTTCCTCTTAGTCTTTAATGATCACGAAATCTAGATAACTTGCATCCAAGATTGATTTAAATTTCAAATTCAGTTGATATTTTGAGAATTGAAACACAAATTTTTATTTTTATGCATTCAAGCTACTACCTTTTGTTATGTACTACAACTACTGAATTCAAAAGCATAAAATATGAATTCTAGCAACAATTTTACATCTATAATTCTTATAAACATATAATTATTTGTCAGTTCCAGCTACTTGTTTTTATTTCCTTATTTTACCGCAGCATATGATGATTCTTGGGAGCTTAGGTTTTTATCCGCCAATGTTGAATATAATTTTACCTCTGGACCCATTTGGTTCTATGGAATAAAAATTTCAATGAGCTACTACGCAATCAAATAACATATTGTCATACAATTCTATCTACAGGGAGTAAAAAACTCATAAAAATTACCATAAAGATAAGGCATTGTCCTAATAAGAAAAAGGTTAAAAAAGTACCATTCTGTAATTCAAAATTTTAAAGTACAATGCCTTAATAAAAAAAGAGTCAACACAATGCTCTGATCGAAAAAAATGAAATTAAGATCATATAATAACCAAATTAATAAAAGTACATTGCTATTTCTTAAAATTTTTACATGTACATAAACAATTCTAATGGACGTGGTTTGCATCTTTATATCTTGAGTTCTATAGTCTAGTGTAAAAGTCGGATCCCACTTTTATATTCAAGTAAAAATTGCAAGAAATAGTCTAATGAAAACTTATGTTCCTAAGATTTTTGCAAGTGGAACAGTATTTGGAATTAATAAAATTTTGTCATGGAAAAGAAAAGGTGTTTCTGATATTTGTTGGATAAAGGTCAAAGCATTAGAACGTGACTCATAAGCTGCACACAGAAGTTAAACTCATGATTAAAGAGCAAGTACACTATTAAATAACATATTGTCAAACTTGTGAATCATCATATAAACAGATGCAAATATAGAACCACACCTGCAAGAATGTTGAGAAGGCATGTGTGCGTAAGAGAGATATGAGAGTAAGTAGAAGAAGAGTACATACATGAACTACATGTTCTCAATGATCACAAACCAAACATCAACACATGTTTGAAGCCAATAATCTATTGTATGACAAAGTTAAGCATAATATAGAACCACACCTGCAGTAGATCCAAGGATGCCACCGATTTTGCCTATTCTGTTAACTTTGCACAAATTACAATACAATAAGTCAATTAAAATCACAACTTTGAATAAAACTTGATACAAACCAAGATGAACTGGTGAAAAGTAGACAAACCTCGCCAAAATCGAAGAGAAATCAAGAAGAATGAAGAGCAAGATGAAGATTTTGGCGAAAATGACGAGCTTGGATGATTCTTCTTCATCCTGTTTGTAGATCTCAATTCATCACTTCGTTTGTCTTCAATAGATCCTCGATTGATACCAGAATCAAATTACAATATGATGATCTGGGTGAAAACCTAAATCAAGAATTAGATCAGAAACCCTAAATCCTAGTACACGTTAGGAAGAGAAGATTTTTTATGTTCAGGTTTGATTATGCCCCCAAATCAACAATTAGAGCAGAATGAAATATTACCTGAAGGGTTTCAAATGACGAAAACAAATCCGCTGGAACGATGGTGTATCAAAACTAATGGCAATCGTGGCTCACTTTAAAGATCTATTCAAAATCAAAGATCCAAAATGAATAATCAAATTCGATGAAAAGGAACAAAAATATATCAAACGCATTTCATCAAACAGTTTATCTATAAGAACAATTAAACAATTATTCTATAAGAAAAACACTAATCTCAATTGTTGCAATGAACAATGATTCGAAGAAAATTGCAGGGGATGAAAAGATATTGTACTGCTGTAGATACGATACAATAAAAACCGGATACGAAGATGTACATACAGAGACAGAAAGGATTAAACATTACCAATTGATGAAATCGAGTCATATAAATTACGAATCAATTGATTGCTTTCTTCCCAAAAATTGAATTGAAATTCCATATGAACTTGGCGGATTGAATGGATACTTCCCAAAATTGAGCAATGTAATTAAAGTATTGGCCAAGATTAGGGAACTCAAAAAACGTTTCAGAAGAAGGGTGGGATATGGGCGGGAAAATCAGATTGCACTGGGCTATGAAATAAGAAATTGATACTCCATAATGTAAAATCAAAACCCATAGTGAATAATATAGGAAGGGATGATATATGGGGAATTAGTACTGAATTTTAGGGGTTTCATATTTTGAAATCAGTATTTCAAGGAAAGGAAGTTGGAGATTTAGCTGGATATGCGACCCGATAATTTTAGGAATAATTTAGGCGGGAATTGAAGATGAAATGCTTCTATAATGAGGACACGTGGAAAACTAATGATGTAAAAATGAGACACTTGTCATTATAGCTTTCATTTATTAGAATAGATAGAATAGATCAGTAACACAAGTTTTAATATTTTTTTATAAATGTTATTTATGTTCTCTGACTTTTAAAATGTTGAACGTATTTATCTATTATTTAAAAAGCGTATTTTTTGGCATCAGGTGTAACGTTTTTTTTGGCGTAGTTTTTTTTTTGTTGCTTCCTGGGTTAGGGTTTTTGATTTTGCTCTTTAACTTTCTTCGTTTCCAGACTTCTCCCACCGCTTCATCTCTTGCTCCCACTTCTCCGCCATCGCTCCTACAATTTTCGATTATTCCTCTTCCTGTACTCATCCCGTCATCCGCTCCACCGCTTCCTCTATTTAGCGTCTTCGATATTTCAGAGAAGGTGGACGACGGTGGTAGAAGTGACTTGAAGGAGGTGGTCTTCTTTTTCAATCCGGAACAACCAAAGCGAATTTCCAATTACCTCCTTTGTTCGTACCTATAATCTTCGTCGAAACCCAAGACTCACAATTGAAGAGCTGGCTCGGAAGCCTGGAATTGGCTTTCTCTTTTGCATGTGAGTGTTCTCGTCTCTTCTTTCGGCGGCGTATGTTCGATTGTTCATTGCGAAAAGTAGGGTTTGTTCAATCATACTGAAGCGGCTTCATTCTTATTATATATAAATGGTGAAGAAAAGGGTTCTGTCTCAAACATCAGGAACAAGAAGCGGCTTCATTCTTCTCTCACAACGCCCATATTAACGTAATCACAACGACTTTCATCTGAAATCAAATCAGGGATTCCCTGATCATGCCGAAGGAACAATCAAACTGGTCACCTTACGACAACAATGGAGGGTATTCTCATTATGCCCTAAATTATCTCGCCTTCTCCCTTTCTCTCCATACATGTCAATGTCTAATTTCCCCTCTTTGTTAATTGTCTATGTAAACATACAGAACTTGTGTGGTGATTGCCGGTGCCGATTACTGTCTGATTGCAGCGGACAGTCGGATGTCCACTGGTTACAGTATTCTCACCCGAGAATACTCCAAAATCTGTAAATTGTATGATCATTTCGTTCCAATTTTCTGTTTAATTAATCAATCGGCTTATCCTCACTTGTCATTTGAGTTTCGTTTCCACTGATATGCTAAATCTCTAATAAAAACCTTGTCTGGATTAACTGATAATCCGTGGTAATTTATTCCACCTTTAGGGTTTAGGGCTATCATGTATTTACACATTCTGCAATTTTCAGAGCGGACAAAAGCATCATGGCGTCTTCAGGATTTCATGCGGATGTGAAAGCATTGCAGAAGGTCATAGCCTCTAGACACTCTGTAAGTACTGTGTAGCTAAAGTGCTGAATCAAATAAATTCCATCAAATCAAAACGAAACAGTATCTCAAAACTTTTTATAATCTACAACAGATCTATCAGCATCAACACAACAAGCAGATGAGTTGTCCTGCAATGGTGCAACTTTTATCAAACACACTTTACTACAAACGCTTCTTTCCATACTATGCCTTCAATGTTTTAGGTGGACTTGATAGTGAAGGAAAGGGTTGTGTGTTCACATATGATGTTGTTGGATCATATGAAAGAGTTGGGTACAGTGCACAAGGTTCAGGTGCCACACTCATCACTCCATTTTTGGATAACCATCTTAAATCCCCAAGCCCTCTTTTGTTACTAGCTATTCACATATACGTGCAAAAGAGACGAGAACCCTTTTCTTCAGGAATGTGGGGGAATATATGGGGAGAACACATGCATCACGGATTCTACGACAACAATGCCGTCGTAGAACTCTGCGACCATCGCGCTGCTTAGGTCAGTATGATTGAACAAACCCTACATGTTTTTAAGGTTAACCAACTTTTCCTCGTGATCTGCATCACAAGAGACCCTGTATCTACAACAGTTTTGTTCTCTTTAGTTTCTACATGTTTTTAAGCTAATTTGAGTACAATGGTGGATAGAAATTCTCTTATTGAACCTTTTTGTACTCATTAATAGATTTTTACCAAACCTTAATTGTTTTTTAATTTTGTTATTTTTGCAGGAACTACTGCTTAACTCTAAATGCTCATTACTGGTTCACTTATTTGAATTCTGATTTCAACAAAGAAGGATGTTCACAAGAGGAAGACATGCTTCTGTGTGACGCCCAAAAGATATTTGGTAACAGATGGACATGGACTGAAATAGCAAAAGGTGTTTCAGGCAGGTAAATAATTTTCTTTTTGATTATCAATTTCTTTTTTGAAAAAAAAAACAACACACAACATGTTTAAAAATCAAAGTAGAAATGTACTTTGACTCCTTTTCTAAGTTTATCAACTTTAAAAAGTTTGGCTTTTGTATACGCTTGTCCATCTCAACAAAATTAAAAAATGGGCTAACCGGCTACCCACTAGACCGGTTACCATGACTATATTTGGTACGTTTTTCACATTAATGATAAAAAAAATAAAACGTACTAATGCAACAAAAAGAGAGGATATTGGGATGCTATAGTAAAAATATAAATGAAAGTAAGTTATTACTTCTTGCATTTAGCTTTTTCTATAGATGCAAGTAACAACTTTTTTTTTAATTCCAAAAACTTTGAATTTTTAGGATACCCACATGCCTTCATTGAGCAAATCTTTCAAAGTACAATGTGAATAAGAAAAAAAATATTAAAACTACAATGTTGTAATCTATAATAAACAAATAAATTGTGACACGTAACGACTTTTAATTCTTTTTTAAGTTACAAACCATTACAATTTTGTACGATCAATTTAAGTGCATGTAAACATTCTAAAATTACCATTTGTCTTTTTTGCCAGGTTGCAGTCTCAACAAATAGAGTCGCAACATCACAAGTTCCTAATTACCCGAATCTTCCCTCTCAGCTGTTATGCCAAGTTTTAAATGTTACATTACATGTATACCCACTTAACATCTAATTATATATAATTTTTTCTCACTTTTATTATGCTTTTATTAATCTTTCCTTTTATTTTGGTGGTTTAAATAGGCAGATACAGACACCGATGAGATCTATGCCCAAGCGACCCTTCAATCTGTGAATTCGGTTAGCCCCACAAAAATTGTCAAAGGACAAAATGCAAGAAATAGTCAAATTTTTCCTTATTAGGGCATTGTACTTTGAAAACTCTACAAAATTCTAGGCATTGGACTTCCAAATTTTTTCCTATTTGTATATTGTATTTTGAAAAGTCAACCCAATTATAGCAATGGAAGTTGTTTTTTATTCCGATTTCATTGATAAAATTTGGAAGAATTTTCAAAGTTCAATGTTGTAATAGGAAGAAATGGAAGTAGGATACAAAAACAAACAAATTAATAGAAGTACATTGCTATTTATGGTAACCAAACTAATTGTTTTCAAGATTGTAAGAAACAAGTGACTTTGAACAATTGTAGAAATGTAAAATACCATCATACTTGGCACCTTTTCATACAAGGGGTGTTTTTTGTTTGACATCGATGGTTTGTATGCAACAAAAAGTCAACTAAAATCCTTCAGAAAGTAAATTACTCTATTGATTCATTTATTATAACATCCAACTTCCATTTTTTCCTATTAGAGCATTCTACTTTACAAAAGCTACCCAATTATAGCAATCTTATCCAAAACTTTCTAACAAGAAAAAAGAAGATAAACCATAAATTATAATGCTATAATTGGGTAGACGTTTCAAAGTACAATGTCTTAATAAGAAAAAAAAAGTACAATGCTATAATAGAAAGAAACATAACCATGATGCTATAATACACTAATAAACGAAAGTACGTTGCTATTTCCTGCATTCACCTTTCTATTTAATACACCGAATCATCAAAATTGCAACTTAAGGCTAATAATTTTGCTTATAAATACATATTGAAATCAGAAAAAAGATGTTCTTCCAATACTAGATTTTGGAATGAAACCAAGTAGACATCCGAGTGAATTTTTCTGCAGCACTTTGACACCAAATGATACAAGTACACATGGCGGCTTTCCTGTAACCCGAAGAGCAGCAGAAAAATGATTTCCACAATTGGTAAATTTTTCTTTCTCTCTTTTTTTATTTTCTTATTGAGCCTGCATCTCCCCGCTAGCACCTTGGTTTTGTCTCAGCAGAGTGCGTGGATGGGGACGGTGCCCCTTCCTCTGTAGGTACGCCCAAACTTTTAGACAGCTAAGCAAGTTTATACGCCTTCGCAGCCCCTACTTTGATAACCAACTTCTTGCGTATTAAGCTTCTTTGTGAAAATTTGTCCCTCAAAGCACTCTTGCACCGGAACCCGTGCGGAGCACGGGGCCCCACTAGTTTATAGTTTAAATAGTGTTATTTATGGCCTCAATCTTTTTAAATGTTCTTTCAATTTTTTTGTAATATTGTTTTATTTTATATCACAAACACAAGTCTTTTGTGTTATTTTATTATAAACTCCTTTCTTTAATTTCTTTCAAAAGTCGTTTTATTATTTCTTTCACAAATTAATGTCAAATATATAAAAAGTAAAAGCCGTAAAAACAAATTGTAAAAAGATCATGTAAAAAAAAATTTGTGAAAAGGAAATTTTGAAAATATATGAAAAAGTATTATTTAAAAAAAATTAAAACGGACCAACTTGTTTTCGGATTAAAAACAAAAAGAAATATCACAAAATGATTTTGTAACTTTTTATTCAAAATTAGAAACTAAATTCGTAATAAAAATAAAATTGGGTTGCTAAATATACATTCGTTAACAAAAGTAAAACTATCATCAACCGCTGTTCTGGAATCAGAACTTCACCCCATCTTTAGCTATAGCGGAAAATGCCTCTTCACACCATGTATCAGTATCACTATAGACGCGATCCTTTCATTGAATTGTTGTTCATGCTTCCATGGTAGTACTGACTTAAACTACGGTTTCCACAATTCTCCTTCATTTGTCATGGAATTTTCTCTATCCTCTATGTTTTCGAATTCAATCAGCGTCTTTTTCAGTTCTTGTATTTGCCTGTCTTGTATTTGATCAATAGTCAGCCGCCACTTCTTAATTCTATCTTTGACTCACTTTAATTTGCCAATTAGGATATGGATCGGGGAAAGGGAGTATGCAAAACTTAAAACATCTCCTGAACACCATGCTTTTGATACGATCTGGTCTATCCCTGATTCTGTAAGCCAACAATTATCAAAATAAAAGATGAGGCTGTCACATTTTTCTCCAAAAAATTCGCAGAACAAAATCAACCGTGACCAAAGTTTGAGAGCTTGAAATTTAAGCGCCTCTATGACGCCCAACGCTCCAGTCCTGAAGAAACGATCCAGCTCAATGAAGTAAAACATGCAGTTTGGGCTTGCGAGTCAGACAAGGCCCTAGGTCCTGATAGGTTTTCTTTTGAATTCATGAAAAGGTTTTGGAATGTCATAGGCGGTAATATCTACCTAGCCGTCAAGCACTTTCAAGCTACTGTGCCGATCAAAAGAGGTGCAAATAACGATATCCAACAATATCCAACAAATACGCGGTTGAATAAATAATCGATTTTATACTTCATAGAGCACTTAATTAACTGGCAAACAACGATATCCAACAAAATAATAATTGGCTATAGCAGTACGATCATATAGAGGTGAACAAAAAAACCGGTTTATGATCTAAAACCGGTTTTCAAACCGATCAGATCCGATTTTGAAACCGGTTTCCCTCAAACTGATCTGGTTCGAACCTGTTTGAAACTGAACCAGTTTGTTAAACCGGTTTTAATCACGTTGACCCTAACCGGTTTTGAAGATAATTTTTGGTAGAAACTGGTTTCAAACCGAACCGGTTTTGGCCCAAACCTGTTTTGACTCTATTGACGAAAACCGATCCGGTTTCGAAAAAAATCCGGTCTGTGCACCTCTACGGTCATACAGGGATATAACACGGACAAAATTAGTTTAAGAGTTGAAACTGAGCTTCTACTTTTTCTAATTAATGTTTCACAAGTGATATATGACGGCCCAAAAAGTCCAAGTCGGCCTGATGGTCCTTTAAATGGTCCTAGATTTTAACTAGCCTCATATAGAAAGTCATGTATAATTAGTAAATTAGACAACAATCCCCTTTTAAATTTTAAATCGCCTTTTTCTCGTACAGTTTTTCTAAATAATAATAACGAGGGTTTTAAGCCGTGTGTTGCGGCAGAGTTTAAGCAATAATTATTGTGATATATGATGACCTTTTAAAGTTTAAGCTTTACATTATTTGCCGGTTATTTTAAGCTACACGTCAATGACTTTTGGTGCAAACTCGTAGCTTTGTACTAAAATGATTAAAATATTAGGCTCTTGGTGCAAACTTGGAGCTCTATTACAACATTGTACTTTTGAAAGTGTAATGTTGAAATGGGAAGAAATGAAAGCGTAACGATATAAATATATTAATTAAAGTAAGTTGTTATTCCTTACATTTGACCCATATTAAATGTAATAAATTGAAACTCAATTTTATTTATTGGTGTATTATAGCTTCCTATGTTCAACATGTTCTATTATATCATTGGACTTTTTAGAGTATAATGTTGTAATAGAAAGCAATGAAATAGGATGACATAATAAACAAATTAATGAAAGTAAGTTGCTATTTCTTGCGTTTTAACCAAAAGACAACGCATAAAATTTATAAAAACCAATGTATCATATTTCACAAAGAGTTTTGGTTATAATCACAAAAATGTCAAGAAAATCCGGTCCCACAACCATTTATATAGAGTAGAATATACAAAATTAAACATATTTGTCCTAAAAATATTAGTATAAAAATTCATAGGAAACTTGAAAAAAAAAAGTTATTTCCTTTGGGCCAAATGCAAGGAATATCAACAAATCGCCCTTTTTGCATTTGGGAAATGTTGATTTTTTTCATTTGTGCTACTGTGTATCATTGTGTGTGGTTTGTATAATTGTGTGTACGTGCGGTGGATTGTGCGAGTACGTGGATATGTGTGTTAGCAAAGGTGTTTATAGAAAAAATTTAGCAAAGTAGTTTGCTAAAAGAGTTATTTTTAGCAACCTACATTGTAAAATCTCATTGTTTTTGCAGTATTCTATCGTTTTTGTAAAATCTCTTTCTTTTAGCAGCACCGTTTTCTATACCAATTGTTTTAAGCAACCTAGTTTTTAAAATCTAATATTTTTGCAAGATTCCACTGTTTTTTAGTAATGTAGTTTGCTATAAAAGTTGTTTTTAGCAACCTAGTTTCTAAAATCTCATTTTTTTGTTGGAATGTGTGATTTTTAGCAATGAAGTTTATAAAAGTTACTTTTAGCAACCTAGTTTTTAAAATCTCCTCTTTTGGCTCGAATGTATGGTTTGATATCCAACAAAATAATAATTGGTTATGGCAATACGGTCATACATCGATATAACACGGACAAAATTAGTTTAAGAGTTGAAATTGAGATTCTACTTTTTCAAACTAATGGTCCACAACCACAAGTGATATATAGCGGCCCAAAAAGTCCAAGTGAGCCTTATGGTCCTTTAAATGGTCCTAGATTTTAACCGGCCTCATATAGAACGTCCTGAATAATTAGTAAATTAGACATTGCAAGTTGCAAGTTGCAACCAGCCCCTTTTAAATTTTAAATCGACTTTTTCCAATAATAATAATTGTATTTAATAACCTATAGTTTTTGTTTTCTTTAAAAGTAACCACTAATGAATAACAGTCTTTACAAATTATGGTACGAATAAGAGGAATTAACAAGTACATATATATATATATATATATATATATATATTTTATTGTAAGCAACAACTATTAAATAAATACAAGGAAATACAATGTAGGATTTGGATAAATACACAACTCAACTCATGAAACACATCTAAATCCCTCCTCTTATAAAACTAAATTACATAACACAACATATTTAGGCTCCATCCTTTTCCAGAGATAAAATCCTCAAATCCAAACCAACATACAACTGCCCTGGATTTGCGGATTCCATCCCTCAATAATAAAAAGGAATCACCTTATTCCCACGACACTCATCTTATTCCTTCTTTCAGGATCAGAAATTCGGACCAGCCGCCAAGATTTCATCAGTTAGGTTTCCATCCGGTCCAATCTTGTAATTTAAAAACACCTCAAAATTCTTCTTAAACAACCCTCCTAACTTCGTTAGCGTCTCATGGTGTGCCTTCTTGTCCGGCCACTACAAAAAAATATTAAATATTTTTACAAAACAAGTCCACATTGAAATTATTACTTTATATAAACAGTAACAATATGACTTACTGTGTTTGCAGGATCTAGAATTTCGGAAGGAACACCTTCTATTGCAGTCGGGATTTCGAGCCCAAATATCTCGGTTTTTGTGTATTCCGCTTCCAAAAGACTACCCGAGTGGATTGCGTCTATGATTTTTCGAGTGTACGCCAACTTTATACGCTTTCCTGATCCATAACTGTATATACAAAAAACAGTATAAATAAGAATTTTAAAAAGACTAATATGTTTACTGTGATTGTTATTACCTTCCACCTGACCAACCAGTGTTAACAAGCCACCCGGTTGCACCGTGTTTTTTCATCTTTTCAGCTAACATGGCAGCGTACTTTGTTGGATGAAGCATAATAAAAGCTGCACCAAAACATGCTGAAAATGTTGCTTGTGGCTCTTTTATACCGTCTTCTGTTCCCGCCACCTGTTATTCAAAAAATATTAAAGAAATTCCAAATAAATAAAATCAAAACGCATATATGATATATACACAAGCTAGAGCCTTACGAGAGCAGTGTAGCCGCTAATAAAATGGTACATAGTTTGGGCTAAATTTAGTTTGCTGACAGGTGGCAGTACACCAAACGCGTCACAAGCCAATAGGATCACGTTCTTTGGGTGGGGGCCCACACACGGTATTTTGGCATTTGGTATGTATTCTATCGGATACGCCGCACGGGTGTTCTCTACAAGTTTAATTCAATTATATATCAATAATGGTAAATCAGATACTCAATGGCCAACTAGGTGACCAATTACAAAAGAGTATAGAGATTTGTTTACCTGTTACAGATTTGTCTGAATAATCGACTTCTCGGGTGTATTCATCGAACACGACGTTTTCCATGACTGGGATAAAATTAATGAGGTTTAGTTTTTATTAATTAATGGTGAGAAAATGGCTAGGGTTTTGGAAATGGTGATGTGTCACCTGTCCCGAACTTGATGGCGTTGAAGATATCGGGTTCCTTTTCTTTTGATAGATCAATGCACTTTGCATAGCAACCGCCTTCAATATTTGAGACACCGTTTTCACTCCAACAATGTTCGTCATCTCCTATTAGATATCTGTTGTGATCTGTAGACAGTGTCGTTTTTCCGGTACCTACATGAAAACATATGCTCTGATACTAATTTGTAACACCTCAAGCCCAAAAATACTCACTAGTCCAATAACCTCGGAAGCTATTGATCGCCCACAATTTAGACTTATATATTGATCAAACTTTTGTTTGTTATGGTGGAACGAAATGACAAAGTAATGGAATCGAATGAGTCACCAGTCATCACATTCTACTATCTTGCTTGGTTGGCTAGAATGAATGAAATGAATCATTCATACATGTTATTTTTTGTTTATGTACGAAAGGAAAAATCAAATGAAATTAAATTTGTAGAAAAAGAAAGAAAAATATTTCAACAGAAGAAACTTTAATTACATATAGATATAGCGCTGAATAAATTATATATAAATATATATTATATGTATTTCAAATAGTCAAACAAGTTGATTTATTATTTTCGTTCATTTAAACAAAATACAAGAATTAAATACCATAAAATCTTAAATTATAATTGAATAATCAAACCATATTTTGTACTTTTGTTTTTGGAAATGAAAGTAATAATTTGTGGAGTTTTAATGGTTTTCAAAAACAGTAATGTCATTATATAAGTAAAAGGAATTTTTAAACACGATTTTCCATTCCATCTTTAATTACTGTATACCAATCGGTACCCTTTTCTATCTGTATTAATGTGGGACAGGCTGTCATAATAAATAACATACCCGACAATCCAAAGAAGAGTGCTACATCACCATCTTTTCCCATATTGCAACCGGAATGAAGAGAAAGGATTTGGCGTTTAGGCATGAGATAATGCATGACACCAAAAAGACCTTTTTTCATCTCACCCGCATATTGGGTTCCCAAAATAACCATTTCCCTTCTACCAAGATTGAGATCTATGCTTGTGGATGATGTCATGTAATGGGTGTAACGATTACATGGGAACATGCCCGCATTGTATATTGTGAAGTCGGGAGTACCGAATTCCTCCAGCTCTTCGGGAGTTGGTCGGATGCACCTGGAAATTTACCGGATTACCCTTGTGTTCAAAGATGGGATTGGAAATATTAGTGTTTGTATACTCACATGTTATGCATGAATAATGAATGATAAGCTCTTGCGGATACGATACGGACTTTGATACGGTGGACTGGATCCCAGTTGAGAAATTGATCGTTTACATAAACCTGAAAGTGACGACAAGGGCATGATGGTCATTTTATAAATTTAACGGCTAGGTTGTTATCCATAAAGTACACGACGGGAAACGACTAAAAAGTTAAAAGAAAAAAAAGAAACAATAAAATAGGAACGAAAAAGTCAAAAAAGAAGAAGATTTTTTTGGTCCTTATCCTTGGAATTGATAAAGTATAGGGACCAAAAGTGTAATTTCGTTAATATAAAAGAGTAAACTACTCCTGGTTTTTAATCTATAATGAACATTTTCTTATAGATTATACAAATTTTCTTATCTTAATCATTTAATAATCTTCTTTTATTTTTGTACTTTTGATTGTACTTATAAACTCTATTTCAAATGCCTCCTGAAACGTGTAAAATATATCCGGAAAAGGATCCGCAACACATGAAGATGACCCAAGATTGGTGAATCTGATTGTATTAGTTTATAAATATTGACTTTTGAGCTTGAATTAAATATTACATAATGAAACTATGAAAGTAACAACTTTATCCATCCTATGAGATCTTGATCAGGTCTTTTTTGTGGGTCAGGCCTTAGTGTTTTTTATTTTTTTAATAAAAAACATAGTTCTGACTTTTGATTAACTATTATGGAGACTTCTTACCAAAAATTAATAGAGCTCATAAAAAGATAGTAATCAATTTATGATCTCCCGAATTCCAGGCTTTTTAGAAAATTATTTACAATATTCAACGGTTTGGGGAAAATTTCTCTTATAATTAAAGAGGCAATTGTTCACCACCTTCACAATGTTCAATATCTTTTTCGTTATCACGATTGCTAATGATTATAGATGGATAGTTGTACCCACCTCCTATCTTGTCGGTGAGATCTTTTTAAAAAAACTGCCAATTAAACTATAGACAGGTTCATAGTATGTGTTTAAAGAAAGGATCAAATAACCTTATCAAGCGAGCACAAGTAATCCACAGCTCTTTCTCTGTTGACTAAGAAAGTGTGTTCATCCATCTCAATATTTGGGGATCCCCTGGTTTTAGGTAAACATTCAGAATTCAGCATTACTAACTAATTCAAAGTCGAATAACTTGCACAAAATAATAACTAGGTTTGGCTGTATACTTACTTTCCCCACCAAAGTTCGTCTTCAGTTGTCTCGTCTCTGACAACGCGTTTGTCTCGTGGTGATCGCCCTGTTTTCGCACCAGAGAGCGTAGCCAAAGCGCCGCTAGATGTTATGAACGATCCTTTCTCGTATTTTATGGCTTGCTCGTAAAGCTCTGTAACCAACAAGAAAGCAGCAGCATAGATTAAGTGCTTGTATTCATCGATTATTTGTTGTATTCGTTTAATTGAGGTTCATATACGAGAAAAAAACGAAGACCACGGTATATGTACCAGCAGGGGATAGGTTGTAGAGGATATGAGTGAACTTGAGGGAACTGTCACTGGTACTCAGCGTAGGAGCGTGCACGTGACGGTGTTGGTGAGTCACCTGAGCTCTCGGAGTTTCAGCTTTCCGGTCCGGATCTCCCTTCACCACCTTCGGCCCGGTTTCTCTTGTCAATGAAGCCAACGACGCACTAAAAATAAAAATAATCAATATGAATTTCATGTATCGCAGTACAAATTTACCGTCGTTTTAATGAAAGTTCAATTTTAGATTTCAGTATTATTGACGCTAATTGAAGCACGAAAAAACCTAATGGATTCAAGCTGTTGTTTGTGGCGCTCTTCTTCGGAAACAGCGTTAAAAGCTGGCTGAGTTTCGCCTTTGATTGGTGTATTTGGAACAGATCTCTTTTTCTGGAGCGAATGCAGCTCGTCGATCGTTTGAGCTTTTACCGGCGGTGCACTGTCGTCATGACAGATCTGGTCTTCCTTCTTTCCATGCGTTTGAATCTTCGGAAGTCCATTCCTTCCTTTCGTCGGCGTCCTAGGAAAGCTAAATTCCCCGTTCTCCGTCCCTTGTGACGCCATTTTCACGATTTCTGTATCCAACAACAAAAACATATACAGATAATGATCATACCGAAATCACACCCACAACGTAATTAGACATGAACTAAAATCATTCGAAAACAATATTCATGTAACTAGCCGGAAAATTGGAGAGAAAATGAAATGAAATCACGTAGATTACCGTCAATTTTGGGATACGTAATGTAGAAATGGAAAGGTGATGAAAGATATGTCTGACACCGAGGCGGGGGTTGCCTTTATATAGGTGATTTCAGTTGACAAGTGTTACCCTAAATCCCAGTTAACTTAACCATGGTTTAGTTAACTGCTTTCTTTTATCAATTTGTATACGCGTTGGATAGAGGAAATATAAAATATAAAATATCTCCTAGATTTGCTCTCCATTGCCGGGGTTATCTGTAAGCAAAATAACATTAATATACTTTTTTTTTGGGAGATGATTCGTCCACGGATTTTTTTATATCAATCCACTGAAACATATATATATTTCCAATTTTACCCCTGGTTATTAAAAAGACAATTATAATGATATTTCTCCTCCTTCCTCTTTTCACTTTCCGAATTCCAACCGTGCTCAAATTTCCAAACCTTCGTTCACATGTTAAGATCATACCAAATCACACACACCTTAACCCGTAAGTGATATCCAAGTGCAATCAAATTCTCTGGTAATTCAAAGTTCATCAATGACAGAAATCCATCCGACCCACAATCAAAAATCCCCAAACACGGAATATTCCGTTTCTGGTGAAGCTTATTCTGATCGGAAATCGTCTTTCCGGTTCAATTCCGTCCACATTCGTGCGGTTAACTAGTTTGACATTTGGATTTAAGCAACAATTTGCTCAACGGCAAACTTCCTTCGGATCTTTTCAAACATGGTGGATCTCGTCGGGAAGTTTTTTAAAAAAAAAAAAAACACGATATCTGGTAATATCGATGAGTTATTTGTTGGTTCAGAGGAGTGGTCGGGAAACCGCTTGGAGGGACTCGTTCCAGGGAACGCAATATGCAAGAACACGTTGAGAATATTTCAATCTTTGGTCATTAGCTTCAATTGCCACGGGGACTTAATTAATCACGAATTCGATCACACTAATGGTGAAAAGATGCATTCACTGTATCAAAAAGAATAGTGACTGCAAAGATCCCGGCGTGAGTAACAACAATTCAGTCGATAATATCTTATCTGGGTTTCGATCTTATCGTCAAAATAATTAATTTCTAATTCGGTCAAAGAAATCCCAAGACTCCCGGTGATGGATCCTCGCCAAGAACAACCGATGGGAGGGGCAGGAGCATTCAGGATCAGCTGTCCGTAAAAACATACGATTATTTTATTGCGGGTGTGGGTCTTTAGTGTGTGTGTTTAGTTGCAGATGTTTGTATGTTTGTTTCTAGTGTTTATAACTAGTTGCATGTGCATGTGAGTGTTTTGTTGCAGGTTTTTGGTTTAAGAAAGATAAGAAGAAGAAGAAGACGGTGGTAGGAGATAGAGAGAGAAAATTTTCTTTCTTTTTATTAGGGACATTCTATATGTGGATGAATGAGGGTAAATTTGGAAACACAAATAAATTTCAGTGGATGGATTAAAATATGTCGTGGATGAATCAGCTCCCTTTTTTTTTACAGATTTATTATAGGTAAGAGTAGTTGTGTTAATAACATCACACTTATTATTTGATCAAATCAGATCTAAGTTTTATATTTTTTTATGTTTTAAGAAAAGTCATTCATATTTTCAAAAAATTCGAACAAATCACTCATATTTTAAAAAATATCCATTACGACCACTATAACAAATAAATGTCATAATTGTATGCTGCCAATTTAGAACATTCGTTACCTCTGTCACATTCAAAATTTAATGAATTCACTTAGACATCATATGCATTCACAATGTGGCCAAAAAGTTGCACTTACAAAGACATAAATCACATGTTTACAACTTTATGTATTATTTTCACTGCAATGAAGTTTCAATATTTGCTTCAAATGTCGATATTAAACTTTTTACATAATCTTTCGATAAAAATAATCCTTAAAACTTATAAAATAAAACAAATAGTAGTCACTATGAAATTCTTGAAAAGTATGAATGATTTTATAGAACAAAAAAATATATTTGTTAAACTGAAATTTTAGCCAGACTTTTACTTTAGTAACCCAAAGTAGTCTATAATTATGATAAACCAACAAATTGGAAAAAATTTAGTTTGGTTCTTAGTACATGCTTTATAATTTATATTAATCTCCTCTTTAAAGATCAATTTTGTTACATTTATACAAAGATCATTTATATCCTTTTTTGAGCAAAACTATTAAATGTTAGTGTATCACACATTGATGCGACACGGTTTTATAGGTCTGTACATATGTTGGAGTCTTCCATCTCTTCATAAAGACTCTTTGGGGGAGACACTCTTGGGCTCCACATATATTTACATGGTATCAGAGCCGACGTTCCGCGCCTTGTAACCTCATCGAGTCTAGTCTCTGAGGGGGAGTGTTAGGGTGTGTTTGTTTTTGAAGATGTTAAATGTCTTTTCTCTTTTTCCAAGTCTGCAGAAGAAGATGTGGACTAAAAGTCTTATTCCATGTCTTTGGTCTTCGTAAAAAGAGTGTTTGTTTTTAATGTCTTTTTTGAATCATTTTCTTTCTAATCCACCCCACCCCACCCCAGCCTACCCCCTCTCCAAAATAATTACAAACTTACAAAAGTTAAAACATTTCACTGAAGTTGCATATATATATATATATATATATATATATATATATATATATATATATATATATATATATATATATATATATAACAATTTATCTTTTACATTGTAAGCAACTAGTAGAAAAACAAGCAGGGAAGTATTTTGAATACAATTGCAGCCAAATCGTTCCATGACTGCAATTAACAACAAGTCCTAATTTATTAAACTATTACAAGTTAAAACATCAATCAAACATATGCAAGTCAAGAAGGAAAACAAAGACAAGAATTAAAAACATAATAAGGTCAATTTAAACGGGAATGGAGATATGTCAACAGTGAAACAAAGAACTGAAATATACATGATGTCAACAGTGAAACAACAGCCAAGGGTGCTGGTCTCGTGGTTTGGAGAGGAGATGGTGATTCGGTATTGGATTTAGCAAACTCCCCCTGCTAAGTTTACGAATAAAAGAAGAAATACATTAGGGGGGAGGAGATCAATGAAAACCGGAAAATTTTAGATCCGAAATACCCATCTCATTTTATGAACGGGGACAGCAAAGTGGAGAGGAAGGAGAAACCACAAACTTTCAGATTGGAAATACGTACCGGCAGCAATGTCGGAGTCCTGAACCAAAGGAGGAGGCGGTGTAGACCCGAAACGGCGTGAATCGACGGCCGACAGCAAGGAGCGACGGCCGGCGTTGAATCTGGTAGTCAATCGGAGAACCACAAAGCGGAGAGTTCGCTGAAAATGGCAAAAGGGAGTGTTTTCGCTGAAAATGGGAGGAAGAAGAAACGTACGCGTGAAGATTGGAAAAGAGGCAAAAAGCTTTATTTTAGATCTTTTTGGAAAAGACGTTAAAAAGACTTTCTCACCTCTTATGTCTTCCAAAAAACAAACACTGTTTTTTTAAAACATCTACCCGCCGGAAGATATTTTGGAGGAAAAAGTCTTTTTCGGGAAAAACAAACACAACCTTAGTGTATCACACATTGTTGCGAAATTGTTTTATAAGTCTGTATATATGTTAGAGTCTCCCCTCTCTTCATAAGGACTCTTTTGGGGAGACACTATTGGGCAACACATATATTTACATTAAATACCATAGGATCGAAATAATAATAATAATAATAATAATATTATTATTATTATTATTATTAATTATATTATATTATACTATATTATATTGAGTTAAATTCACCTAGAATTCTTATACAGTAGTATTATAAAAATATCCAGTAATCATTAAAAAGTAATGAATTTAAGGATTTTGTTGCATATAACGTACACTTGGATCAACGAGATTAATATTTTGCTAGTTTAGGTGGATTGCAATTAAAGATGTTGACGGATAAGTTAAATGACGTGGACCTTACACACATGAAGGCTGTTTGACTTGGAGGATCAAATAAAACAGCTGTTGCACTTTTGCTGGGGGCACAAATGTTACGCTTTAATTTAAATAACTTAATATCTGCTTAACGTTTGGAACCTCGTTGCTAAATTCTAAAAAAATAACCCAACTTAAACCTGATCAGAGGTAAAGGATAGTAAGTAAACCTGATAAAGGTTTTGATCTTCAAAAGCAACAGAATACTAACTTTCAGTTTTATTCAATTTTTTAAACAGACACAATTTCATTGACCAACAGAAAAGCACTATCAAATAGCTAGACTGCCAGAGCCACAAATGTAAAAGAAAGAAAATACGAATATGATTACGAATTATGAATCACAAATACGATGTACATTCTGAAATGGGATCCGAGCATCAATCGTAGCAATCTTCCTTTCTTTTTTCGCCCGTCTACCAATAGATAGGATAGTTCTTGAACCTTGTTATCTAAACGTATGAGATCAGAGGCCGTTAGAGTGCACTTTGAGGTTATGGGAATTCCATATCACACAAACAAAAATCAAGTGCATCACCTCCGAAAAAACTCCCTTCTATTACCGGCAGTTGTGTCCTAACGCGGAAGAGATTCCATCATCAAATAGATTGAACCTGGAAGGATGCACCACTGCACCAGATTTATCCATAATTCTTTTGCAACTCTATGCGAAATGTTAGATATAGGGGTTCAAATAACAATTTATATAGACTTTGATATTTTCGTAAATCGTGTAAAGACAATTTTTGAAATAAGTAATTCAACCCTATGTCTCGGGTACTCGAATTCAGATTATAGGATAATTTAAAAAAAACTGATTTCGAATCGCAACATGCCTGGAACGCCGTTAGGGGCTCTTCCCCTTAGACCCCGTTAGGAGTAGGGATATGCAAATGGTCATTGGAACCGAGCTCAAGCCCAATAATCGAGAAACCGAATCCGAGATAAGGAACCCGTCATGTTACTCGGTCGGTACTCAATCTGTTGCTTAATTTAGACTTGGTCCATCTCGGTCTCGGTCCTTCGGTAAGAATTCAAACACGAAAAAATATCAACATACACAGACACACAGAGAGACCTAAAGAATATATACAATATAAGAACCAAAAGTACGCATGGACTTTGTGAATGTGATCTTAATTGTTGCAGATTTCCAAAAGGCCTAATATAAATCTAACTCAAGTTCAAGGTTCACTTCCAGATTTGACACGAGAGCTCACACTTGAAAAAAGAATGTGGTAATTTCTCTTCCTCCTGATTACAAAATTGGCAAAAAGCACTTTGTATAGCCATGCCACACGATCTAAGATTTGTCAATAAAGGAATCCTGTTTTACTTAAATCTCAAAGAGAAGCAATTGACTCTATTCAGAATCCATGAATTCAATTTTAAGACATGTTGATTCGGGTTCCTAGTCACTGAATCTAGCACATCTCTCATCAGGCCCGGTTTTAAGGGTGGGCAAGAGGGGCATTGGCACAGGGTCCAAAATTTTAGGGGGCCCAATTTTTTTAGTAAACTAGATTTATTAAGCCCAATTGCAAAAGTCTAAATAATGTGGGAGCCTGGGAGGAGTAGTCGACGCATACACCCAGCAAAGACCGATCAATTCATCAATCGATCATCACGAATCAAGCATCCAAGCAGGCGACATTCATTCAGTCGACAGTCATTCTCCATTGACCATTCTCGTTCGTTCATCAATCAATAATCATCACGAGAACGAAAGAACTTGATTATTTCCCAAATGCAAGTATTGCATATAGAATACTGTTGACTATTCCAGTAACGGTGGCATCTGCAAAAAGGAGTTTCTCGAAATTGAAGTTTTTGAAATCTTACTTACGCTCCACAATGACCCAAGATAGGCTTAGTGGCTTGGCGGTGATATCTATCGAGAACGAAATCTTAGAGAGTATAAACTACGAAGAGTTGATCAACCAATTTGCTATCAAGAATGCCAGGAGAGCTTCGCTGGTTATGGGTTAGCTGTTACGATATGTTTTTGCTATGTTTAGTGTTATAAAATACTATGTTTTTTGCTATGTTAGCTCATTAAAATGTTATAATTTTACTATGTTTAGTGCTATAAAGTTTATCGTTTTAAAAAAAAATTAGTTTATGTACTTTCATTTGTTACATGCTAAAGCCTAAGGGCATTTTTTTCCCGCTCGTCCCGGGCATTTGAATCATTGGGACCGGCCCTGTCTCTCATAATCTAGCACATCTCCCATAATCTAACTATATGAAATCTTCCCCACCTCGAGTCCAACTCCAACTTTCCTTTGCTTGGGAGAATGTAAAGTTCCCAAGTAAATTTAACAATTCTAAAAACTGGCCGACTTCCTCTCCGTATCTATTCCTCCTCAAATTCCAAGAAAACAAGCACAATCCATCCTTTTTGAATTTGAATTTGATGCGAAACAACACAATTCTTTTCTTTCTCAATCATGTACAAACGAGGGAACCAATCTTTGAAATAGGAGTCATCAATCCAAATATCTTTCCAAAAACAACTTTTAGAACCATCTCCGACCTTTCCGACAAAAAATGTAATTGATTAATGCCCATGTCTAGCATATCTTCCCCAATCTAAGCAACAGACCTCTACAGCCCGTTATATGATCTTTTTGCAATTCTACATTTATATTGCCCAACGTAATTGTGGATTGACCGAATGGTAAGGGACCAGATGGAGTATTCGCCCATTCTAATTTTCCACCACCATTTAGTGAGTAGACATCCAATTCCAATACCAACAATGTCTTTCTGATTAGTTATCTTTTGCTAAGATACCCAGTGAATTTTATTATTCTCTATATCTCCTACTCCCTACAGAAATTTCCTCTGGATTTCCAGATTGTTGATAACCCTTTTAGGAGCCTTAAAGATGGATAAATAATATACTGGAAGGCTACCGAGCACCGATTTACAAGAGTAAGCCTGCCAAGCTTTTTGGCTTTCCACAAGTTAAGTTTATTTTTTAAATCTGTCAATTATTGGGCTCCAATTTTTTGACAGATTCATATTCGACCCAATCGACAGCCTAAAATAAGTAAAAGGGAGCTCTGAGGCTTCACAATTTAAATGATTAGCTAATTTTTTTGAACTCGTCACTCTCGAGTTTTAATTGGTTTCTATGCCGCATCCCTGCCAAATTTAGATTTTTTGTTAGATGCAAAGAAATTCCAAACATCATTCTTTATTACATCCGGATCTGATTGCCATTCATCGTTTATAATAAGACCATTAATTTGAGAACGCCTTTTGTTTCCATTAATAACCCCGTGAATTTTTTTTGAGTTTTCGCCGCCTTCGATGTCCCATCTCAACCTTGATTTTTGTTTAACGTCAAGGTTTCATCGAATTTCAATTTCAGTGAGCTTTATTTGGTAATTTAACTTGTTCAGTCTCCCAAGAGAAGAGAGAGATCCCGATTTTCATCTATGAGACAATGCGTTAGGCTGGTTTTGTCTTTAGCTACCATTCTTATTGTATCAGAATTTTATTTTTGTTTATAAAAAATACTGTGCATAAACGTGGAGGACGACATTGGAAAATAATATTAAAAAAGGAGGGTAGTGATATCATAGTGGCATTTTAATAAACAATGACGGTTAATCTTATCTAAAATTCCACATCACACGTGCGTAATTTTGACTTGAATTTTTCATTAATTAATTTTGGGTTGTTAATTATATTTCTGAAGCTAAATTTTGTATTTTTATAGATAAGAAAATAGAAAACCTCGTTGACTTATTTTAAAATAAAAGTTTTTTTCAGTGAATACAATGAGAAATTTATTTGTTTATGGATTATTTGCTAAGAGTATTTCCATGATAGCAAAATGTACAATTGTTCTGAAAAAATATTCTTGATGGTGTATTTTAGAAGAAAAAAGGTTTCTACTGTTTTATAACCACCAGTGACATACGATGTCTCATTATAGAATTTTCGTTAGAGGTTTATTATTTTATTTCTTATCAGTGCCGGCTCTGAGCATGTGCCGGATATGTGACCGCACAAGGCCCGTGTTGTCAGAGGGCTCGGAATTTATATTGGATCAAGTGGCAGAACCGCTGGAACTAGAAACTCAATGTCTCGTGTTCGAATCTTGTCGTTGCAAGAGTGCTTGATTTTCGGCATGCTTTTTTTATGCATGGGAAAGGCAATTCAATTCGCAGCTCTATTTTCTATCAGCCCAAAACCCATTATTACCAGCCCAAATAAATATTGTTTAAACCTAAATAAATCTTGTTTAAACCTACGGTAAAGACTAATACCTACAACTAGGGGTGGAATTGGTACGGTACCGGAGATTTTTCTTGTATACCGTATACCGTACCAATTGTAACTGGTACAAAATTTTGACTACCAGTACCGTACCAATTATAATTGGTACCAACTTATTTAGCTACCAACAAGTTTGGTTGGTACAAATTGGTAACGGTATATACCAAAAACTTACTTTTAGTATTGTTTGTCGTTACTGATCGTTGCTTACTTGCGGGTTACTTGTATAATTAGTTTGATTTTAATATCTATTATTGTTTTAAAATTAGTATTAAGAGTTGTTTTAGTAATTAATTTTTGAGTGTGACTTGTTAGTTATTATTCCTAATAAAAAAATAAAAATAAATGTATTAGAATTGACATATATATATATATATATATATATATATATATATATATATATATATATATATATATATATATATATATATATATATATATATATATATATATATGAATTGGTTGGTACGGTACAACCGTGGTATTCAAAATTTTGTACCGTTACTGTACCAAGATTGATTAATTGGTATGGTACTACCAGCCAAACATATTGGCTACCAAACATGTTGGCTACCGACTTTATTGGTACGGTTGGTAATGTGTTGGTTGGTTATCTACGATACATTTTTGCCAACCCTACCTACAACGATGCCGTAAGTTTGGTTCAAAAAAAAATATTACATTTAAGGGCCCATCAAAAAAATATTACATTTAAGGGCCCAATTTTTATTCTCTGTACAGGGCCTTTAAAATCAACAGACCGGTCATGTTTCTTATACAGGTGTTGTGGTGGCATCAAATTTTAAATCCAATTAATATTGGAACTGAAATTAAAAATTAAAGTTAAAATTTTTAATTAATTAAAATTGAAGATAAATTAAATAATCTACATATTCGAGTCTAGAGAACCACGTATGCATGTCGACATTTCTGTACAAAATGGACCCCGCATTATCAAAAGGTAATAGGTTTACAAGTTAGCCGGCTGTTTTTATAGGATTAAAACGTAAAACTCTAGTTATAAAATTTTGGAGATACAAAATATATTTAGTCATAGTTGGATGCTATAAAACAATGAAGGGCGATGATGAATAATTTGAGAGTTAAAATTGAAATATGAAGGACGACATCTGAAATCATGTTAATTAAAATCACTCCATAAAGTATATACCGTTTAAAATAAGTCCAAAAATATATGTATACATAAATATGACATACGTACTACAATGAAACCCCTCGTTGGTAACATGGTATACGTAATTGCACATATCCCATTCTCTTAGTGAAATTTTATTCGTGTTTGTTAGTTGACTGCATATCTTATCGTCATTGTGGACAATCTTTACTAATTGCGTCTTGCCGGGTAACGCCCACAATAGTTGTTCCATCGTGATGATAGTGCTTTGTCGTTGTGTAATACTTTTATCAAGAAAATGTAAACCTTCTTTGTTGACCACATATTTTTAGGTCGGATGCCTAATGAACATAACTTGGGTAATTAACACCCAAAATCTAAAAAATGACACTAACGACCTGATACCATTATATCAACAAGCCTTGGAAATTCAAAACTAGAAGTCAAAGACTACTATGCAACTGAGCATTCGTGGGAACATAACGCAACACCTATTAATATTGAATAGACTTGCTTTGGGAAGGTGTAGAAATATATGCATGAACACAACAAAAATATAAGGACGTTCAGACGTGTGTTGAACACATTGTCGTTAAAACAAATTTGTTCGACTATTGGACATTTGTCTTCAAAGATACAACAACCACTACAAGAAAAAAAAGATTTTTAATAATATACGAATTACGACGTACATTGATTGACTTTATGGCATAAAACTTATGTTATAAAAATAAGAGTTAATTGTAGTTTTGGTCCCTGTGGTTTGCCAAAAATAACTATTTTGGTCCAAAAAGTTTTGGACTAGCACCACCGGTCCAAAATAGAAATTTTATTGCGGCTTTGGTCCAAAAAATTTTAAAAATACTTAAAATGACGGATTTGCCCTTCTTATTTTCATTTTTCATTTTCTTATAATTTATTTTATCAATTCTTGTTTAAAAACAAAAAAATGCAATTAAAAAAAGAAAAAAATAACAGCCCAACCCCCTCACCTCACCTTACGCCGGCTCTCTCTCTCTCTCTCTCTCTCTCTCTCTCTCTCTCTCTCTCTCTCTCTCTCAAAATTCATTTACTCTTCTTCTTCCTCCCATCTCAAACCCTAGACTCCACAATTAACGCCACCATCATCGGAACCCATCGACTCCGGCCGAGCGTGAACCACTTGTCGTCTTCATCACCGGAACCCACCACCTCCTGCCGCAACCATCATTAGCACCCACCACGGTTATCGTCGCCATCGCGTCACTTCACAATAACAGCTCCGCCATTGGCCTTCCTCACCGCCACCATCATAATCGTTTACCGCCCCACAATCTACGTTTTTTCCTGCCTCTGTCTCCCATCCCTACACACTATCAACGATTTATAAAACAACATCCATCGAGCTCACGATTTAGGGTTTTCGATTTTATAGATCCCGATTTCTTGAAGGTCTGATAAAGGGTTTTTAGACAGGAGCTGGTGAGCTAAGGTTTTCCCGAATCCCGTTCACAATTTAGGGTTTTAGATTTTACAGATCTAGAAAATTTTTCGAGTTTGTAATTTTTCAATCTTGCAAGTATGAAAATATTTGGTTTTCGGTCTTGTTCTTGAGCTTTTATGTTTGAGTTTGGAGATCTATATTGTTCATGTGTGTTCTTGTTCTTGATCTTAGATATCTGTGTTATTGTTCTTATATACGTGTTCTTGTTCTTGTAGATTTATCGACTTCATGTGTTTTTTTATTCATGTTCTTGAGCTTTCAACAAAGATGGTGACAGTATTGACCGGAGATCGTAGTGATGCTGTTGACTGGAGATGGTGGTGGTAGTTGTGTTGACCGGAGATGGCGGTGGTAGTTGTATTGACCGGAGACGGTGGAGGTCTTGAACGAAGATGGAGGAAGGATGCTATTATTAGTTTTTGCTTTTTTAATAAAATTGTTGTAATAAAAAGAAACTAAAAAACAAAATAAAGAGGGTAAACCTGTCATTTTAAGTAATTATAAAACTTTTTGGACCAAATCCACAACAAAATTCCTATTTTGGACCGGTGGTGCTAGTCCAAAACTTTTTGGACCAAAGTAACCATTTTTTGGCAAACCAAGGACCAAAAATGCAATTAACTCTAAAAATAATCTCATCCCTTTTGAAATTTGAAAGATTTACGCTATATAAAACTATAAGTCTTGTTTTAGTGTCATAAATCAAAAGGAAAAAAACATCAGTGATGCTTTTTCAATTTTGTCTAGTTAAAAAAGACATTGTCGTCTTATAATTTCGCTCGAGGTCCAAAGAAGCCCTTAATCCTGTCTTCCACCACCATAGCTCAAAATCAAGCAATTGAGAAACCTCCGTCTCCTTCGCCTAACCCCAATCTCAGGTTCAGCCCAAGCACTAGGCAAACAATGTGACTAGGCATCAAAAGGGTGGGGGCGTAATATGCTTTGTCCTTCAGACTTTACCATTCTGACAATTTAGTTATTTAAGAAGCGTCTAATGGTAGTAGGGGCAAAGATAAAGAGAAGAAATAAATCATTCATTGATGTTTAATGTTCAAGTCCTCATTGGCCATCATCGTACACCAGTTTTATGCAAAAATGCCTCTTGAAGATATTAGAGACTGTTAGTAGTGTTCATTATCCGATTCATTACCCAAATTTCTTTGCAAGATTGCCACTGATGCGTTATTACTCGATTGTGTATGTGCGATTGATCTTCTACAAACTCCAGTTAGGTAAATTATTAATCACTTAACATTCTTAGATATGCTTTTTATGACTATCAGATTTCGTGAAACATGGATCACTCTCCATTCAGGTGATCTTGTGAACCAGTAATCACCAAATTCACATTCTAGATTTCTTCGTCAATCATGATTCTTGAGAAAAGATAATAGTATGTATTATTTATGTAATTGTTGGTTTTAGGGTTTATCATTTTTGTTATTGTTGATTTATGAGGTTTATTTTAGGTTGAGGGTTGATTTTATGGTTTATTATTTATGTAATTGTCGATGATTGACATAACCAGACCAGCAAAGCACATATAGTAGAATTGTATCATATATATATATATATATATATATATATATATATATATATATATATATATATATATATATATATATATATATATATATATATATATGAGTTGCCATATATACTGATGGAGGCAAAATGATCCTTTAGTGAAGAAGTTACAACTAAAAGAAAGAAATTATGATGCTTAATTTGGAAGCCCTATCATCTTTTTGTTATCTGTTTGATTATCGTGTTTTCATTGAATTTGTTAGAGGTTGATACTTCTGTAGGGGTTTTACATAGGCTTACTTACTTGAGTTTGTCTGGCTGTTTAAATCTCAAGAATTTATAGAGGTTTACTTACTTGGTTCGTTTGGTAAGGCTTATTGTCAATAAGAAACAAGAGCTTCTCAATCAAGTATACTTTTTATACATCGTGTTATATGTATACCGCTTATTTCCTTATTCTCATATTCTTTCTTTGTCTATTTTCTGTTCGACTCAAGGATTCCTTGATCCTTTTGGCATTTTCTTTCCCTTGACTTTAGCATGGCGTGTTTGACACATTAGGTCTCTATAAAAACCCATCAACAATGATTGTAGTTTTAGTGTCATAAATCAAAAGAAAAAAAAACATCAGTGATGCTTTTTCAATTTTGTCTAGTTAAAAAAGACATTTCCATCTTATAATTTCGCTCAAGGTCCAAAGAAGCCCTTAATCCTGTCTTCCACCACCATAACTCAAAATCAAGCAATTGAGAAACCTCCCGTCTCCTTCCCCTAACCCCAATCTCAGGATCTGCCCAAGCACTGGGTAAACAATGTGACTAGGCATCAAAAGGGTGGGGGCGTAATATGCTTTGTCCTTCTGACTTTACCATTCTGACGATTTAGTTATTTAAGAAGCGTCTAATGGTAGTAGGGGCAAAGATAAAGAGAAGAAATAAATCATTCATTGATGTTTAATGTTCAAGTCCTCATTGGCCATCATCGTACACCAGTTTTATGCAAAAATGCCTCTTGAAGATATTAGAGACTGTTGGTAGTGTTCTATTGTCTCCCAAATCATTCTACACATTAAAAAATAATATGATATTAAAAAACAATTAATTTTTAAATTGAATGATAACAATTAATTTTGAAATGTAATGATAATTAAACCAATCATTAAGGAGTTAGAAACGTTTCAAACCAATTAGTTTTTTTAAGAAATTTAAAATTATGAGAAAATGACATGTGACAAATTCAATGAGGAGATGACATGTGACTTTGAGTTACTTATTTATTAGGATAGGATATATATATATATATATATATATATATATATATATATATATATATATATATATATATATATATATATATATATATATATATATATATATATAGTCTCCCAAATCATTCTACACATTAAAAAATAATATGATATTAAAAAACAATTAATTTTTAAATTGAATGATAACAATTAATTTTGAAATTTAATGATAATTAAACCAATCATTAAAGAGTTAGAAACGTTTCAAACCAATTAGTTTTTTTAAGAAATTTAAAATTATGAGAAAATGACATGTGGCAAATTCAATGAGGAGATCAGGAGATGACATGTGACTTTGATTTACTTATTTATTAGTATATATATATATATATATATATATATATATATATATATATATATATATACACACACACACACACACCAGGTTATTAATCCGTGTGCTACACGGTTGGAAAATAAAAGTAAAATGCTAAAATAGACATGAAAATGAAAGTTGATTACTATAACAAAAAAATAAAAGCAAAATACTATAATGAACATTTAAACATCAATATGATGGTAAATAGATGTTGTTAGCTAAAGTTTTCTATTTTTTATTAACTTTTCGATAGAAATACATTACATATTTCATTTAAAATATAATAATTAGCCATACAACAGAGTGCAATTGCCACCTACAAACCTCACCTTGATCATCGACTTTATCAAGAGATGCATCATCATCGTCATTAGGTTCTACTATTTTGGCCTCATATATGTCATTCGTGAGCGTTTAAGACATCCGATTGCCTAATTGTAAACAAATTTACACAATCTCAGAAGCTACATGACCTATAAAAAAACAATATCAAACCAAAAATAAACAACACCCCCAAATTAACCACTGTGAAAACGACTTAATAGGTCTCTATTAATTATCTTTTTTGCATTTAATTCACAAACAAACACACACTCAAGGCTTTTATATAATAAAGACTTGATCTAAAATTAAAAAAAGTATTGCAATTTTTAAATTCAGGGATTTATAATAACGACGTGATCTAAAATTAAAAATATATTGCCAATTTTTTAACCCAGGGCATTTATATAGTAAAGACTTGATCTAAAAGTAAAAAAATATCCCCAATTTAATCTACATTATTTCTGGTCCTCTTCACTTATGAAAGTGTGGTATAACATGAACATAAAAACTCCGGATAGAACCAAAATTAGAAACTCCTTGTGATTGAAATTGATATGGAACCTTGATAAAGGACCAACGTTGAAAACAAATCAATTTTGGTTGATCTACATGTGTTTGCTGTTTTTATAAGGTCATTTCAGAATCAGTAAGTTCTTAAAATTTATTAAAAAAATTGGGGAGGTAAGCTACACCCATTCAGACTATGCTACAACATTTAAAAAAAGTCACAGAATTAAAGAAATTTAAACAATGAACGGACAGGATAAATACCTCAGGTTCTACTTTTGAATATATTTGGCCCCTGTTTTTAACATGTGGTCTCCAGATAACGGAAAGGATTGTGATGATGCAATGAAAGATTCAAAAAGTTGCAAGTACTTTGCTATAAGCGGGTAATTTTTTAAAATACAATGCATAGGGTTCTTCTACATGAAGCAAAGTGGCTTGAGGTATGTAAGCCAAAGACACCATGTTCCGTTCCTTTCGTTTTTGTGGTGACTACAATTATATTTGTTGTGTTTGATCTGATACAGAGGATAGTCCACCTTTAACTGTGTTCCTTGTTCCTCAATAGAGCTTGCATCCTAATCCCTAAAAGTTATTGAACCTAAATAAGAGATATAGATTCTCATGATATTGTTACCACAATCAGTAAATTAGTATGGACTTAAAGAACCAAATTAGAAGCATATACTTACATAAAAGAAAATTACACATTTTTCTTACACAGGGACAAAGCCATAAAGGTTTTTATCTCATTTTTAAGAAAAATACATATTTTTCGTTGAGATTAAAAACACTACAATTAGCCTTTTGAAAAAAATATAATAAAACTTCCTTATGGATTTATAAAATATAATATACTCCTAATATTTCTTGCATAGTTTACTACTTTAATATTCTTCTCCTTAACACTTGTTGAAAATGATAGCAGAGTCCTACAACTAAAAATACCCTAAAATATCTCATTTAGAGAGTAGTACCACGATGTAATCTTTAGATGGGACCTAACATTGATATTTGATTACATTAGCATGAAAATGACTTTACATTTATACCCTTCACTTCAAGTTCCTTTTAGCTACATTGAGAGTATTAGATGAGTTGACATGATGCAGGCCTGTAATTGCATCGAAAAAACATACCCATTTGTTAAAAAAAAAAAGATGCAAAATCGGGATCATTAGAATCCTACTTGTAGTAGTAAACAAACAACTGAACTCCAATCACCTTTCAGAAAGGACTTCAACATTATTATCCGATCTCTGCCTCTTTTTAATCCATTTAATCCCTACTTGCATGATTAGCACATCCATCCCACGTATATAACTATCTGACATGCCCCAATTCTACATGTTTTGAAAAAAATAATTAGATCATTTCATGAAGCTTTAATCACAAAATCCACAACTCCAAAACAAAAAATCAAATCACATAAAACCTCTACATAAGTAAGATACGGGGGAATGGGTCAAGAATCGTCAATTTCTCATATAGTCCCCCAAGCATTTAGCAATCGGTGTAGCAAACTATCAACATTAGGTTGCTAAAACTACCATTTTTAGTAAACATATACCAAACCATGCATTATTTTTTTAGAAAACATAAAGTTTAAGTGAATTGTTTAAAACTTCTCACAGGCATTTTATCAAACACCTAGAGTCCAATATTAGGGAAGCAAAGGTAACACCGAATTTTATTACTCTACTGATGCTTTTTGGCAAAAATTAAAAAACGATTTACTTTGTAGGTATATCAATATGCAACACTTTCATGAGAATAAAATCGAAAATTAAACGCCTCCAAAAATTAAAGAATAAAGAAAGGAACATTAACAATGAGTAACCCCAAAGAATAACGAAAGGCTGGAGAAAATAAATATGGAAGAAATTCTTACGAACCTGATTTCAATCTTTGGGAATTCCATATCCAACCTACAATTGAAAGAAGGAAAAGCTTAAAAAGAGGAACTGAATGATCTTAGAATAGATCTTTAAAATAAAAATAAAAAATAAAGCTCCGAAAACAGTTTGAATTTTACATACAATGGACTTATTATTTGGATTTATTACCAAGTATCATGTTTGTAATGACATAGCTACTGCTTATTTGGAATGTTATTAGAGTTATGTGTTAGGATCGAGACACTTAGCATACGAACACTAAGCTTACACACTCGGCTCACAAATTAAGAACACAAGAATTTAACGTGGTTCGGTCCAAAACTGACCTACGTCCACACGGGTAACTAGGAGTGTTTATTACATCTTTGTTTTTTTGTTGAGTGGTACATTTACAATCTTCAACTGAACCTCTATATATACATGTTTGAAATATATATAATATGATAAATCTACACCCCATATTTGACAAACAAAATCTTCACCAAACTTTGAATTCAAAGTTCACCTAACAATCTCCCACTTGAAGATTTTGAATAACGTAGTATTTCTCTGCCATCCAAATCTTGCAACGGACCTTTAAAAAAACTTTTGATCTTAGCTCCTTCCTAGTTACCCCGGCCTTCTCATCAGTTAACCTGAAAGGCCCGTTAAAACTCCCATGAGTTTCAACATGTTCGTCATGACTTAAACTGCCATTGACCCGTTCTCTGTCCCTATCGGCTCCCACTGAAAACGAACTACCGAATCCTGGAACAACCTGAGAACAAATAACAACACTCTCCATATTTAGCAAGTTATCAAAATCGGAGAGACTTTTACAGCTGAAAACTGGTTCTAAATCCACTGTCGTCCTGGACCTATGATTGAAACACGACCTATGCTCCCACTGTTGCAAAACCCTGCAACTGAAACAATACTCTGTGCTCTCATTGCTACAATATCCTTCGACTGATTTTTCTGAACCTTTCACGCTCGTTCAACCTGAATCATCCTTGTAGCTCTAGGCTTCCTACTTGCAAAAGGTCACCCTCTTCTGCCCATGAGATTCAGTGAATCGGACTTTGTTTCTCTTCTGAACCGGGACGGTCACTCCCTCAGACGGTAATCCGACCATATACAACGAACATTCATCGTTCACAAGTCTTATCTTTCCAAAGTCTCCAACTTTCAGATTCTACAGTGCTTCACTGCTGTGGGTAGCGTGAAATGAAGCACCAGAATTCTTGACCCAAGAGTCTTCACTGCCTTCCACTGAGTCCCAATGCATCAAACCCAGACACATTCTCAGAAGCAGAATTTCCTCTTTTTAGACATCGACTCTAAAGAATGTCCACACCTCAACGTCATGAATAACATCGAACTTTCTGATCCCGTGATTACACCTAAGTCTGCTGACTTTCTAATCACTGCTGGATCTACCGAAAACGGATTTTCTCTTAATTAATTGATCTGTTCATCCCATGATCTGTTCTTGAACCCGTGAAACTCTGATCATCGCTGGATTTGTCTGAACGTCTGATCTTCTGTAATTCTCTAATTTTCTCCCTTTACCAATACCACATCTTGAACTTTCTGACACATAATGCCTCAATCTGCATCTTCCACCAACTTTTCAATCTTCACTAAACGAAGCCTTGTCTGAACTTAACGACTGTTCTTCTGAACTCTGTTAAATAATCAACCTATTTAAACTACAGCGGAATACCGAACTGAGAATCAGAAACTGAAAATTTAAATTGAATCGATAAAACCCGACAAACGCTATTGGTACTGGTTTTCGATTTCTTTAAATTTCTTCTGAGTTCAACTGTTCTTCACCGATTAAATAGAATTTTGATTCAACTGTTCTTGGCTCGTTATTTGCAAAATATAATCCCCACCCAAATTATTTTCTGGCTAAACTGCCAAAAACAAATGTTTGAGTGACTGTTTTGCGACTTTGACAAAGTTGAGGGACCAAACTGCAATTTTTCTGAAGTTCAGGGACAAAACTGCAATTTTTTCTGAAGTTCAGGGGCTAAACTGCACTTTTCTGAAATTTCAGGGACCAAACTGTAATTTTCCTGAAGTTCAAGGACTAAACTACACTTTTCCTGAAGTTCAGGGACTAAACTGCACTTTTCCTGAAGTTCAGGGACCAAACTGCAATTTTCTGGAACTTCAGGGACTGTTTTGAAATTTCTGAAAATCTGCTACAGTACAGCTACAGAAACCGCTACAGTGAACTGCTACAGTGTCGTCTTCTCCGGCGAAACTCCGGCGCTACAGTGTCGTCTTCTCCGGTGAACTGGTTTTTCCGGCTAAATTTCCGGCGAGTTTTGACCAACTTTGACCGGTGATTTGGAGGTCTTCCGACGCTCAAAAAATTCGAAAAAATATATTTTCAGAATCTGCGGAACGAGACCTTTCCAACGGCGTAAACCAAAATCATTTTTGAGACAAAAAATTTTCGACCCAAAAATAGAAAATCACTCTCAGGAGCTATACCAAGGCTCTGATACCACTTGTTAGGATCGAGACACTTAGCATACGAACACTAAGCTCACACACTCGGCTCACAAATTAAGAACACAAGAATTTAACGTGGTTCGGTCCAAAACTGACCTACGTCCACATGGGTAACTAGGAGTGTTTATTACATCTTTGTTTTTTTGTTGAGTGGTACATTTACAATCTTCAACTGAACATCTATATATACATGTTTGAAATATATATAATATGATAAATTCACACCCCGTATTTGACAAACAAAATCTTCACCAAACATTGAATTCAAAGTTCACCTAACACTATGATGGGAATAAGAACCATAAAACCCAATTATCAAACCTCTTTGATTCTTTTAAATCCTGCAAGGAGCAACTGTTGCAAGGCTAATTACAGTGCTCCTGACACTCCCATCTCTAACTACATCATTTCATTTCTTCATAAGCATGTTAATACAAAAAAATAGAACTGGAGAAGCATTAGAACCCTAGGTTTTGTTAAATTTAGCATGCACTCCTAGTTCTTATTAGGAATGTAACACCTAGATTAAATACAACAAATGTTAAGTCACGCAAACAACAATACATATTTTAAGGCGCTTGAAAACATGATTAAAACTGACAAAAACATATAGTTGCAACTTAGAAGAACATACAGAGTACCTCTACCTCAATTTAACAAACTGGAGTTTTATCGAGTGTGCAACATTCTAAATAACAACAAATGACAGAATAAAAGAAACAATATAAAAAGGCCACCTCTGTTGAGATGTTATTATAATTTGAAAAAACCTTTCTTTTCGACTAAGCGTGAAAGCTCTTCAGCTAGAGCTTGATCAACATGATCCTCATCAGTAAACATGAATTTATGATAGACGCCCCTAACATATATGATATTTAGGAGTTTTATTATAGATATAACACAAAAGAAAAGACAAAAAAATTTTACTTACGGAAGAAGATCTAAACAAAGTGCCATAAAAATAGTGAATGTGTCACACATAAATGATTTCATTGATGCTTACCACGAAGATCTGAACAAAGTGCCATAAAAAATAGTGAATGTGTCACGCATAAATGATTTCATTAATGCTTACCACGTTATCTTGAGGCTTCCTCTTGTATAAGCAAGCAATCTTGATTCAGCACAAAATACCGCATATGTATAAAAGATCTCTCGATCTTTCTCCTCCCATAATGCACCATCCACCCTTCATACACTACCCATGACCCCAGATAGATCAATCACTACGTAATCAATCAGAACCATAAACCTAAACCCCAGACTCCAAAAACTCAAGAATAAATTTCTTCAAAATCCAATCAACATCAGCGATCCGGTGAGCCTAGATATTCAAGTCAAAGTAAGACATAAGTCAAAATCGGCCTGCGAAGTTGGGTGAAATTGTCAAATACCCTCGCGGCGCAGACATTGATTGAGAGGACGAAGATGATTAGCGTTTAACAGAGGAAAATAGAAAAAAGAATAGTTGATAAAGTTTCCAAAATTTCCTGATTTAGTTCTTGATATATCGGCTTCTATTTGGGAAGTGTTGATTTCAATAGGAGAAAATATTGGAAAATAGGCAGAGGCATTGAGCGGGAAAACACAAATTAGTTTCACCAGAAGATGACACGTGGTAAAGTTGGACTTTAAAAAAGTGACATGTGGCATTTATGGTTTCTTTTATTATAGAAGAAAGATATATATATATATATATATATATATATATATATATATATATATATATATATATATATATATATATATATCCTATCCTAATAAATAAGTAACTCAAAGCCACATGTCACCACCACATTCATTTGGCCACATGTTATTTTCTCATGATTTTGAATTTTTTTTAAAAATAAAATACTTTGTTCATTACTACTCCTTAATGATCGGTTACAATTGGCCGTTACAATTCTATCTCCATTAATTACGTTTTTATTAATACAAAACTGTCAATTAAATGTTTAACCCCACATTTCATCTTATGATTTCAAGAATGAAATTGCAATTGTGAATATATGTTAGGTATTTTTGTATTTTCCCAATGATAAATCGAGATTTTTTAAGCACTAATGGCAAGATATAGCAATGTACTTCAATTTATTTGTGTATTATAGCATTCTACTTTTATATATTTTTATTACATTTCTATATTCTCAAATTTGTGTGTTTTTGTTTATTTTTAAGATAGTATGCTATTTACTTTAAGTTAGTACAATGTTTGATGTTCAGATGTTCTTATTTAACATTTTCTTTTAATCAACCCGTATAATACACGGGTCTCACAACTAGTATATATATATATATATATATATATATATATATATATATATATATATATATATATATATATATGTGTGTGTGTGTGTGTGTATGTGTGTGTATGTGTGTGTGTTTGTGTTTGTGTGTGTGTGACTAGATCTTGTGAAAAAATGAAAACAACTTACTAACTTATTACGTGATAACGTATAAGTTAATCGAAATACTTATTTAGCTAAAAATGTTTTAATACTTTATAAAGTAGTAAATATCTTCATAAAAAAAAAGTAGATAAACAATCTCAGACACACCCTTAATGTAATATAAATAAACTTGAACTATATATGAAAACGAACCTCATATTATTTGTTCATGCAATGATCTGTTTCTCCTTATAATTGAGAATCTATTTTACTTTCTATTAGTCAAAAAGAAAATGGAGTCACAAGATCCATGATTTATGACACTTAATCTGCTCAAAGGGGAAAAAGTGGATTAATATCACGGGAAAAGATGGTTAAAAGACCAAATGTGAAACAAAAATTAGACTGTCACAAAAGGAATTTCAATTAGATCCTAAAAAATCCTAATTTATTAGAATCGATTAGACCTATCATTTTATCTTGTTAATGCCACTTCCACGCACTTGAAATATATAAAAATGTATAAGTGAATACAAATAAGTAAGAAACGTACTTGGTTTTCAAATTACAAATACACCATGACGTAGATAAAGACCTGTTTGACTAGCGTCCAACGACTAAAATTTTCCCACGAATGGAATTTGTCCCATAGACACAACTAATCTAATCCAGTATAAACTTAAATATGTCGAATTAACCTAAAGCTCCAATATCTATTTATAAAAAAACGTGGAACAAGAAACCGGAATATGTTGTATATGTATAGCCAATTAGATGAATATAATGTACGTATATACATTTACATATATATCTATAAGTAAGTCTTGTATTTCCTTAAGGTCATGCGGTGTGAAAGGTGCGAGAAAATCCTTTGTCTTCGCGTGGAACACCTCCCCCCCCCCCCCCCCCCACCGTCCCTCGCTCTTTCTCCCTGCAGAGGAGTTTTCAGCTACGGAAGAATGAGAGTGCTGACTTTGAATACATTATGACAGACAAGTTTGAGATGAGTATGATCTATGAGAAAATTTTCTTCACTGGGTTACAATTTAAAAAAACTTCAAAACGTATTTTCACAAATTAAAGTAAGAATATCTTTGAGATGTTAAAAAAATTTAGTGATTGCATATATATATATATATATATATATATATATATATATATATATATATATATATATATATATATATATATATATATATATATAGGGAGAGGTTAAAATGAGAAGGATTAAAAGGTTGAGAATGTGAGAATGATTCTGGACCAATCATTTTATAGGGATATTATAGTAATTTTATAATATGACTAATTAATTAAAAATACTAAATAATTATGTTTTCCTATAATCATGGGAAAAATTTATTCAGTTTCCATGATTATAGAGATTACGATTGCTGTTACCTAAAATAAAGGAATTAATTGATTTTTTTTATTAATTGAAAATAAAAAAATATTTTTATCAATTCTTTTTTTCAAAATTCGAAATTTTAATAGTTTTTTATTCTTTTTCACGGTTTCAATCATGGATGAATATAAAAAAAATATTTTTATAATTTTAGTGATTTAATTTTTATAGAGATTATACAAAATTACGTTGTAATCATCAATGAATAAAATATACATAAAATTTTAGAATTACCGAATACACATCTAATCATAAATAAATAAACCAGTAATCATAAATGAATAAGCATGCAATGATATGTAAATATACATATGATCGTAAGTGAATACACATCTAATCATAAAATGAATACATATTTAATCATACGCGAATATATCATTGTTCTTAAATAAATACACATTTAATCATAAAATGAATTCGCCGATGTTGTAGTTTTGATCGTTATTCTTGTTGCTACCATCATACATAAAAACAAAGATGGGCACCCATGAATATAATCATTTTTGTTTTTGCATTCACACCTGCAAAATAAAGTTCAAAGATATCAAAAAATGATTATGACATGATAAAGCAATCTAGAGTTATAATCACAAATGATTATATTTATAATAATCAATGATCACATTATAATCATCAGTGATGTATACTTAGACACTTAATAAAAAATCATAAATATGTAGTATTAATCTTCAATGATTAAAATACAATAGTTCTTTTTTACCCTATAATCACAAATGAATAAATCATTTCATATGAAAAAAAAGTTATAAAATCCATCCCGAGGTCGGTACTTTTCTTGAATGAATCCCTCGTGATCATTGTTATTTTTGGATTCACACATGCAAAATCAAGTTCACAAATGATTGGAAATTATTATAATCGTTGATGATTAACAATAGAGTTTATATGCTCACGTTTTAATGATTAATTGAAAATAGTTGTTACAGTGTTAATCGTTAATGATTAGCACTACTCATCATCGATGATTATTGCAGTGGCTGTTATAGTGTTAATCATCAATGATTAGCACTGCTCATCATCGATGATTATCAACGATGAACAGATGATTATCAACGATGAACAGTGTGTCAATCATCAACGATGAACATTGTAACAAACAAAATGTTTCTTCTGTTATTCATTAATGATTAAAACTGAAAAACAAAAAATCAAACGATGACTAACAATTATTATAACTAAAAAAGAAAATTTTCCTTCTGTCATTAATGATTATAACTAAAAAGAAAATTTAATGATTAAAACTAAAAAATAATCGTATTCTATTATTCATTAACGATTTTGATATAAGTCGTATTTTGGGCATTTTAGGCTTCTATTATATCAAATATTTGTTTGGCAGCTCTTCGAATAACACATGCATCAATTGCGAATTCCCATGCTGAATAGAAAACAATTAATTTTATGCAATAAAGGTCGAAAAGATAAGATATGCATTCTATTAGTGTTATTTTTATAAAATAAGCTAGAGTATACCTTTTCTTCTCATCTTGATTGTACACGTGTTGATCGCCCTTATGAACAACTTCAAGAACTACCGATGGTGGAACAACAACTCGATCATCTTTATTTCCCAATATCTCTTTAAAATACCCAACAAAATGCCTACAATTTTCATCAAGAACTTGCTCATAATCTCGCTCCAGTTCCTTCAATTCAGAAGCTTGATTCCCATTCATTTTCGATAGTAAAGTAGTGCACGATACAACTGAATCCGTAACAATTGAATTCTCATCATCGCTTTCGTATCCAGAACTTGAAGACAAAGATGATAAAATCCATGATCTTTGCTCAATGTACCACTCAAGGACTGGTAAAAAGTTGATTAGAAATATTTCCTCGAACACCTGGGGTGCAATTTCTGATCTTGCAACTGATGGGTCGGTTTCGAAAAGGTTGAGGAGTGCAAGGGACGCATCGATAGGGCGTTGACAGAGAGTGTAGATGAGTGAGGGTAAGAAGGAGGAAAACGGGTTTTGTAGGAATGAGAGGAGAAGCTTTTCGGAGAGGCGGAGGGATGAGGTTTTGACGGAGGAGTTGGAGGAGGTTATGGCGTTTTCAAGTGTGTCGGCGGCGAGGTTTAGTTGTTTGATGTTGAGTTGGACGGCGGCGGCGTTTTCATCATTAACTTCCCAATTACAACGTTTGATTCCTGTAGTTTGGCTATTGGTGATCGAGTGAGGATGGTTGCAGGTATGTAAATGGTGAAGAAAGGATCGGTGCAGGTGTGACAATCGTGTTCTTGGGAGGCTGCTGTAGAGGAATTCAAACAATCTAGGGTTCCGAGATGTGAATGCCGATAAATAGTGATAAGAGAGGATCGACGGAAACATCAGATAAAGGGGGAGAGAGGGAGAGATTTTAGGAGATGATAAAAAATATATTAGCAATTAAAGACCATAATACCCTTATCTTCATTTAAAAGTTACACTTTCATCACATAATTTCTAAAATTTACATAAATTGCATGTTAATATTAGCCCTAAATCTTGATAATTGGAAGGCTCAGATCTCTTCTCACTTTCTCAACCTTTTCATCCTTCTCACTTTATCTTACCTCTATATATATATATATATATATATATATATATATATATATATATATATATATATATATATATATATATATAGACTTAGGATCTTTTGAGAACCAACTTCACCCCGAGAACCCGAGAACTCCCAAACCGATTTTTTTTTTCAAAAAACCGACCCCATAGGCCTCTAAAACGCACACTTTTAAGACTTTTCGAAAAAAAAAATTTCCGAAAAAAACGACTTTTTTTTTTAAAAAACTTTGCACATGTACAAAAAAAAAAACTTTGCACATGTGCAAAGTTTTTTATACGTACATTTTTTTTCAAGTTTTTTTTTATGGATGTCTTTCTAACATATATTTAAGGCGTTCTGTAAAAAAATTTTCAAAAAAAGTGTACGTATAAAAAAGTTTGCACATGTGCAAATTTTTTTTTGTACATGTGCAAAGTTTTTTTAAAAAAAAAAGTTGTTTTTTTTGGAAATTTTTTTTTCGAAAAGTCTTAAAAGTGTGCATTTTAGAGGCCTATGGGGTCGGTTTTTTGAAAAAAAAATCGGTTTGGGAGTTCTCAGGTTCTCGGGGGACTTGTGGTTCTCAAAAGATCCTAACTCTATATATATATATATATATATATATATATATATATATATATATATATATATATATATATATATATATATATATATATATATATATATATATAAAATAAAAGAAATTAATTAGTAAAGGAATAATACATATTTAAGACTCAAAGCTAATTATGGAAATAAAACGAAATAACATTGAATAAGATACTCTATTTACAAATGTCTTTTAAAATAAGACCATTTTCGCAAACCTCTTTTTTACAATCTTGCTTGAATATTTTTATACTTCTTTTTATGAATTTGGTTATTATTTCAAGTTTTGTTTTTTACAAATTTTTTAAGAACTTAGCTTCCAAGTTATTGTTTATAGTTAACAAATAGGGTATGGAATACAAATCAAGTGCAACATACTAGTTATATATATATACTAGGAAAGTTAAACGGCCGTGCTAAGCACGACCCATGGAGGGTAATTTAGGTAAGGAATTAGAAGTATGTTGCTATTATCGTGATAAAATGAAATTACAGTACTGTTATTAGTAAAACAAAAGTATATTGTCTATATTGGAAACAAAAAAGAGTCCATTACTATTTCCAGGAATTCCTATCTTGTAATAACATCTACAAGCATCACATTCTTCACATTATTGATGCAATCCAGAGCCAACCTGTCAACAACACAAAATTAAGATAAAGCCATCACATTACATTGTAAATGCTTCACATACATTCAAAGACAAAATCACATAACTTACAAGAATTAGTGGTTTTGCATAATTGTCGAAGCATAAATGCAAAAAGTTTCTACAATTTATCATTCTTTCAAAGTGAAACAATAACCGTACCGGATACATGAATGGATGATTTTGTAACCAAAATTTGTAGTTTTATAGAATAAAAATTAATAGCTTATGGATAATTTTGTAACCAACATTTGTAGTTTTAGAGTCTAAAAATTAACAGTTTTCCAAACGATCAAATTTTACCCAAAATGTCTATTTATTGTCCTTGAAACCTTCAAGCAGCCGAAGTCGACATAAATTTTTCCACATTAAACATCATATATCTATGTACTCAAATTTGGTCCCTGGTTGTCCTGGGATCGCACAGTGGATAGATTAATAGTCAAATTTGGTCCATGGTTATCCTGTGCGATCATACAGTGATCGCACAGTGGAAAAAGAAAATTGCAGCTCTCCTGTTCAATCTACAAATGATAGATTAATAGTCAGTAGACAAAAGTTATTATATCAAATACTTGAGGAAAATATTGATGAAATTCCTTTGCTAGTACGGGAAAAAACCAAGGTATATTCCCTATGAATTCCATTAAAATACAGAATTTGAAAAAAAAATCTTGCAACTACAACAGCCTTGAGTTTTTGAATATGACAAAAGCATCATTTATATTATCTTCAAAACATAAATCCAGAAATGAGTTTCACATGCGAAAATCGTTAAAAAGCTCATTGATAAGGATACAACTGGAGCTGCATAAGAAATGGATTGTTAAAAAAGATTCTGATAATCATACAACTGGAGCTAAACCAAACTGTTTAAAAAGTTTTTGATTTTAAAACTACAATTACATCGCTACTATATGTTTCATATAGCTATTATCAGCAAACAATAATCATATCTACTTTGCAATTATGGGTAAAAAATAGAGTACATAAACTACTCGCAAAAGAGTAAAGAGGAAAGTACGTTTCCATTTTCTTGTAACTTGCCCTTTAAAAACATTAAGACAACTCAAACTGTGGAAAATTGTAGTAAAGGTAATACCTGACAAATCTGGCTAAACTATGTATAACAAGTCCTCTTTATCTGGTTAGCAAGATTTTTTGTAAAACCAATGCAGAACATCCTCAAAGTGTAGTTATCTGTAGTATTCACATCAACACGAGCATCAATCAATAACTTCATTTTGATTCTTTTTAATACTAAGAAACAAAATTTTAGATTTTGTTAACTAATTATTGATAAAATAAGAAATTTACTCATTATTTTCTTGACTTCAAACAGACAAACACCCTTATCTTTATCGTAACATTTAGGTATTAATTTAATGACAATGAATCTTCAAGTATGCATGCTTATAACGATAAGCTGTTTTAAATAACAATTTAGTGATTCTTGCAGAGAAGTGTCTTGTAGTATTCATAGAATTTTGTTAAAATGTGTCCATATTGTCTCACATATTTTAAACTCTTTTACTTTTTGAATGAATATTTTGACTTTTTTTGGTCTGGTTGCAATGAATAAGACTGGACTTGCTTCTGTGTTACTCCTTTGCATGAAAGCTAGCATCTCTGATAACAGTAGGGATGTTCATATATCTTTTAGCAAATAGTATGGTCTTCATGAAAACATTGCAAAATCCAGTTAGAATAATCAAGTCAAACATATACGCTTCGGTTGGAGGGAAAAAGTTAATGTTCAGAAGTGGACTCTAAAAATTGATAAAGAAAAAGAGGAGACGACAATACAATTTATAAATAGTATATTGGAATTTCTAAAAGTGTTATTCAATTCAATTTTATTTTACATGTGATAGAGCTTTACAGTTCCTCATCTGCGGTAGTGTTTTGCCTTTGGATTCCAAAGATCCTTCATTGAAATACATCGCAGGGACCATCCTAAGATCATTTATGTAACACAAACCCAATATCTCAATTCAAATGCAAAAAACCCAAATGGAATTCCAATATTGTCGAGGTACTAAATAAAGTAAAATTCAGAGAATTACCAGAGGGAAAGTAGAATGCACGTATCTCAAAGAACACAATACAAATTTTGGAAGTTATTCATCTTACAAAAAACCCCAATTCGGATTAAAAAAAACAATTCACAATCTTCCAAACCATCCGAAATACACTTCCAGTTAAAAAAATAAAATTTTTTTGAAGGAAAATAATTTCGTATGTGTAGATAACATGACCGTAGAGGGGTGGTAGGGACTCACATAATTTCTCCTCTTTATCTTGCACATTCGAGCTCTTTCTGTTTCCTTAAAAGCAAATAACAGGATGCGAGGGCGAGAGGTCACATGGACGGGAGAGGGAAAGCATGGCTTACAATGACAGTAATTCCCTATTTATTTATACTCTTCATTCGAATTCAATGGAAGACCTAATCAGTCAACAAGTTTTTGGGATTTCGAGTATCAACGAAATGAGGTACGAGAAAACGAACCTAATTTAGAAGAATTAAAAGAAGACTCGATCATTCCAGAGTCAGTGGGGAAGAAACGAAAAAACAAACCTGCTTTAGATGTGTATGAACGCAAGGCTGAGGCGTTGAGGCCGTTTATCCAAATCGACGAAGGAAGAGAGAGGCTTGGCAATATTCGGTGCATCTTCCATCAAGAAACCGAACAACCCTTTACCTGAACTACAGTTATGTATTGGGAAGGGATAAATGGAAACCAGGTGTCCCATGTGTTGGAGAAACCGGTCGTAGGCGTCGAATATCTCATTGAAAAATAATGGAGGCGGACATGAGCCACACCCAAAGCTGTTGGCATCTGAGGCTGAGACCACGCGTTGTTTAGAGCTTCACCTTCTCTTCAAACAACCATGTCATATGGCCTTCCCCCATTTAAAAACTTTAACCCTAGATAAAAGGTGCATTTGATTTCGACTTTGATTGTGGCGGAGGTAATGGAGACTGTAGCGAGGCTAAGATTTGCAAGAAATGCCTCGAAGAATGGTAGTCGGAGAAGAGGTGCCATTTGGAAGATGAAAAAACAAAGATGAAGGGGCGGTGGTGAATTAGGGAAGATAGAAATAGTGGGGCACGTGTCCCCATCTCTCAAATGTGCAGGGAAGATTCATCTTAACACATGAGTTTTCTTTTTATTATATTGGGAATCAATGGAGACGTGAGGAACATGAATTGCGTGTTGGAAAGCAAAGAGGGGGAAGATACGTGATATAAATCAAGAAAATCCCAAAAAAATTCAAAAAATCCTAGGAAAAAGTTCATTTATTCGTCGTTAATTATTTTGGTTGAATTCAAAGACCACCGGCTTATATATATATATATATATATATATATATATATATATATATATATATATATATATATATATATGTGTGTGTGTGTGTGTGTGTGTGTGTGTGTGTGTGTGTGTGTGTGTGTGTGTGTGTGTGTGTGGAAAAAGTGATTAGATTGCTCTTAGTTACCTAAGCTTAGGTATAGAACATTCTACAAAACGATGCAAGTACAACAAATCCAGTTTCATTTTTGAGACAAACTACCGATGAAAACAAACATTTATATAATTTTTTGTATTGCAAAAATCTATTGGATTTTTTTTACAAAAATGTAAAAAAAATTATATTTCTAACAATATTACTCAAAGCGCTTAGTCCTTCAATTGAAAAACTCTAACCAAAATATTTATGAAAACCTTAATTGAGTGATATGCATATTATTTTTAACTACTATAAATCTATTATAATACTTTTTATTTGGAAAAATGACACGATTTAGTAATGCGTTTTAATAAATTTGATCATGACTTTCAATTTCTTAATATACACATTAAAGAAAAAAACGCATATTCGATCAATTTAGGAAGTTATGTGAATTTATGAATAATAGTAAACAAAAAATCATGATTATGTTGGATATATTTCAGTCAAAACCATATAGTTTAGAGGGTTATATATATTTTAGGTACATAACAACCACATATTCCTTGACCATATATATATATATATATATATATATATATATATATATATATATATATATATATATATATATATATATATATATATATATATATATATATATATATATAAAAGACATATATTTACATATAAATATATGGATGACATGACTTAATGGAAAGATGTTTTAATAAATGCGGGAGTAAATTACACGTTTGGTCCTTGTAGTTTGAAAATCCCACATAATTGTCCGTGTGGTATGCATTTTCTTACAGTTTTGATTTCTAATCTATATAAAAAGACCTTACTACCCTTTTTATTTCATTTTCCAATTTTCTTTTAACCTTTTACTTAATCTAACAATTAAAAAAAAAACAACCACCTCCACCCCCACCCCACCTCTACTTCCTCCGGCTCCCCTCTGAATGGGAGCATCAATCTACCGAGGGGTATCAAGGCACCATTAACAAGGTCTTTGGCAAGCAAGAATCCGGCGTTTTCCTGGCAACAAATATCTTTACTTAGGAACTTTTGGTATGTTCTAAAAATAAAAACAATGCGACTGAAAGGTGTGGAGTGAAGAAGCCGATCTGATATTGGTAGTCAACTAACAGAACTCGATTTATGCGATAATTTTCTTACATAAGAAACTGATTTATATGAACCTGTGATGGTCTAATCATATAAACCGGCTGAAAAGTGTGGAGTGAAGAAATTGATCTGATATGATGTTGAACCCTAATCACAGAAATCCTGATGGAGGTGAACCCTAATCAAAGAACTCGAGTGTGTGATGAACGTACTCGTGGAAACCAGGGGAAGGGCATTGCTGGAACAAGTCCTCACAGTGGAAATGGGTCATTCCCGAAAGGAGATCGTCGTAGGGAGAGGGATCGTTGCAATGAAAAAGGCCGCTGGGAGGGAGGCATCGTTTTTTCTTTTGCCGAGAGAGATGGAGAGAGTGAAACGGGGAAGTGGAGTGGGGTAGGGATTAGGTGTGGGTTTTTCTTTTTTATTATTAGAAAAAATAAATCATTTAAAAAAAAGTGTAAATGGTAATATAGTCTTTTCCAATCGACTATGAGACCAAAACTGAAATATTTTAAAACCATAAGGACGAAAACTAAAATTTTCTGAAACCACAATGGTTAGAATGTAAATTTTTTAAAAATAGGGCTAATCTGCAATTATATACAAACCATAGAGACCAAAACTGTAATTTACTTTAAATACGAGTATTAGGTCTTAGTTTAAATCTCTTGCAAGATTTGTTTTTTTTTTAATATTTTATTTTATGCCAACATTATATATTACTTTATTCGATCGAAAATATAATATTTATAAACCCACGACAGTACCGAAAAAAAAAAATCACTGCTAGTTTTATTACAAATTATATTTTATCTGTTACACATAATTAAAATTTTACGATCTCGCACGAGTTGTTATTATTTTTAATCGCAGTCCCTAAAGCCCAAAATTCTGGAGGCCCAACTCGTATCTTTCAATACCAATACACCACTATGCACCAAGATATTACAAAAATAAGTTGACACTTCACTCCATGATTTATTTTTTTCGATCTGGGCTTTAAATTGTAATAAAGATGGATTAAATTTCATTAAAATGTCGTGATTTTAGTAACTGGTTCTTTAAAACACTCCTAAATTCTAACAGGCTCCCAAAAATTTTCGTCAATAAATTAAAATAGTTTTAACCATAAAGACAAATTCTATAAACATCATTGCAATCTGAATTTTTTTTTCAATTGGATATTTATTCGATACATTAGTTTTATTTATAAATAAACATGTAACCAAGTATAATTTTTTCCGATAATTATAGTACTTTGAATAATGTAGAAAACAACTCTGATTTTGATTTTTTTATTTAACCATCAAAAAAAAAAATATTTTTTTTGGATTTAACTGACTTTGATTTAAAAAAAAAATATTAAAACCAGGTATAAGAGGTTTCTCTAGATATGTCGATGATTTTTAATGTCTTCCAAAATTATTTGAGTATTAATGAAACTTTAATATATCTTTAAAACACATGAAATATGATAATATAAAATATTATAATATTTTGGATGAACAAAATTATTAGACAGTGACTAACCAAAATATTCAAACCCTTTTATGGATAATAGAAATATTTGATTATATATTGATGACATACTTAATAAAATTTGTTTAATAAAAATTGAATATATATTTATATATATATAGGTTCATATGTGGAAACTAATTATTGTGTGAGTGTATGAGTAATTCTGGACCAATCATTTCGTAAGGGTAATTTTGTACTTTTATTAATTAAATTAATTATTATTTAATTTGAAATATCTAGATTTTTGGTAACAAATTAATGATAAAGCTATAATTATGGAAACTTTTGACCAATCTCAATATAAACGTTCAACCTTCCTTACCAACTCATCGGCTCCGTCTCTATTTCCCTCTTTCTCCATCTCCGACTTCTCCCCTCTCTCTATCTCTCATTACACTCAACTGCTCTGCTCTGATTGTTCAATACATCACCGGAACATAGATACACCTCCGAAAACCCCTATTCCGATCATTAACATCTCCGATAATCAAGCAATGTCGATCGAATCCAGGATTTAGGGTTATTTGATAAGCCCCCGATAATCAAGCAATGTCGATCGAATCCAAGATTTAGGGTTTTTTGGCTGTACTGGCATTATGTCGATCGAATCCAGGATTTAGGGTTCTTTGATAAGCCCCCGATAATCAAGCAATGGGTTGGAAAAATCCATTTAAAGATGTGGTGACTCGATCCGGAAGCCCGCCTTTACTTCTGTTGTCCGGCATTTCTTCAAGAATTTTGGATATAATATTGTGTTTTAGTAAAGAATGTTATATAGTATAGAATGTTGTGTATTTTCTTATTTTTTAAGAATTATTCTTCAAGAATATCAATTTTGCACTTGTAATTCATTTATAATTCTTTGAGAATGAAAATGGTATTAATAGAATTTGAATTTTATCCTTAAAAAGAGTTCAAATTCATGTCTAATTCTTCAAGAATGAAAATGGTAATAATGGAACTCGAATTTTATCAATGAAAAAAGTTCAAATTAATGTCCAGGAAATAGACATCAAATATGAATTTCAAAAATGTAAATTTTAAATTTTGATTTGAAAATTTACCTGAAATTTGGTTTATATATCCTAAAATTCCGAAATTTCCTTATATATTTTTCAACAAAATGTCCAATTTACCCTTTTTGATTTAATTTAATTAAAAATAATTATTTTTTTCAATTAATTACGATCATGCCATCATCATCTTAACCATTCATTCTTTTCAACAAAATGTCCAATTTGACGTTTGGGGCATTGACTTCATGGGACCATTCCCCACATCATTTGGAAATTTATATATTCTATTAGCTGTTGACTACGTATCCAAATGGGTGGAAGCCGAAACCACCAGAACAAACGACCACAGTGTCGTATGTAAATTTGTTAAAAAGAACATTTTCTCAAGACACGGAATCCCTCGAACCATCATAAGTGACGGGGGTTCCCATTTCAAAAATAGACATTTTGCAAAAGTTTTAAAACACTATGGTGTTACCCACAAAATTGGTACACCATATCATCCACAGACAAGTGGACAAGCGGAGGTGTCTAATCGAGAAATTAAAAGAATTCTAGAAAAGACAGTCAGACCAGACCGAAAGGACTGGTCCATTCGATTAGATGATGCCTTATGGGCCTATCGGACGGCATACAAAACCCCCATCGGAATGTCCCCGTATAAACTTGTGTATGGCAAGCCATGCCATCTACCTGTGGAGATAGAGCACCGTGCTATGTGGGCAATCAAAAACGCTAATATTAATTTAACTGATGCAGGAGAAGAGAGAAAATTGCAGTTATCAGAACTGGAGGAAATAAGAAAAGAGGGATATGAGAGTTCAAAAATTTATAAAGAGAAAACAAAAGACTTTCATGACCGCCACATTGTCCGAAAACAATTTCATAAAGAACAATTGGTATGGTTATTTGATTCACGACTCAAGCTCTTTACTGGAAAATTGAAAAGCAAATGGACTGGTCCGTATGTGGTAACAGATGTTGCACTACATGGTGCAATAGAAATTAAACCAGAAAAAGGAGGAGAACCGTTTAAAGTAAATGGACAACGGTTAAAACCTTATATTCAAATGGTAGATAATTCAAAATTAGTTTTTGATAAAATTGCTTTAACAAATCCAAAAGATCTAACCAATTGAGCATAAGGCACTGCGTCCGGCTGAAGACGTTAAACTTAGCGCTTTTCGGGAGGCAACCCGAGAACTTTGTGGGTGTGTTCACTGCAAGCCCTCATTTACACTTATGCAAAGCATAAGTGTGTAGTGTGTTATTTATTTGTTTTTAGTGTGTTTTATTTCATAAAAACATAAAAAAAACATAAAAAATTGTGTGTATTAAATATACGGACATACAGGTGAAAAGAGGGGATAAAAACAAAGTTGAAAAATGAAAAAAATAGTCCTCTGAAGACCCCTCGCGACGTGACGAAAATCCCTCGCGACCGCGAAAGAAGGTAAAAACGCGATCAGGAAATCCAGAAGTTCCAGGCTTCGCGCCGCGACTACGCCATTTCGTCGCGACGCGAAGGAGCATGTCCAGGTATATAGCCCTAACCCTAACAGTCCGCCGCTTTTTACCCACCTTCTTCTTCTCGCGATTCTCTCTCACGGCCAACGCAATTCTCGACCAAACACTCGTTTTTCTTCAAATTTTTTCGTGCATTTCGTCATACAAGGTACGTGTATCATTCCTCTACTCTCGATTAAGGTTTTTACATGTCAAAACATAGCAAAATAGCGAGAAATTCGGCCGAACCCGAGGCTTGCGATCGGATGAGTTTAAATGTGGTTATTTCCTTGAATTGATACCTATACATGTTAGATCTAGCACTTAGGAACCTTTATGGCTTAATGTATTAAGTTAAAACCGAGCCAAACACAAGAAATCGACCCTCCCGATCGGTCCGCTAGCCGCTCGCGACCGTGACCACTACATCCCTCGCGACTCGAGGTTCGACGCGACCAGGACGCGACCAGGTCGCGAAGGCTGGGCAGGGGCTGATTTTTTTTGTTCATTTTTGCTAATTTCTTGTATGTAAAGCCTGATTGATGATTTGTAAAACTTGAAAATTTGCAGATATGGCACGTAGACGGGAACAAAGGCAACAACCAGTAGAAAGGGACGATATATCTTCACATCCATGGTTGCGATTCCCACAGACCATTCCCTCAGCCAGGAAAAATTTATACGAGACAAATTTGGAGAGATACAGACGAAGAGATGTCGAGCCAGCTTTAGTATTGGACTGGAATTTTGCCAATACTATTGGGATCACTGCAGCACTTGACCAATATTTGGTCAAGACAGATGGCACATACACTAGTTACGCGTGGAGGAATCTGTTTCAGATTAGAGAGCATAGCTACAAAGAGCTAATGCTAGAGTTTTTCTCCACAGTATCCTTCGACCCGACCGAGGAGGATATGTTCGTACGCACAGTTATTTCCTTCCGACTTGGAGGGGAACCCAGACAGTGCAGTGTTGCTGAGTTTGGATGGAGACTGGGTCTCTATCCACATGGTGATTCTCGCACACCCGCATTCAGAGAGTACTTAGCTCAATGCCTCACTGGCCCAACTGAAGAACTGAACAACATCGACTTCTGGGGAGAGATTGCCAACACTCTATACCTCCCCAAGACTGCAGTAGAGAGTGCGATCCGCTCTCCGATCCACAGATTATTACACCGACTTGTTGCTACCTCCGTCAATCAACGGAGGGGCAGCGAGAAGGTTCCAGCTGCAGATCTCTTCTACCTGTGGTGTCTTTTGACACCTGGGAGGCACTGCAACCTCCCATACTAGCTGGCATTTTTCTTGGCTCGCAAGGCCACAGGGGCCAGGTCTTCTAGCCCCCCATGCGGTGGTCATTTGATCACGCACCTGGCCCACTCATACGGTCTCACAGCACTACGAGATATACGAGCCATGACCCCAAGCGAGCCCAGAGCCATAGGGCGTCAGTACTTGGAGTCTATGAGGGTGATCCGACAGTCAGGTCCACCAGGTACATACGTGATCGCCGAGCCAGAGAAGGATGAGCAAGCACCCGAGGCTGCTCAAGCACCACCTCCACCTCCCAGGCGCCGACAGCGCCAGCGCCAGAGATCTCCTGCCCAGCCACAGGATCCAGAGCCCGAGATTAACCTCGGGACCATTTACCGACAGATGCAGGATTGGCATCTAGCCCACCAGGTCCAGAATCAGTGGATGGCAGATTCTATGACAGATTTTTTCAGGCATCAGGGATTTCAGCCTCGGTATCCATATCCAGGTACCGTTCCACCTGTACCTGATTGGTACACGGGTAGCTATCCTCCGGGAGATGGGGCTGGGCCATCAGGTACTCAGTATGATGATGATGATGAGTGATTTTATTTTTTATTTTGTTTTAAAATTGGTGTGAATTTTTAAATACTGTTGTGTGTTTTAATTACGGTTGGTGTGAATTTTAACTATCGCATGGTGTGAATTTTCTTTAGTTTATTTTATGTTTGTTCAGAATGACGTTTGTTTGTGTTGATGATTATATTACAGAAGGTGATCAAACATGCTGGCAGTCAGTTCAGCGCCCAACGTATCAAATGATCCGCCGATATAAAAAAAATAATAATAATAAATAAAAATAAAAATAAAAATTTTTCAAAAAGAAATCAATTGCGAAAAACTCCATTTTGCTTGAGGACAAGCAAACCTCAAGTGTGTAGTATTTTGATAGTGTTTTATTTTTACAATAAAACACTATCATTTAAATACTGTTTTATCACATTAACACGCTCAGAGGCACACAAAAACTGTATTTTTGTGCAAAACAAAAGAACTCAAAAACCGCCTTAAAACATGCAAAATGCTTCTCTATAACAGATATGGTTCAGACAGACCCGTCTAACCTACCTCATCTGTTAACCAATTAGATTATATTTCATATAAGAACGCATGTTTTCTCAACATCCAGGCAAAAGCTCACATTCCAACGGCAGCTCCTGATGCACACCACAGACTCCCAAAAGTCTGGCGGTGATAAAAGATCTACTGTCGGGTCACTACTAGCCCAAGCCAGCCATTTGTTTTCATATAGAAAACATCTCACAAATCACGGGGAAAGCCTATTAAGATATCATTATTTCTCTCAAAAGAATTATGATTAATTTGTTTTTCGTCCCCAGACATCCTCACAAAAATTGCAAGCTAACGAGAAAATATCTCATTTGTTCATACACTGCACATCACAGCCCACTGCTGTGTTGCAGATGCAAATCTGCCAGAACTATGGTATTTACCGTAGGAAATCCTGATAAGCTCAACATCAAAACAGGCTTATATTAACAGGTGGCTAAACATGAATTATAATTCATGTTTAACTTGAACAGAGTTCTCCGGAGCTGCTGGTGTGAGGAAAACAAGAGGGATTTATGTGTTAACATTTATGGCTTATTTTCAGGAACAAGACCCAAGAAACTCTGATAAGAAATCAAACCCGAGGAAGTGATGCTCCAAACCGAAGAGTAAAAAGGCGAAAAACTCTTAAAAGATACAGCAATCGCGACTTGACAGACCCTGTGTCGCGACGTGAAGAGAAGCAAGACAGAAGACCCAAAACCTACAGCACTCGCGCCGCGACGGATGCATGGGTCGCGACGCGAAGACCTTGGACGCGACACCACCAACTTCTTGGTCGCGAGACTACCAACAAACGCACTAGCCAGACCAGTGGCCGACAAAAGCAGCACCAGGCCGCACCCTCGCGAAGCGACGGACCCTTTGGTCGCGACGCGAGCACTGTGTTCAACAAGTATAAATAGAGGCCTTCTATGCACGGTTTTAGACACCCATTTACACCAATTTACATCCTTTAGACACCAAGTTACCAAATTACTCTCTATCAGTTGTAATAGTTTGAAACATTTCTTAGTTAGTTGTTTAGAAACAATAGATTATCCATCTCGGTGGTAATTCTAGTAATTCAAGATAATTCGAAGGGTAAACGCACCAAGTTACATGCCAAGGAACATCAAGACCATCTCCACGATCATCACTCGAATGGAAGGCTAATCTCTTCAGATTACTTCCGGTAATGTTATCATACCTTTAGTGTAACATGTTTTTTTACTATGATTCCGAACAAATGTTTTACTATTGTAACTTTTAAACTCTCATCTCTTTGAATACAACTAGTGAATCATTTGTGTCTACTTCTACTTGCTATCATATTTTCAAGACATAGTATTATCAACATATTATTCGTGCCCATCTCATCTAAATAAACGAGTTAAGACGGATAATCATTTAATATACTTTGTGCCCAATAATATGTTAATAAGTTGTAATGTTACTATCATCTAGATAAAACATAATATTGTCAAACCATTGTTTGTACCTAATCTACTTAATTGTTAGACAAAGACAAATAATTGACTCAACATGTTATGTATTTACCCATGAAATAGTAATTGTAGTAGATTATAATTATGTCAAAGTAATTATATCGGAATCATTATAGTAAAACATGCGAAACTAATTGTTGATAACTAAACCGTAAGTAATTCTTTCTCTATTCTCAAGTTACAATTTCAATATTTTTACCATCACCGTCAATATTTACTTTACAACTCGTTAAAAGTTAACCACTAAATCCTTGGACTCGACCCCGCTTGCCCTATCTACGTAGTAAAAGTGGGTTATAAATTGTTTTTGACGCGTGTGACGATAGCGTTGTCAAAAACTCTTCATTTTAAAAAAATAAAATTATAAACGTAAACTAAAATGACAAACTACAAATTTAGAAAACGACAAACCACAAACGTAAAAAAACGAAACTACGACAAATAACTTTTTTTATAATATCGGTTTTGTATTTTAAAATCATCTCGACTCTCGAGTGCTTCCCCCTCGAGACCCTCCTCCGAATTTGACGACAAAAACTTTATTTAGTCGTTGTTTTTTTTGCGGATTCATTGTTTTTTCTTTGCGGGCTCGTTGTTTGTCTTCGTAAGCTTTTTTTCAAATTTCATCTGCTCATGGAGGTTTAAATTGTATCATTTAAACTCCAACCACATAAGTGTCACGTCGTTTCTTTTTTGCTACCCCGTCCTACTAGACGAAGTTAACTTTCTTTTCCGTAAAGACGCATCTCTCCTCATCGGACGGACGAAATCGACAAACTCAAGCTCGTCTTTTTCCACCTCCCCGTCGTTCAAATCTATATTGATACGAACGTCCGATGATGTAGTGTGGTGGCTTGTATCGGACGTTGGAAAGGGGGGGGGATTGTAAAAAAAAAATTAAGTACTGTATGAGGGAGGAACCCACGGTCACCCACCCATCCGGGCGGTCTACCCGCGCGAGTTTGTTGAGGTCATGTTAGAGCCTGCGGTGTGCGGGTTGATCACTTCGTTTGATTTGTGTTGTTTCTTTTTTTTATCTTTATATGAACTTCAAACGTATGAGGAATTGGGAAAAAGTCATCATTATGAAAATTATACTATTTGAATTAATAAAAACCGAGGAAAAACTTTCAGATCAATTAGATTTATAAATAAGGAGATGTGAAGGTTTGAAAATCGCAAAAAAAAATTATCTAAATAGGTTTATGCTCATGTTTATGAGATTGTGGCGAAAGGTTGGAACATATTCAAACAAAAGTCAGTAAAACAAAGTTGTAATATTATTTACGACCTTTCCAGGGATATAAAGTTCGTAGAATTTGGACATCGTATATGAAAGTTATATCAATTACAAAAACGAAGAAAATCATTTTTTTTTATGAAAAGTCTGAAAAATCGTTTAACTTGCGGATAAACCCTTGCCAGGTTAAGGGGCTAAATTAAAAAGTTTTTTGATTAAGAAAATTGGGGGTTTTTTCTGAAAAAAGAAAAGAAAAGAAATTAGGGTCTTTTCTGAATTTATATATATATATATATATATATATATATATATATATATATATATATATATATATATATATATATATATATATATATATATATATATATATATATATATAACCTGTAAAACCGGGTAAATGGACTGAATTAAAAAGTTTTTCTAAAATTTAGATTTTTTTTAAAAAAATAAAGTTTTATGTTTAAACAGAAAAAAATTATAAATATAAGATTTTTTATTAAATAAACAGTTGAATATATGATGAAGTATCCGATCAAAATTCTAAGGAGTTTGATGATTCTTTGTTGAATTCGAATGACCAATATCAAAAATACTTGGCAAGTTTAGAAAAACAATCTAGGATTTTGCAATACCAAAATTTCAAAAGAACGAGGATTCAACCAGGAAAACATGCTCGAATGATCATATATCGAAAATAAAGACGAGTGATTAACGACCGTGCCCTTTTGAATGTGTTATCGTATCCCTGAATGTGTGACTTACCAATTGTGTTATTTTAAATGCTTACATATGTTCGACTAATTTGAGGATGATTATGTCATGCTTCGAATCAATTTGTGTTATAATGAGGTTGATGAGTTCTATTTCAATCAAATACTTCATAAATACATCTATCATAAATACATAATTAAATATTTCTATTAAGCATATCAAGCAAATTATATAAAGATGGTTTAGATATTTTGTTTACCATTATCGTCCAAAATATTACAATATTTTTCTATATGGTTATATTCCATATGTTTGTAAAGACATATTTCAAGTTTTCGTGATAATCAAAATGCTTTTAAAAGACATTAAAAATAATCAATATAATTAGAAAAAAACATATATACCGGGTTACAACGGTTTTTGTTAATAGAAAAAATTGTAGTCTCAATAGGTGAATAAATATCTCATTGTGATGATTAATTGAAAAACATCCAAACTATAGGAGTTATATACAATTCAAAGTATTATGGTTACCAAGAAACTTCTTATACCGGGTTACCCATGGTTTTTCTAAAACAAATCAAAGTCTCAATGATTGAATTAGAAAAAATGTTATTTGATGATTAAATCAAAAATTTTGAAACTAATAATAATAATGCATACATTTTAATTATCAAAAATACTTTGTTTGGTTCAAAAAAAAAAAAAAAAATTAAAATTACGTTAGTATTAATTTATCCAATATTCTTATCATTTTAAAAAACCAACCATCCCCTAGATTTAAATGCAAATGAGTTTGGATAGTATAGGTTATCTCTTTGACTTTACTGCCCCTATCTATTTGAAAGCTATGTAATCACGTTATCTCTGATCTCTTCTAATTCGTATCCTCCTCCCCTCCAATTTCTTCTAAATCGTATCCTCAAACTTTTTGCCAGTTTTTACAGAAGCTTCAAGATCGTCGATAACGTCGCAAGTGCTTGAAGCTTAGTCGGCAGGGATGCTTTTGGTGTACAAGAAATTCCGCCGGCACATGTTATACAAAAATCCTCGAAGTGGAAACCTTGCAATTCCATGGCAGAAAAGCAAACATGCAATATACATTCCAAATCCATGGCTCCGCTGTTTATAAATTAACAAGCTTACAAACCCTAAAATAAATTTTTGTATTCGAAAACTAGTTTTGGAGTTATGAAATGATGCATGCAACTTCTTGGTCTGCTATCTCTTGACCACATCACCCGATGCATATTCATTTTTGCAATTATAGTCTAAAAATTAAGACGATTCACAAATAAATAATAGTCTAAAAATAAATTATAGTCTGATTCACAAGTTCATATACACTGTTTATGTTATTCTATCGGTCATTTTATTTGAAATGGTTTAAAAATATGTTTTATTTAGGGTGCTACTAAAGATATGCATCTTTAACAAAAGTCAACATATTTTCATCCAATCATATTTAACTTTTCCGGAAAACTATGCAGTTTCAACAAATAAAAAGAAGTCGACTTTCATTTAGGGTGTATAGGAAGTATAAAAGGGTGTTTATTTAGTCTTTCCCTTTATTTATAGGAAAATTAAATAATGGTATTTTTGTCATTTGGCATAAATACATTCTAAATCGTTTGCAAACCAAACCTGATCGTAAAAGGAATGGAATTTAAATTCCTTCAAATATTTACCATCCAAACGCATAAAAACATTTAGATCCATATAAATCTAAATCCATTGAAATACAAATCCGTTGACATATTCAAAATCCTACGAAAAAAATCCAACAATCCAAACGCAACCTTAGAATTTTTTTTCAAGGAAAACATGTAAATAAATAAGCGTTGTTGTTTACCATCGATGTACCTTGTAAAAATATTAGACAACATTCGAACCTAAAAAAACATATCAATCTATATGCAAACAGCAAACGTAAAGGCTAATTTAAAACTATCATTTCATTAAAATCTATATATCTTATAATAGAGGCATATTTCAAAGCACCACATGCATTTGAAACTCCCATGACTTTTCATATTTCCATTGATTTTCTAACTTTTTATGTCTTTTCATATTTCCACAGCTCAAGAGTTTTTTAACCTATGATACTTTATTGTTAGTTATCACACCTAATTAATATAAGAGTTATACATAATTCACATATAAATTAGATTCTAGCATAAAGAATATGATGGAAGAAAAGATAGAGTCTAGCATGAAGAATATGATGGAAGAAAAGATGATTTGAGAAAACACACACTTTGAAGTTGCATATGTTTATATTGTATTACGAAGGAGAAACATGAAAAAACTATAACAAATTACAAGTCGCAAGGCAAGAGAAAAACGACATGGTTGAGAACACATATTTCGAAGGTACATATGTTTATATTGTATTGGGAAGGAGACATGTGAAGAAGCTAAAGCAAATTACAAGTTGCAAGACAAGAAACAAAATACATATTGGTTATACCCCAACATAACGGTAGGAAGATATATAATAGATTGATTATTCATTGTAACGTTTTCTAATCCATATTCACCAAAATGGTTGTATATTGTTTGAATAAGTGAGCTTATGTTGTTTGATAAAGTATTTAGTGGTCATTTGGTTCATATAATATTTTTTCATATTAGCGTTATTTGACAAGGCTAAATTATATTTATTTTACCTACAAGTTATACGAAGAAACGATCTATAATAATACATTCCTCAAAGATAATATATGTATTCTTTTTAGTACGTTTTATTTTTTGTATTAGATTCTAATGTAGTTCATGTTAATGTGTTATATTTTTAATATTGGATTGTCTATATACAATTGAGTTAAAATAGATGATTATATTGTTGGTTGAGTAACAAGTCATAATATATTCAACTCAAGACTTACAATTCCCGAATACATAGAAGTTTGACATACAAATAATTAATGTATGAAATTGAATTATTAAACTATTAAAATAATAAATTATCTTTTTCTATAAAACACTTCAAATGTTTTAAGCACTTAATACATGTTAGACTTGGTTATATTTCTATAATTTTAATTATCGATTTTTAAAGACTGGCTCATTTTTTCATATATATTTTAAATCTAGATTTTATATCACTAAATATTGATTACGATGAATGATTTATAATAATTTTTACATTTATTAGAGCATTTTACTTTCATCATATCGACTTAAAACTCTTAACTATTCAACTTCCAACATTAAGTTATTTATTAAATATTAGAGCATTTTACTTTCATCATATCGACTTGAAACTCTTAACTATTCAACTTCCAACATTAAGTTATTTATTACATATAAAATATATCATCTTGATGATCGAATTTTTGAATTATTAATATACTATACTTAAGTTGTTAATTAATGTATGGTGTTAAATATAAAACCAAAGTTAAACTTTTTAATTGACAATATAATACATTAAATTTGTTGATAGAAAGATGGTCTAAATGCAAAACCAAAATCAAAATATAAACTAAACTTAGACAATGATCAAATGCTTTTTTTTTTCAAAATAGTTAAAAGGTTTCAATCTGTAAAATATAAAACCTAAATTGAAATCTAAACCTAACTAAAAAATATATAATTTATTTTTTATAATAATTGAAAATTTTCACAGGTAGTTATAAATCAATTCACAATCTATATATTTATATGAAGATATATTTTTTATAAATATATAATATATATTTGAAACTTTTAACACTTCAACTTCCTACTATTACCAACACCATTAATTTATTTTAATACACAATCTCTTCACATTTCAACTAATTAACCACTACAACCCAAAAGTTTTTGAACTTATGGTACTTAATTGTTACTTATGACACATTAGTTAATATAAAGATATATATAGTTCGCATAGGATAAGTAGCTTATTTTGGTAGAGTTTAGAAAATAAGATGGAGGAAAATACGAATTGACAACATACAATAATTACTTTAGACTATTATTTATGTTATTACTGGTATGTTTTATTTTATATTTATTTTAAATTCGGAGACAATTTATGTAAATATATTTCTATATATTTTTAATGATTAACTCCAAAAAAGGTGTTATGTTTTTTTGTTCGATGTTTGGATGAAAAATTATTATTAATACATATGTCATATGTTTGATTTATTTTTTGTTTTTCATATTTTGATTAAATCTAAAATGTTTATGTTTATATTTGATTGGTCAATATATTTTTGCTATATTAATTTACTCCTGCGCAACGCGCGGGAATACGCCTAGTAATAAATAAACACGGTTACCAGTTACCATCATATGATCGTGCACCAAGTTGTGCAATATTTATTCTAAATATGTTAGTGTGTCTATGGGATATAATTAGACCAATCAATTTGCAATAAAATATGAGTTCATAAGATTTATCAAACATATCCTTGGACAAAAGGCAAAAAGTGCAGAAAACTTTAAGGTTTGATGGTTTTGGTAGTTCTTAAGTTTTGTCCTAAATTCTTCCCGTTTTGGGTATTTGGTATTATTAAAGAATTGTTGTTAATCCAAGTACGGTACAGGATTTTCCTTTTTCAGGTTTTGTTTAATTTCTTATAGTTGTTTGAGAGCACAAGTTGTAGTTTTTCTCTCTAACTCATTATGTTAGCTTCGACTCAAAAGCTGGCTAATGTTTTGTGTCGTAAGCAAACAAACTCGTAAGGTTTACACTATGTTTGACGGATTAGCATAATAGTTAGATGGTAGCTGATGGAAAATGACGTTTGGTAAAAGCGGGGTAATAAATTAGCTGAAAAATTAAAATGTCATAAAATGGTATATAGAAAAATGAGTTTTTTTTATAATTATTGAGGGTACATTGGGAAAATTAAAAAAAAACTCAATAAGCTCGTTGAAATAGTCTAAGTAACTTTTTAAAAAGCTAGTTTATAAACTACAATTTGGCTTGCCAAACACAACCACCTAAAAAATCTACAAAAAATAAGCTAGATATAGAGTCTTGGTAGCCTTTGTCAACTCATGGTTGCATGACCACATGATTATTGAAAATATAAATAAATGACCAAATTTATACTTTGAGATGACTACCATGTGTTTATTGGACCCATTTCGGATTTCGAATTTCAGATAAGATGTATATAACATGTACTCATTTTTTCTTTTTGCTAAACACTAGAAAAAATAATTTCTCCGTCCCTACCTCTGAAATGTTTTGTATCGCCGATTTTTAAACTAAATAGCACTTTTTCATGCCATTGTATCCGAATATATTACGGTTTTTGTAAGTTTTTTTAAATTATTGTTAGATTTTCCAATTGCTTTGTAGCATTGTGATGTCTGAAATATCACTTTTCATAAATGTTCTTCGGGTTTCAGAGTCCAAAATGTTACCTTCATAACATTTCTTTAAAAAACATTACTTATATGTTTCTTAGTTTTTTGATTTCATGGATTAACCCAAAAAGTGATTTATTAAGGTAATTGTATGTGCGTAAATAAACATAGCATTTTGTATATCCTTTTTGGCGATATTCTTTGTATTTTGGAATTCTCCATATGAACGTTCATTTTAATTAACTCAAGTTCATTTTCATTGTGTTGATGCATAGTAGTAATAGTCGAATAAATTGAATCTAAAAAAAAGTCGTCGATTACTATGAAAGAATCTAAAAGGACGCCATGTAAATTGTGCTTTTTTCGATCCTCCTAATCCAATATATTGGGGCACATGCAAGAAATATGAGGGAGACACTGTGGTTTAGGGTGAAAAGTGCCATAATAAAGAGACTAGTAACATTATTTCGGTGGATATGTCCATATTTGTTACGTTGAGTATGTCGAAGTTTATTAGGGTATAAGATTTAGAGTGTATTGTATTTTGTTTTATATAAATAAAAGTATTTGGTTTTCATATTTATTTGTGTTGTATTATGTCTTATTTTAATTATAGTATGAATTTGAAGTACGATGACTTCTTAAAATAAATAACAAGACGTGATGTTGACATTGCAAATGCGAAATAACAATTTGATTTAGTAAACATAGAATTCTAAAGGTTTCATGGTCACCTAGCTTGATGTTTGTCCATCAGTTGTAATTTAAATACCATCACTTGATATGATGTTTCTCATTCAAAAGGGGCTACAACATAATACATCGCACCTACATATGTAGCTCGATACACATTTGTCGTGGTAAAAGACAACCAAATTGTAACAGTGTGAATCTTTATGATTTCATTGTTGCTATCACATAACCACGGGTTAAACGTCCAAACTTACAATTATCGGATCATCAATCATAATGCTTAATCAAAATGAATATGCAAACTGATAGCGTATTCAAAATGAATCATACTGCACATATGATAACCGATTGTAATTCTATCTTAACATGGGTTACTATTCCTTGATTCAACTTTTCTAAATTGTAATAATACTCATAGAGTTTTGAAAAGCCATCTTTCTGGATTCAGTTAGATTAATGCATTTCTAACAAAAAGATTGTGCGTTAGTGGTCATTGGGGTAAATGTGTTGAAGTCTTAACCCATATATGATGAAAAAGCCTATCAATACAAATTTGAATATGTTCAGAATAGATGTATGATGTCTGAAATGTTTGGAATTCGAAATTTCAGATTGAGGACTATGTTGTGTCACATAAAGTAAGTTTCAAATATATAATGTGTCGGATAAAGTAATTTTGTAATGTATGATATACATGGCTAATGTGAAATGTGATATTTTGGAAACCTATATATCATATGCAGAATACTGAATATTCGGAAATGCAATTGATTTAGTACAAAATACAATTTTATAAAGATGGTAAATTTGGTTGCTCATAAAAAAATAGTAGTCGTTTATTATATTCCCAATAATCATATTCTCAATTATCATGAGGTTATTTGTATGAATACCTTGAATTTTTTTTAAAAAAATTTGGTCTCGTTTGTTATTTATAAGGATTGAAATCGAAGTAGATGTAATAATTAATATCTTCTCAGCCCGAAATAGAAAACCCATGGATCAATGGATGAAGAAAGGCCCAACTTTTCTATCAATTTTAAGGCCACTACTCTCTAGTCGTTACTATAATTATAAAAAGACATAAAAATTTCCCACGGGATTTACCATAGATTGTAATGAAGATCGATTATTATCTCTTTAAAACATTCAATTCTGAATTGCATATCATATCTTTAATCTTTCCGACCATCGTTTAATACCATCTTCAAGATTCTTTTGGCTAGTAGAAAGAATAATAGTACATAGTTATACTTTTGATATTTTAGTCCTTTTTTATTTCAGTTCAAAGATAATACAATATTAAGGAATCAGATAGCAACGTAAAACTTAAAACACAAATCAGACTAATTTAAACGTAAAAACTCGTTAAGGTCGAGCGTTTTCAACAACATCAAGATCATAGGTAATAAAAAGTAGATTTCACGTGATGATGCTCCTAGTTGCACATATATTTTTTGAAAAAAATGCAAGTTGTTTGTTTATGGGAATTAATTAATAAAATGAGCACATTGGATTTCTCAAACATATTCTTGGACATAAAGGCAAGAGTGTCGGATTCTTTAATGTTTTAGGGTATTTGAAAATTCTATTAAAATTTAGGTATTGCTTGTTCCTACAAAATTTCTATTTTGGGTATTTCATGTTTGTAGATAATTATTTTGTTAATTCTTTTAGTTTAGTTGGTACAAGATTGTCCTTTTTAGTGTTGCTTATTTTGATATTGTTGTTTGAACGGACGATTGACAGTTTTCATCACAGTTAATTATATTAAGTAGCTTTGACTCTAAAACTAGTTAACGTATCAGATTCTATTAAGATGATGGAAATATGAATCTTAATTTCATTCCAATTAGCGATTATATTGTCTTACATGTTATTCTGTCAATTTCACACAAAAACTTTAATTTTTCTTATTAATTGGAAGAAACTTAAGAAAAATAAATCTTTATCTTATTATAAAAGATATAAAGTTTAATTTGTTAATGTCAATTTTGTCCTGGTTCGATGTTTTTGAATAAGATTTTGTTTTAGTTCTCACATAGAAGAAACATTAATTCGTCATATATTCTATTTATGTTTGAAAAAAAAAAATTACGAGGTATTAAGTTTATCATTATTATATTAATTACAGTTGGTTTATTCAGCCCAAATAATTTGAGAATAAACATTTAGTTTATAGATTAGCTCATAAACGAATATATTATTTTAATCTATTAGTTTCCGGAACTCCTTTAATATTGAATTTAATATGTTAAGACTTAAGTTGTGTTGCAACTGAATAAAAAGGGATTTAACCGATATAATCATAAGAATTTAAATATATGATTCAAAAAGTTTTATAATATACAAAAAGAGAAAATAGCTTATTAGGGTAATGAATTTTATCGTATATATACATTGAGTCATTTTTTTTACACATATGACCATTAAACTTTTTATTTTGTATGCATTTAGTCATTTATGTTTTTTGTACGCATATGACCATTCAACTTACTTTTTTTTACATATATGATAATTAAACTTTTATTTTTATACATGTACAACCATTAACATAAGTGACTAAATGTGTACAGAAAAAACAAGTTTAATGGTCATTTGTGTATAAAAAAAACATAAGTGACTAAATATATACAAAATCAAAAGTATAATGCTTATATGTGTACAAAAAAAAACTAAATATGTATTTACGTTAAAGTTTATTACCCTTAGAAGACATTTTCCTATACAAAAATCTACCTTCATTTATTGAACACCTTACGTTCAATTTATGTTTCATGATTTTCTTATAAAATATCAATCTATATATGATTTGTTTCGGTAGATAATATAAAGTTATGATATTGTTTTATACATAAAGAACATATCTGTGTAAAGTTTCCATACTTGGTTATTTAGAAATTGTGAAATAGAGACAATTTAGTGACCCACTTCCAATTATGAGTGCACATATTTGCCACGACTTGAACAAAAAATAGTGGTGGAAAATGGAGTTAGAAGATCTCCATGAGCAAAACCCCATATTTTTCTTATTTATCCTAGTCGTTTTAATTATTTTTTATGCAAAAAAAAAAAACGATATTTTATTTTATGGCAAAAATACCTATTTATAATACTTATATAATGTTTGGCATCACATATCACACGATTCGTTGCATAAATGGTGAAATTGACTCAGTAAAAGCAACAATCAAACCTAGAAAATATTTTTATTCTTTTAAATTAATGCAAATTTATGATATTTTATACGTTTCCACAATACCCCCTTTTGTTTTTAAATTACAAAATTGCAGCATGGGGTACAATTCCAATTTTTGGCACGCATTAAAGAATTACTAAAACAGAACTAATGATGTTTTTAATACGTAAGAGATTAAATAATTGAAGTTTGTGTTTTTCAAATTAATATTTAAAAGTAAAATTAGGTAAATGCATATGATAACATGTCTAATACTTTCAAAGTGTTAGTAGTTATAATAAATGTAAATTAATAAATGTTACAAAATGGCAACCAATAAAGGATTAATGTTAAATTGATGTATAAAAGTTAAATGTATAAAAGTTAAATTGATGTAAATTAATAAAGGATTAATGTTAAAAAATGGCAACCAATAATACATAAAAGATTAATAAATGTATAAAAGTTAAATTGATGTAAATTAATAAAGGATTAATGTTACAAAATGGCAACCAATAATACAGAATTTGTTGTTTAGGTCACTTATTTTTTTTAATTGTATTTAAAATGTCATTGAACTTTTTTCTGTGTTTTTATTACACCATTAGAGTGCATTTTAGTTGAGTGATTCTATCAAATTTGATGTCACTATGGATCAGGACCGGTCCATTGATTTTAAGGGTTCTGTGCAAAAACTAAAAAATGGGCCCTTAAATGCAATTTTTTTTACATATAACCAAAATTCATTCGTACTACCATAAGTTCTATAAAAAATATTAAACCAAAAGAACTTTATTACAATAGATAATATTACATAACTACATAAATCGAAAGGTCTCTTAGTATTCTTGAAAGCAAAGTTGTTCATCAACTCTTCATAATCAGTAATATATAATATATCGTTCTCAATAGCTATCATCGTCAATCCATTAAGTCTTTTTTTTTTTTTTTTAAACATTTTTGAAACGTAAGAATTAAACAATCATTGAACAAAAACCGAAAATTTAAAAATAACAAAAGTTGTAAAAGACTAGAAGCTTTAATTTATACATTGAAACTTGGAATTGATCAAAACAATTGAAAAATCTAAAACTAAAACATTGATTTTATTCATTTATTTTCTTTAATGAAAATTCCTTAACAAGAAGCTTTGTCATTTACGTAGCATGAGAAGATCAATCTTAAGTATGTTATTAAATGGGAAACAAAATCATATTCTATTAGTATTTATAACTTTTTTAATTGGAAAACAAAATTTGTTTTAGAAATGGAATGAAAGTATCTCAAAATTTATTGGTTTATTATTCATCAAAACTCGTTTTGTATGGCGAGTTGATTTGTATTATGTTATTAACTAGACGAATGCCCGCGCGTTGCACAGGGAAAAAAATTAGTTAGAATACAAACAAATACATGTTATTTTTTCCCAAATTAAAAAAATTATATAGAAAAATATTTTCATTATTTTTAATTATATGATAATAAATACATGTGTAATAAATTTGGAAGACAACAAATTTTAATAATTTTAATGAATAAATACAATGTATCAAATAAAAATCAAATTAATATGGTTTAAGATAAAGAATGATCTCAAACTACATAAGTTTGATAGTCTACCAACAGTTTGTGTTTGGATAAAGTTTTTGTTAAATTTCAAATTTAATTCTACTTTTATCTATTTTAAAATCAATTTAAAGATTGTGTATTTGTTCATGTTTTAATTTCAAATATTTAATTTAAATTAATAGTATGCTCTTTTCTAAATAATTGAAGTAAATTAATTGTATTATATAAGAGAAAGATAAAATGTCATATGTGTATGTGAAACAATATGAGATAAAGAAAAAAAACTTCAAATTAATGTGGTAAAAAATAAATCATTTATCTTGAACCATATTGATTTGAATGACTTCATGTATAATAAAAAATAAATATATTTAGAATACTCGAAGTATATTTATTGAATGACCTTTGAAAAAATTAGAAATCGTCATTTTTTACCAATGATATTGCATAATAAATAAAAGTTCAAAATTGCATTATTCAATACAATGCATGCGATTTTGTGAAACTTGATAAACGAATCCATATCTTATCTCGGATTGACTTGCTAAATATTTAAAGCTCAACTTCATTAAAAAATAATAAAATTTTAATTATATATTTCCTTAAACTTTACTATTTGGAAATGTTTCCAACAATAAAAAAATATATAATGATCTATATAATTATTTTAATTTGAGGGAGACCTTTATTTATAGAATAAAAATGCTTCTTGGGTTGGTTTATCATGACGATGTGGGATCAAAATTTTTTTCACAATGTGTTATTTTGTGTCATTTTCTTATCTCACATCGCTTAAGAACACAAATGAAGAGAAATCAAAATTTATAAGTAAAGAGACTAATATATTTCTCATCCCACATAGATTAAGATACAAATTTCAAGGGAAAGAAAACATCTATAAGTAGAGTGACTAAAATCATTTCTTTAATATCTTTATTCTTTTGTGTTTTTGATTATAACCAAATTAAGAATCGGCTGCAACATTCCAGGAACCTTTGGTTTCAGTTTTAAGACCATTTTCCTAAAATTTCGACGGGTACTCATCGATGTCCACTATGATACGATTTTTTCTAATAAATTCAAATTAATGTGGTATATGATAAAAATTGATTAAATAACATCTATTATAATATTTATATAAATAAAATTTTTGAACTTTAAACGATTACCTTTTAGAAGTTTCATGTGCATAAATCTTATGAAAGCAAAACAAAATGTTTAAAACATTATCATCACACATTGAACTGTGGCACACGACTTACTGTGAACTTGCAACTCAATTGATTTTTTAATAGTTTTTAACTCTTTTAAATATTCATCTTTTAGTTTAAATGATTTTTGAAGTTAAAAAAATAGGATAATTGTTGAAACTTTGAGAAAAAAACGCTAATTAACAATAGACTTTGAAAACAATGGTACGCTAAAGATTCATAAGAGAACCTAAAAAGTGGTACCATATAAGGGAAAATTAAAGGTTATATACGTGCAACGCAACATCCTTGTCACTATTTTACAACATACTTTAAACTTATAACCTAACAAGTTTTCAAAAGTTTTTTTTGCAATATTCATCTTCATTTTGAGTTTTAATATTTTTGGAAACTAAAACCTATAAATAGAAGCCTTTATCACTTTGAGAAAACATGTTTGTACGATAATATGATATTTAATTAATATTATTCTTTGAAAGTCATATTATGATCAATATTAATGTTAAACCATATTGTTTTGAATAATCTCCTTTATAATATATGGTTAAAGGGTTAACAATTGGAAATTTGTACGTATATACATATTGGTGAATTGAAAAATGTTTACACCGGTGTCACTTTTTACAAACGACGTACTATAAACTTCCAATCTAGTCAAGTTTTTAAAAGTTTTAAGTAATTTTAAAATCTATACGTATATACATCTTGGTGAATCGGAAAATGTTTACATCGGTGTCACCTTTTAAAAACGACATACTATAACTTCCAACCTAGTCAAAATTTTAAATGTTTTAGTAATTTTAATTTTAATTTTTGAGTTTCAATACTTTTTATAGTTGAAACTAAATAGTAAATTTTTTAAAACTTGCAATAAAAGCATGTTTTATGCTAAAATGATCAATAACTAATAATAGACTTGAAAGATCAAGTTTGATGGAGAAATGAAGCAAATGCATTGTATTATATAAGAGAAAGATAAATGATCATATATGTATGTGAAACAATGTGGGATAAAGGAAAAAACTTCAAATTAAAAAGGAAGTTGAAAGGTTGGGGGTTTCAAATGAATGTGGTGATAGGAAAAATGCTTCTATTATAATATATATAGATCAGGAATTTATTTTCTAAGTCACAAGAAATTAATCTGAGGTAAATGGGCTCCTCCTAAAGGAAGAGACGCGTGAAAAAAAACAAAAATCGATGTTTTCCCTGCATCCGCCAAGTTTCTAACTTGGACCACTGGTTCCATCAATCCAGCGCCTTTACCAACGCATCCAATTACTTTTTGTGTATCTCATTCGCAAACTTAATAAATATACAATGCATATATAGTATACATATAAAAATTGAGGGCCCCTAAACGACACGGGCACTGTGCGGTCGCACACCTGACATTTGCTCAGGGCCGGCCCTGCTATGGATGAAATGTCAATGTCAAAATGACTTAATTGAAAAAATTTTGCTATATTGAATGTCACAGTCGACAACACGCAATATCTAGTATCAGTTTATCGAGTTAAAATATACTAGAATGATATAATGAGAACCTAAAAAAAAGATTAGTGCCCTATTGAATACAATTAAAAGATAAGTGATTTAAAGAACGAATTGTGTATTCTTGGTTGTCATTTTTTGACATTAACCCATTAATAAAAACATTAACTTACATTTACGAGGTATCTTATATTGAAATAGAGCATGATGCTTTAATTTGAAAAATATGATTCTTATCGACTTTGGCCACTTCTTCGTTTGAAACGACAAATCTAATACATACTCTTAATCCACCTAATACCACTCCTATCTAATCCATCTAGTCTCAAATGGAAATTGATCCCCGGACCGTAATGAGGGAAGGCTATACTCTATGTCGTTGGACCAAAAAGCCTTTAGCACCTTAGGCACTTCTTGATATCGTTATATGTGGTCTAAATCTTTAACATGATTGCATTATTTTTATAGGATATCATAACAAAATATTACTTGTCCAGATTGGAGATAATGTGAATAATATATCGACTCTTAAAAGTGATGTATTGTAAAGAAAAGTTGAACTTAAAATGGGGAAATACGTTGGTCTCATATATGCTAGAAACTAAATTTTCTTTTTTTCGATTATAAAATAATGACTGCTTACCATATAAAGAAAAAGGAAGTGATTTGTACACAACAATTTTTCTTCATATACAAAAATTTAACAGTTTTTATGCATAATGTACAACATCCCTAAAGCAAGAATTGTTGTGTATGGATAAAAGTTGTTGTGTACGGATCACTTCCCATAAAGAAATGGTGAGAAACTACCAAAATTTTCTTTTTTCGATTATAAAGCAGGGACTGATTACCATATAAAGAAATGGTGAGAAAGTACCAAACATGCGTAAGCATGGACGAGAGTCGCAGAAAATTATCAAATGATTTACGTAGTCGCACTTTGCAAGTAATATCCTAATTTCTTTTTTACGAATTACAACAAGCAAATGGTCGAGCAATTTTGCAAAAAAAAAAAGAACTTAAAAAATGTAGTGCTTTTCAAAAATAAGTAAATAAATAAATAGAATAATAGACTTTTAATGAAAATTTTATATGATTAAGAAATAACCATTGCGCTTATGAGTACTTAGCCAACACATTAAAAGGGAGCCCACTTGTTTTAGAAATAGAATTTAAATAAAGAAAAAAGAATTAATTATTTAATTATTATAAGAAAATAGAAAAACATTTATTCTAGTTGACTTGGTCAAAATTTAATCCATAGGTCGATGTGTGATATATGTGTGCATGAAAATCAATAAAAACAACGACTCAAGCTATTGTGTATGTAGCTATTGTGTTTGTCTGTGGATTAGATTATGGCGTAGAGACATAAAGATATAACGAGAGAGAGAGAGAGAGAGAGAGAGAGAGAGAGAGAGAGAGAGAGAGAGAGAGAGAGAGAGAGAGAGAGAGAGAGAGAATTTCTAGCATCACCACTATGTTGTGTTGTTAGGCTGAAGGGTGTGCCGGACGCACACCCGCGTCCTGGCTGAAGTGGCACCAAGAACGCGGCCAAACACCGCGCCCCTCTTCCGTTCTCACACGTCCTCACGCGTCTCCGAGAAGACGTTCCCATAACGCAGCTTTGTCCACATGCTTTCTTCTCATTGGCTAATCTCTTTCTCTCTCTCTCCGGCTGGTCGCGTTCTCTCCGGCTAGCACACCCTTCAGCCTTAGTGGTGATTTGCGGCAGCTGTCATGGCTGTCACTGATAACAATGATGGCAGAGGGTGGAGGTGATGTTGTCAATTTCTAGCATTTTACAACTACAAATTTTGTTATCTCTTCACATTGGACAAATTTAAGATAAATTATTTAAAACACTAAGGACGTGTTTGGTTAATGACATTCAATGGAATTCCAAGGAATATGAAAGAGAAAATTCTATTCAAATTGTGTTTGGTTGAAAAATCAATGGAATAGATTTACATAATATTTCATCAAATTGCATAGATAAATGAGTTTATCATTCATTAAGATAAACCTAAATAATCTAAATGCCACTTTTTTTATCTTTTTCTTATCTTTCAAATAAAATGATTGATTTAACCTCAAATGCAAGTAATCATGCATGGTTTATTATATTTTTAGAAATTTGGAAGAAAATTGATGTTCTTTTTTGTTTTTATTGTTTCACTATTTTATTTTTATTATAAAAATTTGTTTAACAATCCTATTAAAAAAAACTAGGTATAAGGTATGATTTAGTCATATTTATACATACAGAAAGAATCAAAAAGTCAGTAAATTATAGTTTAGTCATTTTATGTACTTTAAATTCCAATTCATTTGATAAAATTTGCAAACCGAACAGATTCAACAAAATATTTCATTCCATTCCATGTCAATCAAACGCGTTAGATATTCATGAGATTTCAATTACTTCAAATTCTCATTCATTCAAAAGATTCAAATTACTTTCTAAACATTTTATAAACCAAACGCACCCTAAGTAATTGTAAATTAGGCTTGGACTCTTTAATGCATGTTAGATATGATTTATAAATTGTGGAATGCTTCAAGTAGTATGTTAAATTCACTAAAAAATAAAATAAATCAAATGGTTTGGTTAGCAATTTCATAACTTTGATTACAATTTTCCAAACCTTTGACATGGAATAAGTTTGACTTTTATAGGGAAATCTCCAATAAATTCTCAATATTTTGGTCCAGTTTATGAAAAAGTCTCAAATAAATTTTTATTAACAAAAAAGTCTCAAATTAATTTTTATTAACAAAAAAGGACAGAAAACCGGCTAATGTTGGGACCTTTCCGTAAACTGTGCGAAAATATTAGGACTTTATTGAAGATAAAACATGTAGTTTCTGTCCTTGTTTGTTAATAAAAATTAATTAGGGACTTTTTTGTTAATAAAATTAATTTGAGACTGTTTCATAAACTGAGCCAAAATATTGAGACTTTAATAGAGATTTCCCACTTTTATATGGTTAAAATCTAGATAAATGCTTACTTTTTGGTTATGATATGCACAAAGTAATGGAAATTTGAGTTACATATATTGTATGGTATCAGTTTATGGAAATTCAAAATATATGAACATTTGCCAAGTAACATGTAAATTGACATATAGATTAAAGAAACACGAAATTAGGATTATTGAACTTACAAAATAGATAAATTGGAAATTTGGCAATCTTTTAGAGATGTAACAATACAAATTGAATTGAAGTGGATATTCAATTTGTATGAATGACAAGTTCTAAAATACCTTCAAAATATAAAGTATGAATATTTGCTAAGTAACATGTAAATTGACATATAGATTGAAGAAACATGAAGTTAGGATCATTGAACTTACAAAATAGATAAATTGAAAATTTGGCAATCTTTTAGAGATGTAACAATACAAATTGAAATCGATGTCCAGAAAACTTGAAGCTTGTTATGAATGACAGGTTCTAAAATACCTTCATAATATAGGGGATTTGGTAAATTGAAACAATATTTGAAATTGGAAAAATGACATACACAGTCATTTTAGACATGAAAATGAAAATTTACGAAATGACACAAAACTTGAATACCATGATGCCTTATTATGAAAATATGAATAAAAAAGTAAATAACAAAGTTTTAGGTCAAGAAAAAAGATAATTTGCTTAAGTTTAAACATAGCCCAAAATTAATATGGTCAAACTAAAAGTTATAATTTTAGCACATATAGGTGCATATGAGTATGGAATCAAATTGAAATAATATTTATATCATTTAGAAGTATCTTAGCAACAAAATACATGGAAATGTAATATATAAAATAATTTCTATTTTTAGAAATTTCAACAGATCCAAATACCTAAATGACATTAAAGAGTAAAAATGAGATGTTTTTAAATCTAACTATTAGTATGAACCTACAAAGAGGTTATAAGTTAAAATTTACTAACATAACATCATAGAGCATAAGAAAACACATTTTGGTAAAGTATGATACATATGAGAAGAGTGTCAAAAGTACTGAAATGAATTTTTTTAAAAGGTATATAGTAATCGGAAATTTATAGGATATGACTAGTTTAGTTATATGATGAGACTAAACTACATGTATTCGAATTACTGATAATTTTTGTCAATTTTGAATTTAGGTTGATTAAATGTGAAAGTAGCCTTATATGATTGATTGAAGAATTTTGAAAATGAAAGCTTATGTATAAAGCAAGATTTGGATTGCAATGAGAAATGGATTGGAGACTAGAATGCTACCTAGTCTCCTCATGTGACTAATTAGTGACATTTTCCTAACATGGGTCATATGTCAAATTGTTTATAAAAGCTTATGTTAATTCCTTAGTTAAAGCTTGTTTTATTGATTTGGTTAAAGTTGATAAATCCTACTTTGTTATTTTGGAAAAGCTATAAAAGCTTATGTTGTTATTTTGGTAAAAGCTATGACAACTTATTTTGTAGTTTTGGTAAAACTTATTAAAGCTTGTGGGTTTATTCTAATATTTGGTAAAAGTTATGGAAACTTATTACTTTAGCAGTTATCGCGGTCCAAAATCAAATACCGGTCAACGACCACTATTTGAGATAACAGTTTTAACGGTGGTATAGCAGTTTTTTATATAACATTAAATTAATATTTATACTCATATATTCATCCATAACACTTGTATTTTTGTTAAATAGAATGATATATCATAATAAGAATCACATCCCATAATAAACGATATACATAAAACAATGACCTCAACATACATTTTACAATCAAAAACCAATTCATTTTCAGAAATTCCGAAAAATGGTCCTTAAGTCAACATAGCGGTTGTAACATCAGCAGTATAAAATAGCAGAAAATCACGGCAAATATCAGTTGTCCTCGGTGCTAATAGTGCCACCACTAAATACTTTAAGATAGCGGTTGCATGTCGCTAAACTATTGCAACGCTATCACGCGCAATTAACTACATAACTTATGACTTTATGGTATTGTTCCACATATATAGTATATAGTCATTGTGTTGTTTTGTATACATAGTGTATGACTATTTCTGGCTTGCTTATTGCACATAGAATTTGTGTATATGAATGAATATTGTTGGGAAAAATAGTGTGCTTGGGTTTGTGTTAGTGGGACGGTACCTCCTTTTGTGAAGTAATGTTTGATCCCAATGTGGGAAACATTATCGAATGAGAGATATACCTTGGGAAAAAGATCCGGAAGAGGTGGCTACCTTGGGAGCAAAGCACTACAGATTGTACACTAGGGTCCGCTTGGTGGGACCGTACTAGTGTTGATCAGTTCTTTCAATTTCATTGTTCTTGGGAGACATACATTACGCTTTCATTGTACATGTATATGGTTTGAATAAACTTATTATTTTCATGGCCAATTGTTTTAGATTTTAAGTGCTATATTGATTTTTGGAAATGATTAGTATTTAACACCATATTTTATAAAGACAAAACTTCATAAATGGTCCCTGTGGTCTCAAAAGATATCTGGTTTGGTCCCTAACTTTCAAAAACCTCATGCCTAGTCCATGTGGTTTCAAAACTTTTGTTAGGTGGTCCCTGAAGCTAACTCCGTCTGATTTTAGCCGTTTACTCGCCTCACGTGCGTTTCATGTGAGGGTAAAAGGGTAATTTCAGGCTGGGCTTCCAATCAAAATGCGGGAAACGATCAATTCCATCTCTCAAGAAAGTCAGATGATACAAGTCGTCCTTTCGTAACCCTCTCTCAAGAAACGAAGTGTACATTTGCATCTGTAGCCTCCGATTATTTCCAAGCATACGTTCGTAAATCAGTAAGACATGGTGTTGTGCGAGTGGATTCTGCGACAAAGGACTTCAAAACCAGATTTAGAACTTGAATATGGTAAGTTTTTACAATATACGCTAGTAATTCTAAATTTTGATGGTGCTAATCAGGTGTACAATGTGTTAACCCTAATCTTATGTCGCAGTTGGAAGTGACAGCTATTTCACGATTAGGGTCTCGTATGGTGGTATCTTCACGAAACCCCCAGGAAGAAGATACATAGATGGTTTAGTCTCTTACTTTGACTTTGTTGACACAGACCTGTTCTCGGTACATGATATAAATGACATGGTTCTTGAGTTAGGGTACCAAAAAGAGCAGATATTGTGTAACACCAAGACACTTTTTATATGTAAATATAATAAAAAGGGTAAATTGGTCATTTTACCTTAGAAGGGTAATTTGGTCTTTTGGACAGAAAAGGATTTGGTTTGTAATAATATTTTGAGTTTTGGACTTAAAATGTTATAAATATAAGTTTTTGTCATAAAATTTGTCAAGTGTGGCAAAAGTTTAAGAAATGGAACTCCAGGGGCTAAACTGTAAATTCTGGAGGTATAAATAGAAGAAAAGCCTCTTCACATGTGCAGAACTTTGGAGAAGCATCGGGAGAGGGTTTCTTGTACGATCTTTGCAGATTTTCTGGAGTGTCTTGAAGATCAAAGCCAGAAGTTGAAATCATAGTTTGGAAACTTGAAGTTATCAAGATCAAAGGTTAGTAATTGTCTCCTAGTCAAGTTCTTGGACTTGTTTCATCACGGGAGGAACTGTAAATCTATTTCCAGTTATGATCCAATATTATTTACATGATTTCTGGGTTCAAACATGTTAATATGATAAGAACATGTCATTGAAACAATTGATTTTGTTGGTTTTGGAGTTTTGGGGTTTTTGGAACTAAGAACCCTAATTTCTGTAATTGATTGATTGAGTTGATTTCATGAGTTAAAACCTGGTATAAATGGAAGGTTTTAGTCTTGAAATAAACCCAAAATGATTAAGAACTGGAATAAGGACTTAATATGTAAAAACAGGGAGCTACAGTGCAAAAATCAAACTGAAACTGGAGTCTGCAGTAAGGGCACGAGTCGTGCTCTTTATGCACGAGTCGTACACCTCCTGCAGATGAAAGTACAATGCTATTTTATGCTTACACGAGTCGTGCTCCTGTAGAGCAATAATTTGCACGGGTCGTGCATCCATTCAGGGGGTTTTAAAGTTTGAATTCGATGCTAGACATGTCCAAATGACTTCAAACTTTAACTACAAGTCCATGATGGTTTGAAAAGTCTTGGAAAAATATTAAATTGAGAATACGACTCTCCGGGGGCACTGTAGAACAATACGTATGCCTCGGGGAAGTGTATAATTCATGGAAAGATGGTAAATGAAAAGTTTAGCATCTAGACATTGTTTGTAATGTTATAATATTTAACTCTTATGCATTAGAGTCAATTAAAATGATTGTTAACCTATAATCATTGTGAAAATGAATGAATATATAGGTACGGGACAGAATCTTGTGAAATACATTGAAAGACAAGAAATAACTAACGCTAGTGGTAGCAAGCATCAAGGTGAGTAATCTTAATTATATCTGGAATGATATGATATTGGATTGAGAATCCAAATAGTGCAGCCTTTTTGGCTATGATATAAAAATCTGGAATTTAAATGGTGCGGTCTTATGACCATGATACCGGGTTATTGAACCCAAGTTGGTGCGGCCTTTGGGCTATGAATTAAATGATGAAATTATTGGTGCGGCCTTAGGGCTATGACTTGAATGTTTTGGTGCGGCTTATATAGCCATGACATATGGTGCGGCTTATATAGCTATGATAAATGGTGCGGTCATTTATGACTATGAAATATGGGACAGAACCTGTTATGAGAATTTGAATGTTATTATTCTCTTATTTGTGAGATTATTTGTATGATTACTCATTGGGCTTTATAGCTCGCAGTGTTTATTTGATATGTCCCTGCAGGTGAGCGTGATCCCGCTAAGGGGAAAGACAAAGTCCGTGACTAAGGACTTAGCAATGTGAAGTAGCAGCCCGGCTTGAAGGATGTATAATACTATTATATTGTAATCCTTGATACACTTGTACCTGTTTGTATTAACTAATACCCCTATACTTATGGTTTGATTGTAAAATAAGTGGTTTGAAAAATAAAAATTTTATGGGGTGTTTTGTTAATAAGTCGGGTGTTACATATTGTACTATCATTATTGTATCCCTGAACTCTCATTAGATTATGGCTTAATGCCTTTAGAGAATGACCAAGATGTGCATAAATTGGTCACGTATGTACCTAAACATAGACAGATCAGTGTGTATATTGAAGTTGTGCAAACAAGGGTATTTACGCATCTTAGGTCTCCTTCAAAACTGATAATTGAGGACTTGGAAGATGAGAATGTTTCAGAATAGATGAATAAGAGACCATGTAAGACAGTAGGAGGTTCATGTAGTAAACAGCTAGATTTTAATGAAGATAATTGTCTGTTGACATCCATTGTACCGTATAGCCAACAAAGTCAGGTGATACAAGTCGAGGAAGATGCATAAGATGTCCCTCTCCAAAGTAACATCCAACCAGTAGATAATGAAACACTTTTAGAATGTTTCTCAATACTGGATGCTTATGATGCTGACATCAATGCTGAAAATGCTATAGAAGATCAAGGGATTGACCAAGAAGCTTTAGGGGGTGCTGAAGTCAATGGTGAGGGTGCAGAAGAAAATGAAGGGGTGATGTTGAAAATGCAGAAGAAGATGAAGGAGGGATGATGAGGATGAGGATGAGGATGACGACGTCAACATAGATGATGCAAACCTGTATTATGATGTAATTGTGGATATGAGTGAATTTCGAGCTGCTGTGGATTTTGATGAACATGGGATACTTGAAGGTCAAACTACAACTGCAAGTGAGCATGTTATTGATGAAGAAGTTGAAGTGGTAGACACGGATGGAGCTCAGGTTGGAGGATTTGAAAACGAAGATAGGAACACTATGTTGAGAGAATTGAGTAAGTCAAGAAAATGCTCACATGGGGAGGTTCACCCGAAGGCGTTTAGAGTGGGACAAACTTTCAAGTCAAAAGAAGATATCAGTAGATTTATTAAGATCCACTCAGTTGAGACAAGGAGGGAAATAAAACTAGCAAAAAATGACAAAATTAGGATGAGGGTCAAGTGTGAGGGCAGGGTGGGCCAGTCTGGTGAATCGATTAGTGGGCCCTCTACAAGAAGTAAAGGGAAAAGTAAAGTAGAATCCAGCAAAAAGGAATCTTGTCCTTGGGCGGTCCAGATATTGAGGCCTAGTGAATCGGAATACTGGATGGTGAAAACCATTAATGCTGAACATAAATGCTTGCAATCAAGGGATGTTAAAGCTTGCACTTATAAATTCTTGGCTGATAATATCGTTCAACAAATTCAAGGAAACCCTAGGATTCCATTGAAAGCACTAAACGAGGAGTTGACAAGGAAATTTGAGCTTGGTTTGTCAAAACAAAAGGCTGCAAGGGCAAAGTGAATGGCTGAACGTTTAATTAGTGGAGACTATCAACTACAATATGGAGTATTAAGGGATTATGTGTTAGAGCTTCAAAATAGCAACCCAGGTATGACTGTTAGGATAGATGTGTATCCTGAAGGTAATCCTTCTGCTACAACCAGGACTTTCAGACGAATATATGTTTGTCTTGGTGCATTGAAGTTGGGGTTCCAGGCTGGCTTACATGATTTCCTGGGAGTTGATGGTACATTCTTGAAAGGACCATATCCTGGCCAAGTGTTGACTGCTATAGGACTGGATTCAAACAATGGTATTTTTCCTGTAGCTTATGCTATAGTTGAGGCTGAAAATACATCATCTTGGACTTGGTTTTTGGAGTTACTAGGAGAGTGCCTGGATCTTGGCCCTCAATCCAACTTTGCATTCATATCAGATATACCAAAGGTATGTACTTGTTAATTACATTACTTCACTTTTTTTACCAATGTAACTTGACATTTGTAAAATCTTATATTGTTTAGGCCATTGTACAAGCAATTTCTAAGGTTTTTCCCAGTGCAGAACATAGATTCTGTTTAAGGCATATTCAAGAAAATTTTAGGAATCATTGGAAGGATATCGAATTAAGGGAACAGGTATGGAAATGTGGTAGAGCAACAACAATCAACCACTTCAAGACTGCTATGACTGAATTGCAGCAGATGAATGAAAGAGCTCACAACTGGTTGTCTCAGATTCCAACTTGCCATTGGTCCAAGTCCGAATTCACTGGTAGGGCACACACTGATTGTCTTCTTAATAATCTCTGTGAGGTGTTTAACTCTAAACTAGAAGATGGTAGAGACAAACCTATCATAACCTGTTTAGAGTACATTAGACATTATCTTATGAAAAGATTGTGTGTGTGCAACAAAAGATTGATAAATGTCAAGGGCTTCTAACTCCAACAACCACCCAACTTTTAGAGGATATCAAGAAGGAAGCATCTAAGTTTACAGCTACATACAATGGGGCAGGGAAGTACCAAGTTAATTGTCCATGGAAGGATCAGTTTATGGTCAATCTAAATGAAAGGACATGCACTTGTAGGTATTAGGAGATTACAGGATTGTCATGCAAACATGCAGTTTGTGCCATTTGGGATAAGATTCAGAATGGAGAGGATATCCCTGATGTTGAAGAGTGGGTCCACTATTGTTATAGGATGTCAACATGGAGGGCTATGTACTTACACAAAATTGATCCTATAAATGGTCGTTCAATGTGGCCAAAGAGTGAGTGTCATTTTACCTTAAATCCACCAAAGCATCACAAACAGGTATGACCTTATCAACCAATATGGTCTGTTATACCAATTTGATTGTATCCTATAAACTAATAGTTTATTATTTAAATAGGTGGGAAGGCCAAAAAAGAAAAGGAAGTTAGCTGTTGATGAGCTCAGCACCCAAAGAAGCAAGTTAACTAGGAAGAATCTGACAGTAACATGTGCCAAATGTCATAACAAGGGCCATAATTCTAGAACATGCAAAGGGCAGGGGCATCGATGCATCATCAAGTGTGGGGGCAAAGGGGAAGAGAGTAAGGGGAAAGGGAAGGTGGTATGAGGTTCTGTTAAGTAGGAGTGTTGTTTGTAGGCTACTTTATTTCTAATTTGGTGGTATGTATTGACAATTCTAGTTATGGTGGTTTCTATTGTCAATTACTTTTGTCCAAAACAATGCAATACTTTTGGATATGGTAACGTACTTTGTTTAGTAATGTACCAAATGTTTGTTAATGACAATTGCATTACACCCAAACACAATAAATTTATTAATTGACAAAACGAACTGTCCATTACACCCAAACACCATGTTTACATTAAACATAATAAGAAACACACTTTCAACACCATGTTTACATTAAACATAATAACGTACTGTCCATTACACCGAAATGGTTTAACAAGAACCCCACAAAAACCACCATTTCAACACCAAATACTGATTACCCACAAACACCAAACACATATTTAACAGGAAACTAACAAGGAACATCTAAACAAACACCAAAACCCTAAACCCACAAAAACCACCATTCCCACAAAAACCTACATTCCTTCTACGATTCCAACGCCCCTTTGCCTTCTACACGCTTAATACTGAACGTGAAACTCATATTCAATGAGCTTGATTTTACCTTGGTAGTTGGACAATTCGGCTTTCAGCAGTTCCAGCATGTTATCGAGAACCCTCATCATTTTTCCTGCAGTTTCTTGGCTTTCCTCCAGCGTTTTCGTAGCCACAACGAAGTTCATGTATCGCGGTAATGTCTCCAAGTCATCAAATAGATTGTCTCTGAAAGCGTAATCTCTTTCTAGCGTTTTCTGCAACTCCTTGACAACCCGCATGTTGTTTTCAGTTTTGTTGATTAGGGTTGCGAGCATGGCGTGGAGATCCATTCCTTTCATCTTGGCAGGGGAGGAGATTGTATGTTGTTAGCTGCTGAGATTGTATGTCATAGAGAAAGGTAATGGTTTCTTATATAGAAATGAATATGTTAGACGATTAATGTGGTTTCACCTGTCATAATGGCTGAATTAAATGTTCATCAGGCGAAAAGATGTATAGCCGTTGCTGGAAGAAAGCAATGATGTGTAAGCATTAACTCTTTTACTTGGAAATTAATACCAAAATTGGAATTCATTCATACAAACGTAAATGTTCACATTATACATAATAACATTACATTCTAATAACATATTTCTAAGATATTACACCCAAAAACCTCCATTTTCTTAGACACGATTACCCACAGACAACTATTAATAACATTACTGATAAAGATAGTAACCCAAAAAGAAAACCCAATAACATATTAACACCATTTTCATCTTCCAGACTTTTGCTTCCGATCGATTCATTGCTCTAAGCAATCCTGGGATCACGATAACAGCCCTAGGGCACATCGGAGGGTCTGCCCACCCTAGGAACCCACATTTCCTTCCTGACCTTGAACAACTCCAAAATTGCCTACCTGTGTTTAGATCGGTCCATGATGTCACCTTGATTGCTCGACTTCCACATCGACATTTTTCCATTTGAGCTTGATCGAAGCGTTCTTCAAGGATTCAGCGTAGATAGTGATTGTTAAACGGTTATAATGAAACAAACCTGCTTATATGGAAGCCCAGCCTGAAATTACCCTTTTACCCTCACATGAAACGCACGTGAGGTGAGTAAACGGCTAAAATCAGACGGAGTTAGCTTCAAGGACCACCTAACAAAAGTTTTGAAACCACAGGGACTAGGCGTGAGGTTTTTGAAAATTAGGGACCAAACCAGATATCTTTTGAAACCACAGGGACCATTTATGAAGTTTTGTCTTTTATAAATTGTAATTATGTCTTATGACTTGGGTTCGGAAACTTGTTTGGGGTTATAAACCAATGTTTCGAAATGCAAGGATTTTGTAATAATGGTTTCGAAATATAAAGTGTTTTAAAGAGCAAAGTTTTGAGAAAATGATTTTAAATGTATGTATGTATGTATGTATGTATGTATGTATGTATGTATGTATGTATGTATGTATGTATGTATGTATGTATATATATATATATATATATATATATATATATATATATATATATATATATATATATATATATATAATTTTTGCAAGGTATTTTCGGTGTCTAGAACCTTTGTACTCACAATACAGTCTTATGTCTTCTCTTTTGTGAAATCTGTTTGAGGAACAACTTGACTTAGCAATATATAGAAGTTGCTAAAAGTATATAAGTATGAATATAAGTGATACGAGACTTCTATATATAAAACTCATGACCAAAAGATAGTTACCGCCTTAGTTGGTATTGTTTAACCATGATATTTTAGGGATAGTGTGTATTTGGGTTTAGTAGCACCCCATATATTTGTGTATTGTATCTGCTAGTTGGCTCCATTTTGTTCTATGATAAATTAATTACATTTTACAGTTTATGGATTGATTTATTCTTCTTGTCCAAAAGGTCGTGTCAAAATCTCGGTAGAAGTGTTAGAAAATACTTTAGGCAATATAGGCTTGGACGTGGTTGACGCTAATCGTTCTCTGTTGAAAATGGAACACCCTTTACCCAATCTTTTGGATATCCCAAAACGGGATATAAGGGGTGGGGTGTTACAAGTTGCTATTAAATCCATATAGAAGAATTATGTGTTACGGCCTGAACCTAGACTTAAACCGTGTGATGCTAAAGTGAGAATACAAACTTATGATGAGAACGTAGTAAGGACTACGATAGGATGTATCGTAAGAATAAGTTGTCGAGCCTACAAACTTAAGATATGTTATCGACATATACGATAATCTGATAGGTGTGTCAAAAATAAGATGAGATTATTAGAGAATTATGCTCTTATTAATTGAAATATTTATACTAGTGTAATTGCGTTTACATTGTTGGTAAGAATTTCTTACTGTATAACAATTGATATGCCTTATAAAGATTGCTTACCACTGTAGAGTATTCCTATTGAAATAAGATGATAAATGACTATAGATATTAAAAGAAATATGATGGTTATGTATCTCTCAGATAGGAAACCCGAAATGAAGGAAGCACAATTATAGAATACAAACCTTCCAGACTGTGTAACTAAGGGCTTCATGACTAACAAAAATAGAAATATGAAAATGGAATAAAGAAAATGGCTCGTGTTATTACGGACCAAAGAAAGGTATATTGGATAGAATGATTATCATATAAAATAAGAGAAACCAACTATGAAAGAAAGATAAGCAAGATAACCGATTCTAAATGGTAACTTGGTTTATCACCTAAAGACAACCATGAAGTCACCAAAAACTAGTTAGGCCATGCGGTGTGGGGTGAGGTGGCAGCCGGCAACGACATGGAACACTGCCCCCTGGCCGTAGACCATGCCGCCGTGGAAGGTCGTGGGCATAGCAACGGCAAACAGCAACTCTCTCTTGCGTTCTCTCTTGTTCTCTATATGTGTCTCTCTTGTTGGGCACAACAATGCCGGTGTAGGGCAGATTTTTGTAGATGTGTCCGCGTGGGAATGATGAAGCATACCGGACAGCCTTAGACATACAATATTTCGGTAATGCCTGTGTGTTTAAAGAAAAAGGTTTAGTTTAAGATCGTATAGTGTACGGAAAAAAATCAATTATATACATAAAATACGTATCAACAGGCAATTGTGTTACAAATTATAACTTTTTTTCTTTAACTTTTTATTCTAATTGAGTCCGGTTCCATCCACACGAATCCATGGGTTTTTTACAAGTATGTGGGACCTGAACATAAAAAATAGGCTGATATTAGTGGTGGAAAGAGAGATGGAAATCGAGATGAGAGTGTGGATAAAACGTGGACACCATCCGCCAATCAGAACACATTGAAATCCCTTCTTCTGGCCCTCAATTCTCTCTATTTCATCGACCACCATTCCAAATAACAGAAGCCCCAGTCATCCATCGTTCTCTTCGAACTCATCTTCAAATTTCTCAAAATCCCTCCAATTCGCTCCGCTGGGGTTAGGGTTCGTTGAAGATCGTTCCAAAATTTGAGATTGTTGTTGAGCATCAATGGCGGTATCGAGTGCTTTTGCAGGTGCAAAACTCGAAACTCTCTTCCTCAGCAATGCGACTGCTACTCCCACGTCATCTCCCCCGACTTCTCATTTTCAAATTGGGGTTTCATCGAAACCTCGAAGAACCCTAATTCAAAGAGGGATTGTTAGGTGCGAAGCACCTTCTGCTGCTTCGTCGGATGTTGTCGTTGAAAATTCATCGGGAAATGCTTCGAGTATCTCTGCTCTTGAACAGCTCAAAACCTCCGCAGCTGACAGTAAGTTTTCTCTGATTCCCTATTCGAATTCCGCCCCAAATTTTCTACAGAAATTCAGCTTCTCATTTGTTAAAACGGTTTTTCGATTTCCCGAATTGATTTACCATACACAGATACACTCTTTATTCAACTACATTATCATATTTGATGCATTGATATCATATAACATTAACAACATATAGAGTTGAATGGATAGTTTATGATGTTTTTTTCTTAATTATGCAGGGTATACAAAAGAAAAGAGTAGCATTATAGTTATTGGGCTTAGTATCCATACGTGTCCTGTAGAAATGAGGGAAAAACTTGCAATTCCTGAAGCAGAGTGGCCTAGAGCAATCAAAGAGCTATGTGCTTTGAACCACATAGAAGAAGCTGCTGTTCTATCTACATGTAATCGCATGGAGATTTATGTTGTAGCTTTGTCTCAACATAGAGGAGTAAAAGAAGTGACTGAATGGATGTCAAAGGTACTTCCATTTCCTTCATCTATAAAAGTTGTTTAGATGTTCATACCTTCTGAAAATGAATTGATTGTCTTTCTATGTACAGACTGGCGGGATACCGGTTTCTGAGATTTCCGATCACCGTTTTCTGCTCTACAACAGTGACGCAACCCGCCACATCTTTCAAGTGTCCGCCGGACTCGACTCATTGGTGCTCGGAGAGGGCCAAATCCTTTCTCAGGTGAAACAAGTCGCTAAAGTTAGCCAAGGAGTCGCAGGGTTTGGAAGGAACATTAGCGGGCTGTTCAAGCATGCTATCATGGTCGGGAAACGAGTCCGAACAGAAACCAAAATCGCCGAAGGAGCAGTTTCCGTTAGCTCAGCTGCCGTAGAGTTAGCCTTGATGAAGCTTCCACATTCTGCACATTCAGCCGCTCGAGTTTTACTCATCGGAGCCGGCAAAATGGGAAAACTCGTCATCAAACACTTGGTGTCAAAAGGATGTACGAAAATGGTGGTAGTGAACCGGTCAGTCGAACGGGTGGACGCGCTCCGTGACGAGTTTAAGGATATCGAAATCGTTTACAAACCGCTCGACGAAATGATGAGTTCCGCCGCCGAAGCCGACGTGATTTTCACCAGTACGTCGTCAGAAACCCCTTTGTTTTTCAAGGAAAACGTCATCGACCTGCCTCCGGTGAGCGAAACCGTCGGTGGAAACCGTCTCTTCATCGACATTTCCGTCCCCAGGAACGTCGGTTCCTGCGTTAAAGATCTCGAAGGTACAAAAGCGTACAACGTCGACGATCTGAAGGAAGTCGTCGCCGCTAACCGCGAAGACCGGCTCCGGAAAGCGATGGAAGCACAAAAGATAATCGATGAAGAATTGAAACTATTCGAAGCGTGGAGAGATTCTCTGGAAACCGTTCCGACGATCCGGAAACTTAGGGCTTACGCCGAACAGATCAGAACCAGCGATTTGGAGAAATGTTTGGCGAAAATGGGGGATGTGAATAACAATACGAGAAAAGCGGTGGAGGTTTTGAGTCGGGGGATTGTGAACAAGCTTCTTCATGGGCCATTACAGCATTTGAGATACGACGGAAGTGATGACCGGACTTTGGATGAGACGCTTGAAAATATGCATGCTTTGAACAGAATGTTTAATCTTGAAACGGAGATATCTGTTTTGGAAGAGAAAATTCGAGCTAAAGTTGAACAACAAAAGTGAGGTTTTTTGTTGATTTTTATTTTTTATTTTTAATTTGCATAACACACTTGTTTTTGGTTATGTGAAATAAGAGGGAATTTTCCTCGGATTGTTGTTGATCCTTGTAATTACATTTACTGATTTGATTAATATAAATGTATAATTTTCTCATGTGTACTCTCTTTGATTATTTTTGTTAACCTACATTGAAACAAGACAATGAGTTAATCAAGTTTATTGGGTCGGGCTAAGCCTTGTAGGCTACTGTATTCATGTGGGCCGGGCTAGGTCTTGTTGGTCCAGTAGGTTTGGACGAAGCATTTTATATCCAAACAACTCTTTTCGATGACTATTTTATCATTCAAAACCAAATCATGTGATGATTGATGAGAACATTCAAAAAAAATTTACATAGAGCGATCTAAGAATAACTTTTTGTCTTATATTGTTCCATTTTTTGATCTGACGAAAACCGCCATAAACATCAATTTATGTGCCATACAAGTCCTGATTCATACTTGTCATGTTCAATACAAAGTTTTATCGTGGTGTGTCATGTGTAACATATAATCTATGCTAGATTATTTTTGTTAATGATATCAACTAGCTTCACAAACTTTTTCGAGGAACGCTTTTGATTAAAAAAAATCTTTGTTTATCAATATTACAAAATGCACTTACAAAGATAAAATTCGCAAGTAAACAACTTTATATATAATTCTTACTGGAATGGAGTTACAATATTTGCTTCAAATATTGATATGAAACTTTTTACATAATTTTTCTGTAACACCTTTTTCGATTTGGTATGTATGAGTCAATTCTCTTTGATATTCTAAAATATATGTTTAATATATGGGTAGTATTAGTGTGGTGGTCTTGGTGGAAAAAAGACCTAAATGTAAGAAATTTTATTAGAAGGGTCACTCTTGCCAAAATGGCGAAACTATGGACTAAGGCTGATTTAGTCAAGGACTTAAGTGAATAATAAGTTTATATATGGGGTAAAACCCAAAAACTTAAGAGTTCTGATTAATCTAGTAAGTTTTGGGACTAATTTGAAATAACTGAAACTTAAGGGGCCATTTCTGCCAATTCTAGAAAGTTCACTTATATTGGTTGAGAATCCTTCCCATTTCAGGTAAGGAACGCATTTTGTAGACAGAAGAAGGTAGGAGATGGCGCTTTTCAAGCATGCATGGAGGTTAAGCTTAAAATTGTAGAATTGTTTATTAAATTGAAGATGTTCTAGCAAATTAAGGTAAGAACTCATTTATTTCTAGCTTTAAAACCCATTTTTGGGTTGGGGTGGTGTGTAATCTGAAATTATGAGTTGGGGGAGAGTTATCCCTATGATCCTAAGTGATTAATTATTGGTTGTAAGCATCAAATGGTCATTATCTAGATAATGGATAGATTAGAATCATTAATGGTGAAGTTCTAGTCATATGAACCTTAGAAATGTAGGGTTTTGTGTAATCTATGATTTTGATGTAATTCATGGGTCATAATTAGTGTTTTGGATGAAAGGGACCATTCATAGTTGTCCTTTAATGATCTCAATCAATTTCCACAAGAATTTTGAAGATTCGATTGAATATATTGAAGTGAAGATTTTAATTTTCGAAGTTTTCTCTATGTTTCTCCCATGTTTTGGAAAAATCATATAAAATTGTAGGAAAATCGTTTGGGGCTGATTCCAGTGGTCTTAGAAAGGTATGAATGTCTAGTTTATTTGGCTTTTGTACATTATACACGAATTCCAGATTCAAGATAGGTGAAAATCACACTTTCTATGGCGTCGTCGAATTGATCATGACAGCACACTGTTGTTGTGTTATAAAATTCATATAAAATCATTGGAAAATCGAATCAAATGAGTATGAGATTATTGTCCTTGAAAAGTCTAAGTTTGGTTTTAAAAGATCTAAGTTTTGGGAATAGCCTTAGAGGTTGGTTAGTGACGCCATGAAGTTGGGATAGCACCACTATGGTGTTAAGGTTAGCGACGCTATGAGATGTAGATATTGACGCTATGTTGGTCAGTGTAGTGGGTTGGCACGTTCTGGGGATAGCGCCGCTATCATAAGGATAGCGATCCTATCCGCCGCAATTTGCACCAAAACATTTCGAGTTTTGGGTCGTATTTAAGGGCACAAAACCCTAGGTAACCGTCATTTCACACCCTTCAGCCTCCAAAAACGTCTCAAACCCTCTCATTGCATCCCTGAGTGATTTTTTTGGCTCTTTTGGTCATTATTTGGAAGATTCTTGAAGAGAGGAAGGTGCATGGTGGTGCTAGAAGGAATTCTCCAAGCTTGAGTCATCAAGACCTGCATTTTCTAGACCTTTGTGAGTATAATGCTTATTCCTTTTCGTGTTTATAATGTTGATCTAGTGTTTATGATGATGGAAAATGGATCTTTGGTCCCTTTTGGCTTGGTCTTTGGAACTTATTAGGAAAGTTCTGACCTTTATGCTTCTAAAGGACCTTTGGAGCCATTAAGTCAGATTAGATAGTGAGTCAAGCTCTCTTTGGATGTTGCATGGTTGTTTTGGCTAGTGTTAAGTTTTTGCGACTTAAGTTTTGAGTTTTGGGCATGCTTGACCATAAAGGTGGCAACTTTACTAGTCAATGGTTGTTTTGGGTAAGTTCTGGAAGGACTTGAACCCCTGATTGAATGGAATAAGTTCTTAGATAGTGACGCTATCTATGGAGATAGCGCCGCTGTGTATCGCGAGGACCACGATCTGTTTTGATGAAAGTGACGCTATCTTGAGGAGATGGTCGCACTATCTGCCATTAACATTGACCTTTAACTTTGACCAGTTGACTTTTGGGTCAACTTGGGCGTATTAGAAACTTGGACCATAGATCGGTTTTGGGTCTTTCGAATTATTGATTTGCATCTTTTGCTAAGTTAGAAGTTCGTGCTGCATAACGCGTGAGGATATTTGAAGCGTGTAGGTTTAGGTTGCGGATCAGATGAGTATTCTCACTATATTATGTGTAATGTTGCATATGTATGTAGTACGACAAGTAGGGAGAAAGAGAATGATTGTATGATTTTTACTAGGACTGTATATGTTTATGTGTAGTCGTATGATTCGTTCTTGCGGTTTATTGATATTGGGGTAGGCTAGTGCCGATTAGGACTATGTCAGGTCCTGGGCCAGCACGATGCATGACCGGTCGTGCCGGCCAATAGGAAGGTGCTGCATGATAAAGGGATGATGCTGACGGGTCGTTCTGGGCATTCGAGGATGTTGAATGATTAAAGGACGATGCATGACAGATCGTTCCTTGATATTGAATGTGGTTTATGTGTATGAATGTAATGGATCATATGGTATTTTTGGGGAACTTACTAAGCTTTGTGCTTACTCTTTTACCCTAAATGCTTTTCAAGTATTCGTTGGCTTGAGCTTGGAGCAGGCGCGACTGTATCGCATACAGGGTTTCGGGATTCAAGTCTTCCATTGGATAACGTTTTAAACTGTTTTGATAAACATTATTTTAAATGCTTTAATTCTCAAGTTCACATTAAATGGTTTTATTTTCCAACTTGTTTTTATGTATATGAACCGTATAAATGAAAATTTTATTCTAGAATTTGGGACGTTACATAATTCTAGGTAAAATGGGGAAAATATGTTTGACCAAAGCATTGTACAAAAAACATAAAATGGGTAAACGTTGTTGTGTGTGGACAGATTTGGGTACGGGGAAGAATACTAAGGAAACTAACTACTTGGAACTCATTTCACATCAGAAATCTCAAAGTGAGTAACCTATCCTTCCTCGATATGATTGATGTTGTGTATAGTGGTGTAAACATTATTATTGTGTTGTGCAAACACTTATATTATGCTTGAGTAATCTTTCTCTCATATACTCTTGAATAAGATGAATGAGGATGATTTAAGTTTGTGCAGGTGCCTATGTGGCTTAGATGTTACCGATGTGGCTTAAATTTTTGCCTATGTAGCTTGTTGTATTGCCTTAGTGGCTTGAATAAATGCATCAGTAGCTTGAGAAATCGCCTTTGTGGCTAGTATTATGCCTTTGTGACTAGAAACTTATGTTTAAGTGACTCATTATTGCTTAAGTGGCTTGTTAATGCCTATGTGGTTTGTTATCTCTTATATAGCTTGACACTGACTGTATGGCCTGTGACGGTCTAAGTGGCTTGAATGGTCACTTTTGTGTCATGGTATATTACCAGTGTAGTTGAATATTATCTAATGAATATGTATTGCTTATGCAGCTGAATATTACATAGTAATTGGATAGTGCTTGAGTTCCTGTATATTGCTTTAGTGACTAGAAAGTGTTTGTGTGGTTAGCTATTACTTATGTGGTAAGGTTAATGCCTATCTGGCGATGATAAAATTTATGTGGTATGGTTAGTGCCTATGTGGCAAGGTTAGCAGTTATGTGACGAGGCTAATGTTCATCTGGCATAGAAAAAGTATATGTGGCAATGATAATGTGTAAGTGGTGTGTATAACTGAATATGGAGGAGTTAATGCCAAGATGATATGTTGATGCCTAAGTGACGGGAAAATGGTATTTGTATAACCGAACATTGCTAGGATGGTTGAATCATGTCTAGAAGGCTGGATATTATCCATGTGATTAGATATTGCATGATTAGTTCCTCTATAAGAGCAAGTGATATGCATTGCACAATATGTTATGATAGGAATAACTATAAAAAACAAGAATTGTGAGATGGATGAATATGGTTCAATAGTTGGTATAATTGTTGTGTGACGAAGTTGGTTATTGAATTTAGTTACTCACTAAGCTTTCGAGCTCACATTTATTGCATGATATGGTTGCAGGTATAAGTAGGTAGAAGCTGGCTCGGATCGTGGAATCGACTTATGAAGATATCTACTTGTGGTCTTGGTTGATATACACAGTACACCTAATATTTGTACCAACTTTTGATATATTGGTTATATATTTTGTGGCTTAATGAAAAAAATGGGTGTACTTTGTATGTCAACCGGTCGTTACATTTTCTATGAAAATAATATTTAAAAGTCTTAAAATAAAATGAATAGTGGTTATAATGGAATTTTTTGAAAGTACGAGTGTTTTTATGGAACAAAAAAAATATAGTGTTTAAACTGAAATTTAGGTCAAACTATAGTGACTTTTATGTTATTAACCGCTTTTAATTTTCCCTACTTTGTTTTTGGACGATAACTATTTTTCTTTGTAAAAATATAATGAAAAAATCAAAGTTCCTAAAATTTAATTCTCTACAAAACAAAACACTATCAACAAAATTGAAAAAATATATTTTTTTTATTTTTTCTTTTTATAAAGAATCCAAAAATTATGAAAATTTAAAATATCATTATACACATTATATTAGTAACATTAGGTTCATTTTTTTAATTTTAAATAAAAAATTCACCAAATTAGCAAAAACAATGTCTATGATCCAAAACTATTATGAATAACAAAATGTTTTATGATTCAAACTATTATGAACCAAAATTCTTATGAATCAAAATTTATTATAATAAAACACTATTATAAATCAAATTTTTTAATGATTCAATATTTAAGATGATCCAAAAATGTCTTGATTTTTGGATCATTCAAAGATCCACAAATGTTATTATTCAAAATATTATTTAAGAAACTTTTAATATCCAAAATTTATTATGATCCAAAAATCTATGAGTCAAACATATTATGTATTAAATGTTATCATTCTTAAGTCTAATGATCCTAAACTTGTTATAATCCAAGATCGAAAACCTGTTATGATTCAAGATCCAAAGTTGTTATAATTCTTAAACCTAATAATAAAAAACGAGTTAAAAGGACAAAAATAAGTTTTAAGCAAAAAATTTGTAGAAAAAAAATGAAAAAACAAACAAACTGAAAAAAACTAAAAATAGAAATAAAAAACTAAAACTTGAGTTTATTAAAAGTTATTTTTTAAATAAATAAATAGATATAAAAAAAGACCAATTTATGTTGTACGAACTAGCATAACATGTTATTATATCATTGATCCTGTGTTATGTTCCATAAACAAACGTCACATGCGATCGTGTCAAATCAAATAACATACAAAAACAAACTAAACAAAGCTAACCCAATCAAATTTGTTTCAATTTTACAAATTCCTATCGGGTGATGAGAATCGGCTTTGGTTAGACTTTAGAGTGAGTGAATCACTCAAATTTACGGGCTATCTCATTTATATGGGCCAGACCAAGCCTTTAGGTTGTTTATTCAGATTTGGCCGTTTGGGGAAAAGCCCTTTACACCCAATAACCTCTTCTCAAACTACCATTATACATTTATACCCTCTAAAACCCTAAATTTCACTTTCACACATGAATCTTCATTTCCTAGGAGGGTTTTGTACCTTTTGTTTCATATCTTGAAATTTTTGTGTAGTGCATACAGTAATCGTGGTATTAAAGAATATCACATGTTGAGATTTACAATTTTGCCCGTACCCCTTTCAATATTTAGAATCTTGAAATTGACATGTACCTATGTACCATTTGTTGACCATGTTTCTTGTGCTTACATGAATAACTACCCATGTTTGTAGGCCCCTCTCTTTATTGAACACATTCCAAAACACATCGTGTAAGGTTTTCAAGTTGCCAAGAAAACACCTTATATACCAACTAAAAAGTACTATGTTTTTATGTAAGTGGACCATGAATGTGATAGAAGTTGATCATTGATTGAACACGTGAAGGACTGAGACCGGATAATATCTTAGTATTACATATTTACATTATCAACTTTGTGCATTACAATTTACGTGTTGTACTCTCTTTGTAAGTATAGTATAGAAATATTACATTATATCGTTGCATATCAGGAATGGTCCAAATAACCGTCTAGCACATGTTGCACTATGTCATTAGTTATTGAAAGCGCCACAAAATTCTTATGTTATATACTTATATGGTTAAATTGTGATATAAATCGGTCCAAAAAACTTTGTACATAATTATATATATATAATTAAAGATGTGTTTGAGTGTTAATTTCTTATGGTTTCTTAGTAGTTATATTCAATTTTATATCCTTCATTAACATGTCAACAATCATTTGTCCTTGTTGTATCCATCTATTTTCATAATGACAAAGGTTAAGCCATGTACAAAATAACCTCGTACTTTATAAATCGGACAAAATTGTAGTAGAGATGCTAAAAGTAACTCTAGTTTATTCGTGCTACAAATTCATTGTATTTGGTATTTTCTTGACTTTATAAAAGCTATAATAATAACTTGTGATCACGATGGTATATAGGTAATATAACGAATGTACACATAATAAATCGATACATTATTGATTATTCTAACGTAAATATCATAAGTAGGAGAATATAGCATCAATGATTATCACTTTATATCGTTAATATCCTTTGAAAGTTGACCTGTGCCAATATTATTGAACACCATATGATGTACAACGATTATTAATTCAAGTTTGTGCAATAATTCACATGTAACAACAATAAACAAGAAATCACAACTTCATTAACACACTTTGGAGTTAATCTACAAACATTTCCTTACAAATTCATTTTCTCACTATGAAAACCACATGCTTCCACGTGCCCCGTTTTTCCAATCCTTTCCCATCCCATTTGAGTACAGAATATATTTTTTTCTACATTAATTTATTCACTATTCCTTCATTAACAATTTTCTTTTTCAAATTAAAAATAAAAAAAGAAAATAAAATCTAATATAATAATAACAACTAAAACCTAGCATTTTCAAAGCCGTGCAGATCGCTGACTCTATTCAACGACTTCTTCGCCACCGCAACTTTAGCCAGCTTCTCAGCCGCCCTCCAAGCCGACGACGGCGTTAACGGCTCTCCATTTTCATCCACCATCGGCCCTTGTTGTTGTACTATCTGCTGCTGATATTGTACTCTCCACTGAACATCCACCAGCTCCGATTCCAACCCTTTAACGAACTCTTCTGCCGCCGGCGACTGCATTAACAGAGCTCGAGCCGACGATAACAGATGATGAGCCGTCGTCAGCTTGTTATGTTCCACGAGGAGTCGCGACTCCGCTACGGCTCGTGTGGCGATGAAGAGGTTCCTCAGCCGTTCGATCTTCGGTGAACAAGATGATCTGACGGTCTGTGCTCTCGGCACCAGTAACGCCTTTTCTCCGCCGTAGATAGCTTCTTGTGTTGCCGGATCGTTGTAACAGCACCGAACCGATAAGACGTGATGCGACCCGGTGTTTGACCGTGGGACCCTCATTTCGACGAGTACTTCCCTTTCCTCCTCGGCGTATAGATCGCCGAAACGAATAGAACCGGAGTTTAACACCGTCGGCTTACCGTTGCATGAATAAACGGCGGTGATCTCCGCCGGGTCTGAACCGGGAGCAACACCGAGCTGAACTCGTAAATCCTGAGCCACCACGCTAAGCAAACCACCTACACACTTTGTAAAAGCATTCTCCGTCGGGTCATGGTTTTGATGGCTGAACCCACCACCACCACCACCGGATTTCTCCAATGTGTGAACCGGTATTTCAACATGAGCGAAACGGGTAGTCGACACATGGCTAGACGGTTGCCGTTGATTTGAACTGTTATTATTATTATCATTCACGTGCTCCTCATGTCCGTCGGATAATAGAATGATGCTGGCGACCGGATTTCTTTCCCGCCGGTCTTCAAGCACTTTAGTGGCTTTTCTCAGAGCTTCACCGGCGCAGGTACCTCGGCTACAAGCGAGCTGGTCGATGACACGCCGAGCCGCGCGTTGACCTCTGGGACTCATTCTTTTCAATGGGAGTAGCCGTTTCGGGCAAGCTGAAAAGGCGACTATTGAAAGCCGGTCAGCCGAGCCGAGGGAGGAGATGACTAAACGAATAGCTCGTTTAAGCATCTGAAGTTTGGCTCCTCCCATACTTGCACTCACGTCGAGAACAGCAACTAAGTCAATAGGCGCACGCCTTGACTGGTTCAGCATATGCGCCGCTCCGACCGGCGGAGATGGTGGCGGAGCTTTCACCTTTAACACGATGGCGTATGTTTCGTGTGATTGATTTGAAGAAACTACAGCGACTTCCGACATCAACATCACCTCCACATTCTTAAAGTCCCGTCGGAATTCATCAGCTGACGATGAAGAGACCGGATTCACGAAGAATCCTTTGAACTCTTCGTCAACATCAATGTCTTCATTTTCCTCCTCAGCCGCCTCCGGTATCGGAAGAATACCACCACCGCCAGCTCTTGGCGTTTGAAGTGGCTCGTCGTCATCGTAAGCTTTTGCTTTCACGAAATTCTCTTGGGATCTCGGCAAATCGGGCTTGGCTCTCGGAGTTGTAATCAAATTTTCGTTTTTATCATCGTTTAATTTCTGGATTTCGTTGGATTGAAGCTTGTGGATGGCTAGAAACGAACCATCTCTCCAAGTAGATTTACAGATAGGGCAAGCGAGAACGTTTTCCTTTTTCACATGTTGTGATATACATGGAAAATGGAAGGTGTGTGAGCATTCCGCCGTGAATATGGCGGTCTTGTGACCGGTTTTCACACTTTGCAAACACAGTCCACAGTTACTCTGCACGTTCAAAAGCAAATGTCATTAAACCAAATCTCTAAACCAAAAAACACAACATATAGATTACGGAAACGAACTTACTCTTGAAAAACCCAAAGAGTTTTTGAAGATCGAGAAAGGAGATCTCGGAGACGAAGGATTGGAACCGACTATCGATGATTTTGGATTTTTCGTGTTGGTTTTGCATCTTAATCTGGGAGTGATATTGAGATTATCAATAACCGACGAATGAAACTTAGCAACATCATCAACAGAGTCAACATTATTTTTTGTTTTGGGACGTAAACGCAATCTAGGAGTTGATGCATTTGAATTAGCAGTAGCATCATCGCCATTGTTGCTGTTACTGCTCCTTGAACGCAAGCCCCAATTCGATTGTAGTCGCGGGGTAGATGGATTCGAACCAGAACTCTTGAAGAAGCCAAGTTTCCCAGAAGCTCTAGGACTTGGAGCCGGATTCTGTTGAACGTCTCCGAGCACCGGCGAATCAGATGAATTTCTAGGAATTGTTGTGCAAAAAGCTCTTCGCCATCCAGTACCCATTTCAGATTCGGTTTGAAACGAAGAAGAAGAAGAAAGAGGTTGGATCAAGAGATGGAATAAAAGAAGATGGTTGGGGTTAGAAGGAAGAAGAACATGGGGGTCAGATTTGAGATTGGGAGATTGGATTTATATAAGTAGTAGTGCCAAAATATAGAGTGGAATTGTATCCGTCATTGCCTCGTTTTTATCTTCTTTCCATTTACAAATACTTTCAAACTTGTGTCTTAAAGATTCCATCGATTTCATATGTCAAAATATTGTTTTATATTTTAGGGTTTCTTTGGTTGGATATTCTTTTGCCCTATAGCAAAAAAGCATATGAAAACAATTTTAAAATCATCAAAACCGACTGAAAATTGGTTTTAAACTTGGTTTTGCTTGGTTTCATTAAAATAAATTATGTAACAACAACATTTATGTTTAATTATAAGTTAACAAACAACCTACATCTATAATAATTGATAGATGTTGGTAATTGTATAATCGTTATGCATAATTAATGTAAGAAAATTATGTGGAAATATAAGAAATATTCTTTAATCAAGACAAATAATAAAAAAGACTATGATGTACAATTAAACATTAACAATTGATAGATAGAAAACTACAAATACGATAGTTAAATGTAGCTTTTTTTAAATATAAATAAAAAAGTAATATAAATGAGTTATATGTAAACAAATAGAATAATAATTCGTAAGTAAAAAAATTATGAATAAGAATATACTGTAAGTAATAAATAAATGTTGTTTTCAGCTAAGTAGTCAATCGCACACTATAGCTATACTATACCAATTCTCGTGGTATAATAAAATAGCGGTTGATAATAGCTTTCGGTTTTCTTACTGGCGCAATTAGTGTCGCTATTTTATGAGATTTGGTGTTATTTGAGACCGATATAGTGGTGCTACGACAGCTAATTGAATATGATGATTATTTTCTGGAATTTCTGAGAAATATTGAGTTGTTGATTATAATGTGTGTTGAGGTCATTGTTTTGTGTATATTTCTCATTATGGGATATGATTCTGATTAATAAAAATTCAAGTATTATAGATGAATGTAGGAGTATAAATATTAATTCTAGGTAATATAAAAAACCGCTATACCACGGCAAGAACAACTATTTCAAATAGCAGCCAGTGACCGTTATTTGATTTTTGACCGCGATAATTGCCTAGGTTATAAGTAAAAAAAAGATGGTATGTTAATATAAATTCTGAAACACGCCTTTATGTATAATATTAAAAGTTTTATTGATGAGACAATCATTATTATCTAAAACTAATAATTTTAATTATTCTCTTCACTTAACTCTAGATAAAGCAACATAAAGTTGTCTATGTGTGAAAACTGATTATCTCGAAAACAAATCAACCCTTACCAATGACTGTCATTGACTCTTATTTATTGTCATAGCAAAGCAAACAGCAAGTGAAATTTGTCTTCTTCGAAATTTGAAAGGAATAATGTTGTATGGAAGTGTCAAAGACAATCTTGAAATAAACGTTTGGTGTTTAATATTGCTTTCAGATATGACGACTGCTTCAATAATACGAGCACCTTGTGATATCACCTGAAGTTTAATAGAAGCCACTTTTCTAGCCAATGTTTCTTAGTAACATAATTGGAACGCCAACTTTTAAAATTAACTTATGGTTTGGCAAACCTGAAAGTTTAAGAGCATTAAGAGCATCACGTGCGTATAAACTTTCATTGCTCATGCACGAACTCTAATTAACAAAGTCAATCTGAACTTAGATATTCTTTTTATTTTCCTGAAAATAATGATAGTAAGCGGTCATTTATTTCCTCTACAACTTCATTTTTTGAGAAAGTATTGCTCTTTCTTGAAAAAAGATTTGGATCGTTGAAGTTTTGAAGAATAAAATGATATACAAACTCAATTAATGAACATATAGGATCACATGACTAAGTAATGAGAAGATCCTCTATAATTTAAATAACTGCATCACCATCATTAAAGCCATCAAACATTGTTTTCTCCTATATCCAACAACCAATCTGCATATAACCTTTTTACGATTTCAAATGAATCACTTCAAACAGTCAATGGCATGTTTTTTTGTTAATTTACAAACTTTGCATTTATCCCATATATATATATATATATATATATATATATATATATATATATATATATATATATATATATATATATATATATATGAAGAGCTTAAATACGCATTAACAATGTCTTGTCTACTACCATTGAGAATAAATGGTGCAATTTGATTGAAATCTCGTCCAAAAACAATCACTTTTCCTTCAAAAAGCAGTTCTAAGTTGCTAAAATTATCACAACTTATATCCTTCATAATTCGATCCAAAGTTTCAAATGTATGTTTATGAACCATCGGTGCTTCATCATATATATATATATATATATATATATATATATATATATATATATATATATATATATATATATATATATATATATATATATCTATGTATATATATATATATCTATGTATATATATATATATATATATATATATATATATATATATATATATATATATAAGGGTTCAAATGAGAACCACTAAAAGGTCGAGAACCGTGACAACCATTAATTCATAGTTTAATAATGTTGTATTTTTTATTACGTTATAGTATTCACAGTTTAATAACTATAAATTTTATTATATTGTGAATATTGTAAAACGTATTAAAAAATAAGAAAAATTATTAAGTTTGATGTATTTTCACATAATAAACAAGTGTGAAAAAACAAAAAAACGAAAAAAAAACATGATTCTTAATGTGTGAATATCGGTTCTCATGGTTTTTAACATGTTAGTGGTTCTCATTTGAACCTATTACTATATATATATATATATATATATATATATATATATATATATATATATATATATATATATATATATATATATATATATATATATATATATATATATATATAGAATCAGGATCGGGTGAGGACTTTTCTTAAAGTGAGGACTTGCGAGGACACCTTAAAAAAATTGAAAAAAAATATAAAAAAAATATAAATAATAAAATGGATCATAGTACTATATCGGAGAAAAAAAAGATTCAAAAAAAAACTTTTCGATCATTATTGTTTTTATAATGAAATAATGATCCAAAATAAAAACAGAAAAATTGCATCATTACGTTTTGCAATGATGCAAATTTTTTTTTCAAATTTTTTTTTGATAATGATATAGTACTATTCTCGATTTTATGATTTGTATTTTTTTTATATTTTTTTTCAATTTTTTTAAGGTGTCCTCGCAAGTCCTCACCGAAAAAAGAGTCCTCACCGGAACCGGACCCTATATATATATATATATATATATATATATATATATATATATATATATATATATATATATATATATATATATATATATATATATATATATATATGAAAAGGTTCAAATGAGAACCACTAAAAGGTTGAGAACCATGAGAACCACTAATTCACAGTTTAATAACGTTGTATTTTTTATTTTTAGAACTTTTTTATCAAAATAAAATTATCAAACAGATAAATATATATAATTATCTTTCTTTTTCTATTAGATATCAATATTGATGTATTTTAAAAAGAAAAATGTTTACGTTATAATATTCACAGTTTAATAACTAGAAAATTTATTATATTCCGAATAGTGTAAAACGTATTAAAAAAATAAGAAAATTTATTAAATTTGATGTATTTTCACATAATAAACAAGTGTGAAAAAAACATGATTCTTAATGTGTGAATATTGTTTCTCACGGTTCTTAACCTTTTAGTGGTTTTCATTTGAACCCTTTCCTCTCTCTCTCTCTCTCTCTCTCTCTATATATATATATATATATATATATATATATATATATATATATATATATATATATATATATATATATATATATATAAGCATGGAAACTTTCAAATGAAGTATCTTTAAAAATAATTAAACAATAACAATAGCTAAAAGTAATATTAAACTAACTGTTATTTTGTCATTTTAAAAACAAAACGCAATGTTTGACATTTGAAATAATTATAATAATCAAAATTAAAAGGTTGGTCAAATAAATTACATTTATAAATTAATTAACCATAATAATAGTTTAAAATAATATTAAATCAAATATTATATTTAATTTGATTCACGTGAAACTTACATGTAGAGACTATTAAGATGGTGTGGTTCTAAAATATATCTATCTAAATTAATTAATCATATCAATAGTTATAAATAATAATAAATCGGAAATTATATCTAGTTTTTCTCACACGTAACACACGTGTAGAGGCGAGTGCGATTGTTTGGTTTTAATAAATATATACCTTATTATATAATTCAAAACAGTTACTATGATTTATATTAACATAGTATAAAAAATATTCTTCAAAAGTTAATAACAACCACATGGTTATTTTTAATAAGTTATATTTGTAAATATTTAATGGCAAAGTTATATTTTACGTAATGTACGAACATTTGTCTACTATATAATATTTGAATAATATTTACTTTCATAATATTGATTTAAAACTTCTAATATTTAACTTCCAACGTTATTAATTTATTAAATTGAAAATTTATTAGATTAATGGTTAAATTTTGAATAATTAATATATTATATTTAATTTTTAATTTAATTATGATGTTAAATATAAAACATAAAAACTTTTTAAGTACCAATATAATATATTTAATTTGTTTATTTAAAATAGTATTAAATACAAAACCTAATCAAAATATCAAATAAACTCAAAAAATAGTCAAAGGCTTTTTTCTAAAATAGTTAGAAGGTTTGTATGTGTTAGCTATAATACCAAAAACTAAATGTCAAATTAACTAAAAATATACAAAAACTATTTTTTATGATAAATAATAATTTTTCTTCCCCGCAATTGGAACCTAGTTGCACGGGATGCTGAATTCCACACAAAGGATACATGGTTCAAACAGTAACACACTGAAAATATTGTTATTATTTTATGATTGACCTCATACGTGGGTCATGGTGCTTGCTATCATGAACAACTCAAATTGTATGGTTTACTACTTTTAATAAATTTTCAAATGAGTATTAAATCAATTAACAAGAATAGTTACAAGTTATATAAAATGATAAATTGCAATATGTTCCCTCACAAACAGGCAGCTGAGAGAGGCCATGAGTGATCTATAACTAATAAATATTTATCTTATATATAATATCGTCTATAATAATTATAGTTTTATATATTAACTTGATATAAAAGTTATTATTTCATAGTAATTGTTAATAACATAATTATTTTCAATAACTTATATTTGTCAAAATTCGAACTACATTATTTATTCTGTGACTGAGTGAATATTTCACTATTTATTTATCAACTTAATTGTAGTAAACGTATATTCCACGATTGACTTTACAATCAATAAAATCAATGCTAATTCCTATAAAAAATACACAATTGAATATATTATATGTTTGTTTATTTAGACAACATTTTTGCCAATATGTGTCCAAACATATGGAAAGGTGTATCCATAAAAAAATCTTCATATAATATCTAAAATAAATTCAAAGTAAAATGTGTCTTTAAATACATATTCTTGTCAACGTACATTTCTCTTGATCTATCTAAATGAAATGTAATGTTTGAATAAAAAAATCCATAATCACTAATATATAGTTAATAATATTATAAAACGAATTGTCAATCATATTTTTATGTGTAAGCTTATAAATTTGGAGAGTAAATTACAGAAACATTCCCTGAAGTATCTCAAAACTAACAGAGATAACCCAACTATCCGATTTTCACTACATGAGTCACTAAGGTTTGCAAAATCCTACAAATCGGTCCCTGATGTATCAAAATAGTTCACAGGTCCATATAAAAAGACTTTTTTGCCCTTTTCATTTTATTTTTTCTTTTTCTTTTTACCCTTTTGTTTTTTAAAAAATAGAAAATAAAAAACCACCCCACCCCCACCCCCACGTCTCTCTCTCTCTCTCTCTCATAAAGAAACTGATAATAAGATGCAGACCTCCCCCTTCAAACCCATCACCATCATCATCTTCTCCGGCGTCAGCTTTGATCGAAAATCGTCACCTGCGTTTGACCAAATATCCAATTGCTTACCACATGTTCTTCATCATTGTACAAGTTTAAATGACCACTCAGGTTAATTAAAAAAATCCTTGTGTGGAACAAAGCGAAAACTCCTAAAAGTAAAAACCTCCCATCTTTATTTCTTGATCTCTGTCCTCTTCAATGGCAGCAAAACCCCATGTGGACGGCATTTAATGCATTGGAACTTCAAATCTGTGAAAACAGAGCATTTTAATGGCGATTTGCAGGTTTTATTACATGTTGTTCTTGACATTTTCATGGAGATTCCTCTTCGCAAATGCAATCCAACCTTCACAAAAACAAGTCCTCCTTTAACTACGAAAACAACTGGAGTTTGTAAATTTCCCAGTGGGCTCAAACTTTATTACCGGTTGCATATTTCCCAGTGGGCTCAAACTTTTCACGTTTGTAAATTTGATGCATCTTGAGATGAAATCAAGATTGTACAGTTTTGTTTTCAAATTCCAATCGATCTTCAAAATTCAGCTCAACTGCAAAATCTTTCATTGATGCTTTGTAATTTGGCAGGACCTTTGCCGGAATTTCTCGGAACTATGCAGTCTCTTGAGGCTTTAAAGCTGTCACTGAATCGGATTTCCGGTGGTATTCCGACGACTTTTAACGAATCACCTCTGAGAATTCTTTGGCTAAATGGCGGTGGAATGACTGGTGCTCCCGGCGTTCCCTGTGCTCCGGAAGTGACGTCGCTTTTAAATTTCTTGGATTGTATACGTTCAAGGTGAAGCCATGTTCAAGAGCTTACACCCACGATTAGACTGAATGCCCGTTTGGATCTTGGCTTCAACCCGCTCAATACTCGTAAAGGAAGCTGTGTTAATGGAGATGCTTGAGGGGGTGGGTTTTCTTGAAGAAAGAGAGAGAGAGAGAGAGAGAGAGAGAGACGTGTGGGTGGGAATCGATTAACAGCTGGATACATCGAGTATAGAATATTTTAGGATGAAGGTGGAACTTCCTGTATGTTGTCCTGAAATTGGAAGAAATTGGAAGAAATTGGCGGAAGAAATTGGAAGAACAGGCGGGGAAAGAGAGAGAGAGACAGAGAAAGAGAGAGAGACACGTGGGGGTGGGGGTGGGGTGGGGGTGGGGGTGGGTGGGGTATTTTCTTTTTTTAATTAATGAAATAAATAATAAATTCAAAAAAAAAGAAAAAAGAAATTAAAAAGGGTATTATAGTCTTTTTTTACTTTACTCATGGACCTATTTGTAGGATTTTACAAACCTTAGTGACCCATATAGTGAGAATCGAATACTTGGGTTCTCTATGTTAGTTTTAGGATACTTCAGGAGTGTTTCTGTAATTTACTCTAAATTTGGATGTTGTTTGTTTTTGTCTACTGTTATTCTTAATTATTTTTTGTCTGTGTCATGTAAAAGACATGAAGACATTAACCATTGCAGATTGTTTATTTTCAGAAGACTGCAAACTTAAAAGGTCTGTGTGCTATCTTCTTGGAGCAGACATGGACCAATACCTTCTTGAGTTTTCAAACATCTTCTAACAAAAAATATTACACTTTTAATCATAAGAAAAAATCGATTTCTTTTTTTCATCTACATCGAGCATGCAGAATAGTTTCGTTTCTTCCTGCTAATTGCTTTTTATTTAAGAAATATTATTCTCCAATTATATAAACTATAAAATAAATATTATGTATTTTTTAAACAATTAGATATGAGGTGATGTCTAAATGAATTTTCGATCTTTATGAAATCGATGAAAACATGTTTATCAACATATATTGCCTAAATAATGTATTTTTTGGTTGTTGTTTTATAACTTATATAATAATAGGATTAATAAGCAAAATAAAAACTTTTATTTTTAATATCTATCATGTATATTTTAAAAAAATTAATTTTAAAATATGAAGTTGATAAAACTTGAGTGTTATTTTGAAAAGTTTGTATAATATTAGTCTCATCATTTATTCAAAACCACAAGTTTAATTTAATTTTCTAAATATTTTCAAAATCATGTTTAAGTTTGTATTCCATTATGGTATTATATGTCCCATATAAAATTATTTCAAAATTTAATTTCATGTTTTTTCAATTATGAAACGTGATATTTTCATGAAATTCATTTTCAAATTCAAATTCAAATTCATTTTCAAAATTTATTTATTTTTCAATTCTAATTTAATTTTTTAATCAAATTTGATTCTTATTCTAGTTTTTTTAATTAATTATATTTTGATATCAGTTTATTTCATATTATGATTCTAACATACTATCTTTTCATTCTTAAAAAAATACAATTTCGCTAAAAATATTTTTTCCCGAGAAATGACATTCTTAATTAATACTACTGCATATATAAAAAAATAACTATTTTTATGAAATTACTAATCATTGTTATTGCAACACAATCAAGAATATACCGAAATCTAACCATTCCTTAAAGAATTACACCAAAACACAATCAATAATTACTAAATTTAAACCATTCGTAAAATATTATGTTTCATTTTTTACTAGAATACTGATTTCTAGACCTTTTTAAAATATTGTTGTTATTCTTGAAAGAATAGGTTGTTACCTCTTAATTCTCATATTTTAAGTGAGATATCCACTGAGAACTCCAGTGATGACATTTCGTTCTCGACAGAATACACTATCATTCTGACATAATACATTTCATCATGTGAGAATAATATTTTGTGAGAATGACATTCTATGAGTTTTGTTCGTTCTCGAATGTATATAGTGATGGCGGGTATGGAGGATGTTGAGAATAAGAGTAAAGGTAGGGCTGACAATCTTAAGATGATGGCGCGTGAAGGAAGGAATCCCGGTTGCTATTGCAGGTGGTGGTCCGACGATAACAAGGGGTTTCGGTCGGGTTAATCACAGGACCAAAGGTACTTTAATGTTGTTTGGATGTAGAGATGATTAGTAGAGGTAGTCAGATGGAAGAGTGGTTCCATGAGAGTGAGTGGTTCCATGAGAGTGTGGTATGTTGGTGGCAGCAAGGCGATTGGTGGCTAATTGGTGGAAGTGATGTTGGCGGGGTAGTGGAGGCGACGATGGGGGTGTAGAGATGTGTTCTAGGGTCAAAAAGGTTACTGCTGAATAAGGAGATGATATAGTTGGCTACCTTAATTATAGGTAAATTTACCATAATTGTAGGATTCAATTTAAATTTAATTAACTGATTTATAAATTAATTTACAAAAATATTTTTGACTCATTCTCGTTTATGATTAGTCCTTACGTCCAAAAAATAATTGTGGGTCTTATTATAACCTATCAGTCTCTCTTTCTTTCTCTCTCTCTCTCTCTCTCTCTCTCACCGTATATATATATATATATATATATATATATATATATATATATATATATATATATATATATAGAGTTAGGATCCGGTAGGAACCGCTAGGACTCTTCTCGTCCAATCATTCTCATAAGGGCAATAACGTCAAAACGTCTTCCTTCGACGTGACGCAATCACGTGCGACGCACGTCCACGGAACGAAATACGAACTCGAGTATTTAAGTGAGTTTTTTTTTTCAACGTGATTTAAGTGGGTTTTTTTTCTCTTTTTTTCCTTTTTCGTTTTTTTTCGTTTTTTTATTATTTATTAATTTTTTTTTTAAATTATATTTTTTTCAAATTTTTTATTTATTTTCGATTATACTCGGTTTTTAGATTTTTATTTTTTTTATTTTTTTATTTTTTTTATTTTTTTTATTTTTTTATTTTTTTATTTTTTTGAATGCTACAGTACTCGATTTTTAATTTTTTTTTGTTTTTTTGTTTTTTTTCATTTTTATGTATATTTTTTAATTTTTAATATTTTTTAACCTTAATTTTAACGGTTTTTTTTCATATCTTTAATCTAATCATTTTGGATCATGATATTTTTAATCATAACGTTTTGAATCATGTATTTTTGGATCATAACATTTTGGATCATAGTTTTTTTGCATCTTTGATCATAAGTTTTGAATTATTTTATCGTTATATGTTTTTTTAACTCGTTTTGGATCATAACGACTTTTGGATCTTGAATCATAACGAATATTGCATCTTTGATCATAAGTTTTGAATCATAAAACATATTTTGGTTTTAATATTTTTGGATCATATGTATTTTTTTGCTATTTTGATGTGTTTTTTACTTAAAATATAAAAATGCACACGAAAAAAACTTTTTTTTTCAATTTTTTTTGCTAACTTACTAATATAATATCTACAATTATCCATTAAATTTTCATAATTTTTGGAATTTTTTTTAATTTTTGATTTTTTATAATAATAAAAATAAAAATAATATTTTTTTTTCAAATTTTCATGATTATGCTTGTTTTGTAGAGAATTAAATTTTAAGAACTTTGGTTTTTTAGAATTTTGTTTTACAAAGAAAAAAAAAAGTTATGGCCCAAAAACTAATTGGGAGGAATAAAAAAACCCAGCAAACCATGTAGCGACAAGTGTCGTAATCTGGTGGGGGGTCTCGTTGCAATTACCATATTACCCTTATTAATTTATATTATCCACCCAATAGTTTTGACTTTTATACAAGTAGCCCCCCAAGCTTTTAAGATGTGACATTTTATTCACATTGAATCTTATCCATCCATTTTTCATGATTAAAGGTCCAGATTTGTCCTTACGGTTCTTACCGGATTTTGGGTTCCTACACGATCCTCCTTATATATATATATATATATATATATATATATATATATATATATATATATATATATATATATATATATATATATATATATATATATATATATATATATATATATATATATATATATATATATATATATATATATATATATATATATATATATATATATATATATATATATATATATATACGGTTAGGATCCGGTAGAAACCGCGATAACTTTTCTCGTCCGATCACTATCATTACGGGAAAAAACGTCAAACGTCTTCATTCGACGTGAAGTCGTCCACAGAACTTAATACGGACTCGAGAATACGATCATATGTGACGCATGTTCGTCTAATGTGATTTAAGTGCGTTTTTTCTTTATTATTTTTTTTGTCTTTTTCATTTTCTTATTTTATTTTATTTTATTTTTTTATTTTATTATTTTTTTTAAAAAATATTTTTTTATTTTTATTATATTTCGATTTTAATATTTTTATTTTTATTTTTATTTTTTTAATTTTTTAATTTTTAATTTTTAAATTTTTTTTTATATGCTACAGTGCTCTATTTTGATTTTTTTGATTTTTTTAGATTTTTCGTTTTTTATATATATTTATAATTTTTAATTTTTTTTAATTTTAATTTTAGCTCTTTTTTCGTATTTTAATCTAATAATTTTGGATCATGACATTTTTAATCATAACGTTTTGGATCATGTATTTTTGGATCATATAGTTTTGGATCATAGTTTTTTGCATCTTATCATTTTTGTCTTATATTATTTTAAATCATATTATTTTGAATCATATAATTTAATATCGTAACATTTTTCAAATAGAACAATCTTTCGTCTTGTAACATTTATAATTTATTATTTTTTGGATCATAATCATTTGACTTATAAGATTTTGATTAGTAACATTTGGATCATAAAATTTAAGACATATTTTTGAATCATTTAAATTTTGAATCATCATATGCTTGATTCATTATATTTTTGGATTACAGTAAGTTTTGATTCATAAAAAAATGGTTCATTTTAGTTTGAATCATAAAACATATTTTGCTTCTTAATATTTTTGGATCATAGACAATTTTTTTTGGTAATTTGGTATGTTTTTACTTAAAAATTAAAAATATACACATAATAAACATATTTTCAAAATATTATTTTAACAAACTTACTAATATAATGTCTAGAATGATTCCTTAAATTTTCATAATTTTTGGAGTTTTTTTTTAATTTTTATCAAAATAAAAAATAAAAAAATAAAATTTTCAAGTTTTCATGATAGTGCTTGTTTCGTGGAGAATTAAATTTTAAGAACTTTTGTTTTTTTTATAATTTTTTTTACAAATAAAAAAAGTTATGTCCTAAAAACAAAATGGTGGAAATAAAAAAAATCAACTAACCGTATGTCGACAAGTGTCGCAATCAGGTGGGGGGTCTCGTCCATATTACCATATTAGCCTTATTAATTTATCTTGTTCACCCAATAGTTTTGATTTCTAGACAACTAGCCCCAAACTAGCCCCCCAAACTTTTAAGACGTGACATTTTTAATCCACAAAAATTTCAAGATTAAATTTCAAGATTTGTTCTTGCGGTTTCTTGCCAAATTCTGAGTTCCTGCACGATGCTCATTCTATATATCTATCTACTATAATAAAGCAATCATTTACATGCCACATGTCCATTTTTTAGACCTTCTCGATCTTATGTTCCCGCCCAAAAAAATCTGACACGTGTTTTTCTGTATACGTGTATATACGTTTATTATGAGTTATTGTTCAATTTTCGTAACCGGTTCCTTAAATCTCGTCTAAATTATAGAAGCTTTTACCCCAACTTCGTATATATACCTCATATCCTTCTACTATCTTCGAGATCTCCCTGTTTCTCTCTAACCACCAGCATCACAATGGCAGCAGCAACTGTCTGCATCTTGATATTTCTCTCTGAAGAAAGCGACCTCAAGTCATCGGATTTCAATTTTGGATCCACATTCCAAGTCCATCCGTGAACATCTGCTTCGATGATACATGGAAAATGATTATATGCTCCAGACTTTTAAAAAGGTAACCTACACTTTCCCAGTCGTCTTCCTAAAAAAACCATTGGATTTTCATATATTTTTAGTATTTTCCAATCCTCTGTATTATTATTCTCCATCTACCTAAAGTGAAATCACTTATCATTTGCAAAAATCAAACATTCAGACCTTTACAATTTCCCAGGGGGTGAATCAATTTCTTATCTTATGCGGTTGGTCTTGAAATTTTATTTGCCCACCAACTGTTTGATCATTTGCTTGAGTGAATCTTGAAGGTGTTTTTTATTTTCATGATTGAAGTTAACTTACGAGTACTTTATTTGATCTAATTTATTATTTTCAGTTATATGTGGAAGGAGAGATTAAAGACATGCTTTTAAAGATGGATGCTACTAAATGGAAATTCGGTTCGTGACAACCAGGTAATTTATTATTATTTTGTTTCAAAAAGAGATATTGCAAACAATACCTATCGTTTTTGTGGTTTGTTCTTAACTCCTTATCGACACTTATTTGAAAAAGATTTATGGAATTTAATACCCAAATCTCTTCTTATCGACACTTATTTGAAAAAGATTTATGGAATTTAATATCCAAATCTTGAAAATGAAAATGAGTCCTTCCGTGTTAAGTCCTGACTTTTTACAAGTTATGGTAGAAGTATTTTGGGGGCAAGACGCTGCAGGTGTCATGTGTATTTTAGGCCACTCAAATGAAACACCAATACCATCTCATGTCTAACTAACTGATGTTCCTTCACTTAAACACCATATATGAATTTTAAAGGTAACAACTTTATTTTATTTTATTTTATTATAAATAAAAACTTTTAAACAAAAAAAACATCTTATGCCATTCTTCTAGATTAGGACATTGTATTTTGGAAAAGCTATGCAGTTATGTTGGATTTTTGAAACTTTAATTCATCTTTTTCGATGCTGCAATTGCAAAGGAATCAACATGAAATATCTTGGATTGAATCAAAGAAACGTTGCAATGAAATTTTTTTGTTAGTTACAGGGAATTTCTCACGAACGATGCTTTTTCCAACGTAATATTTCTGTTAGTTACCATCATTATCAGAGTTTTTGTTGATTTTTGGTGAGTTTTTTTTTCCTTTCAATTTATCAAATTTCTTTTCAAATGAATTTTCATGAGATTTCTAAAAACATATGGATGTTTAAATAAAGTTGCTTTTTAGGAATTTTAGTGAGTTTAGATGAGCAACTCTATTCATGAGATTTGGCATTTTCTCAGTTATAGAGCAGCAATTTGGAAGAAAATAGGTATTATTTCTGTTTCTTCTTTATTCTGTAATTACTGACCTATACTTCTTACTAGATCTTACAGTCTAACATGTTATGTGTGATTTGGATTAACAGGAACAGAGTACTGGGAATAGAAGGGGTTTACATTGTCTTGATTTTAAGCCTAAAATGTATTTATTCCCTTTGATCTAATTCCTGAAATTTGTTATTAAGTTTTTTTATTTTTCATATCCTCTACATGTATGATGATTGGTAATTTTTTCGTCAAAAACAAAGACTCGATTTGATTTCACCAACGGATCAATGTGTACGTATATATGTATATCTATATGCATTTATTTACTAACCGAAGCAATCTTATTTTTCTCTGTAGACAAGTCAACTAACGTTTTTTTTTCTATATTAGTCTTCAATAGCATCATCAAATCATATCCATTAGTCTTTGGAGGCACAACTAAACAAATTTTATGTGGGTTAGTTTAGATATTGATGCTAACGAAGTAGATACATATGACAAGAAAGTGAAATGCAATTTATACTAGGTTTGGGATATATTGAATATACTGAAGTGCTTATCTTCGTTTTTTAAAATATTTAAATGAAAAATAAATAGGATGGATTCAAAATAAAAGTGAAGTCAACTAAACTATAATGCATGATATATAATAATATTTGGGTAAATTTTACATGTTGAAAATAATATGCAAGACCGGATAATACACATTGAATATTTTTGTTGTAGGTTACCCGCTAATATATTTCAGAAGAGGTTACTAAGTATAATGACCTACTAAGAAATAAATTGAAAGCCCTATTTATGACAAAATATAATACATTGTTTTTAGAAAGTTCATATCAGTTTTTCCATTTAGCCGTTTCTTTTGGAAATCTTTACTTGTCAGTTCATACCAAACTTATTTAGTGCTAATACGTGTGTTGTTGCTTATTTAGTATTAATTTATTTGTTATAGAGTCATATTTAATGCTCCCTAACCAAATTCAATCGTATCCAAACTGGTTGTTGCCATAGTAATCTTGAGAGTCTTTTCTTGCGTGCAGGTAAACATCCACCGGTGAACAGTTGCAAGGGGAGGCAGTAGCAGCATGGGTCTTGACACAACCAATGTTGATTTCACAGAGCGAGCTAAGGGAAAGTTTTTTATTTTTTTTATTTTTTGTACTTTAAGAAAAATGAGTTTTAAGAATTTTTTATACATGATTTGGAAATGTTTTATTTTTATTTTTTGTACATTGAAGCTTATTTATAGGACAATTTTCTAAAAAAATGTTGTTATTTGCATTAAACGTTGCAATAAAGTTCATGTCACTTTTAGCATTTTACTTTTATTTTCCAACCCGTGTAATATACGGGTATTAACCTAGTATATGTATATATATATATATATATATATATATATATATATATATATATATATATATATATAAGGAGAGAGAGAGAGAAAGAAAGAGAAAGAGAGACAAAGACACACACACATTTCTATATCTATATATAAAGTAAGTGGAGTGACGAGTGGGGAAATATACTTATTTGTTAGATTTAAAGATTGAGAGGAGTGAGATATAATCTCTATGTGACACTGAAATGAATAATTAACGAGTGATGACGACTCCTCTTAATCATACGTTATTTTTAAAGTTTAGATTAACAAAAAAAATAATTAAAAAATATAGACTATAACCATAAGTATGTGCCATTTGTATATTATTTTGCTATTCTTGTTTGGAGTGTTTAAATTTTAATGATCTTCAATATCATGGTGTTTATTATAGAGTGATATTGCTTTAATTTTCCCTTTCTATTATCTCTACTCTAACCTCCAGCAGGTGGTTTCATTTTTCCATATATTTATACATGAGAAATTGTATTTCTACTACTATCACCACCGCCATCGCCACTACCACCACAACCACAACCACCTTTACCACTACCTCTACCACCCCTACTACTGTTACCACCAACCCCATCTTTACCACCGTCGCCACCACCACCTTCGTTACCACCCATCACTACTGCTGCAGCCGCCTCCACCACCTCTACCACCATAATCGTCATTGCCGCCTCAACCACTTTTACAACAACCACCACTACATCCATCACCTTTACCACTGCCATTGCCACCACCACCACTCTATCATCCCCACCGCTGTGACCACCACCACCACCCCTACTACTCCTACCACCAATTCCATTTCCGCCACTGCAACCACCACCTTCACAAAGTGTGCGATCGCATATGGACCATGTCGTTTTAGGGGCCCCAAAAAAATTTACGTTTAATATATTAGTGATGGAAAATCCATCACTAAAAGCATTTGTGACAGAATATTTCCATTGTCAATAAAAGGCATGTCAACGTACTCACCGTAGCTAATCCCCCATTAATTTCTTGCAAAATTCATCGTTGATACGTCATAAATTTCCTTTGCTAATCCCTTACAAATTCCGTAATTAAAAAAGTTATATTGAAGGCAATTTTTTACTATTCGTACAGTGTTTTGAAAATCAACAGACCAGCTTCGATAAGATTATTCATATATGTCTATTTATAAATGGTTATTTATATATGATTATACGTATATGATTATATATATGAGTAAAGATATGTGCTACTAAAGATACCCCTACATACACCTTACACAAAAGTGAAACTATTTTTAACTAATCATATTTACTTTTTCCGGAGAACAATGCAGTTTCAACCAATAAAAAAAAATTGACTTTGAATAGATGTGTGTATGAAGTGAATATGTGGTGTTTATATAGTGATTCCCATGAATAATCATATATGAATAAACCCTCTCGTTACCGCGAAACGCCGTGACAACATTGACGCATCTAGTGGTCTGGATTTAATGGCATGATCTCACCCTTTTTTTTTGAACGGCAAATCTATCCTACTCCTACTCCTAAACTACTCATTGTTATGTTAGTGTCAGGGTTTGAACTCATGACCTCCTTGTTAGTAATCACCTTGTTTGCCAAGTGGGCTAGCCCCAACTTGTGATCTCATCCTTTTTTAATATAACCTTTTGATTTTTGATTATAGGTCTATTAATCATTAGGTTGTCACTAAAATGAGCGATCGAAATAAATGTTCTTTGTTGATCGATGGGGGACCGAATACGTGTTATCATTCTCACAAGAGCTTGGAAGTCATACAAACTAATGGTTGGTGACACTGTGAACGCGAATATAGTTATCGTATGCAAATATGCAACACAGGCTCAATATATTTTTCTCATTCATTTGTTATATCATATGCTTTTTTTTTTCATCATTTTTAGTCGCTGCAAAAAGCTACGATGTCAATTTTCATATGTCATTTCAAAACTAAAACGCCTAATGAAGAAATGAACACGTCTATCATACTACTGATACTAGTTTTCAGCATCTCATCAACCATCCTCTTTGCATATTTATTTCAAAAAAATGATTTGTCCATTCAATACATTTTTCTATAAAAATCTGAATATTAAAAGTTTTTACTTTTAAGAATCATGTATTGTCCCATCGATTATACATCAAATATAATATGCATACAATATAGTCGTATGTGATTTCCAATAAATTATCAAAGAAGAAACCAACACAAATTATTAAACAAAATGCAAACTCTTTAATGCAGATCACTCACTCATGCATATACATACATACAGTATAAGTTAGATATCGATTGATGAAAATTAGGTAAAGCTCATAAAAAAATCCAACAACTAGAAAATAAGTTTCCATGGTTAATGATCTTTTTCAAATTTAGCCATTTCTATAAAATATTTATATAAATAATGGTTATTTATAATATTTAATAATCAATTTTATCTTAAAAATGAAAATTTTATTTAATTATTAATATAAAATTGAAAAGGAAAAAAAAGGAAATGGAAGCTGGTAGGAAGATCTCTGCCTTTTGATTTACTGGTCCCACATTCAGATCCCTATGTAGCAACTGCCAAATTATAGATGCTCATTTTCTATTATTTACTCTATAATATTTTCTAATTCAGATGGTTAAAAAAGAGATAATGTTATCGTTGTGATATATCGATTAAAATGATTGTATATAGTCAATTTGAATAATCTGTAATTATATACTTTATTTAATTCCCGTAATTTTGGTCTCCTCATGTAACGTTTTTTTTATCACGCGGGTTCTTTATTTCATATCTTCCAAGTCTTCAACACTTCCCAGAGTCACAAACGCATTCTCTCAACCAGGAGCTCCCACCGCTTCACCTTCATCCATCGCTACACCTCCTCCACCTTCCGCTTCTTACTGCTTCCAGCGATGACCTAATTCTTCCTCTCCGACGTGCTCGACCAATTGGTAACTCGGTGATTTGGGTAGATAACAAAACCCTAGCCTCTTTAACGTCAATCAATCGAAACCAAATTGTGAATCTATCCGGATGCCATACGATTCGCTTGCCCACTTCCCGCAACTCCATCTTCAAAAACAGAGAATCGGCTGCAACGTCTAGGGAGCGAAAACAATTTATTTCTTCTTCTTTCTTAATTTACAGAACGACTTTTGCAGAATTTGCAGCAGGTTATGGAAATCGATGATTGATGAATGATATGTCAACCGCAGACTCAGAACGACGACCGATTGAAGTCGTTAAAGCCATCAATGGCTTCGAAAAGGTTGTTCTCCGTCAAATTCAAGGAAGTAGTGTCGAGGTGAGTAAGTTAATTTCATCTTTTGGCTTAGATTCGTCTATTTTACTGTGCTTATAACGTGTGTAGTGGTATGGTGGTGTTTATGTGAACAGTTGTTTATCGATTTAATCTCACTACCAATTACAATAATCCAGATCAGGAGACTGTAGATCACGCTATATTAGGTCAAATTTTGCTTTTTCTAGGATTTAAATGTAGAGATTCATGACATTTTATTGCTTTTTTGAAGGAATTCATCTAATTATTGTGTAATTTTGTGTTGTAGCTGGTTTGTTAAAATAATCTGTTGAAGTGTTAAGTCAAATACTATATCTTTCCAATAGAAAACAAATAATAATCACTTGGCATTTAATGTACTCAACTATTAAGCGACGCAAACAAGTTGGGTTCATGTATCCAATATTATTTGGAAATAATTATTTTTTAAGTGAAAAACTTACCTCTCATTTGGTTATCAACATTATTTGATCGTGTTAAATGGTTTATTTATTATGTGATACGATTATTTTTAGGTATTTTATAAGGGCGTTGATATTTCCACGGCAAAAATTGATCCATCCACGGAAAATTATAAGAAATGGACAAATTTGCCCTTCAATAAGATTTTACTAAACTGCTTCATTTATTCCCATTTTTCTAGTGCGTAATGCATCCCTCCTACGTTTTAATTTTCTGCCGGCAAATCCCTTCACGTTTATTCCCATTTTTCTCATTCTTTACACCATAATTTTTTTTAGCATTTATACTACTTAATTTGATAATTTTTTTTTTTTTGGTCATTTTTACACCACCAAATATTCTTTTAAGATAAGTTATAAACATACCAATTAGATAAAACTACTACACAAACAACTATTTAACCCAAAAAATACAACTTCAAAATAATGTCTATCATGCCACAATAAAATGTTGTTCAACAAAAAATCAAACTAATACATATCAAATATTCAAACTACTCATATGACATACCATCATATGGAAAAGTTGGATATGCATTTAGATCAGGTAAGTTGTTTTCATTATTCATTTGGAACACATGAGTAGAAGTTGAAGTTTTTGGGGTTTGTGATGATTCCACAAGCTCAAATCTTGAAGGATCTCGTGCAGTAGAAGTTATTCCTTTTTTTCTTTTTTGATTTTGGAGGTCTACCTTTTGGTCGACGAATCATGGGCTCAAAAAACGTATCAGATTCGGTCAGAAGTTTAGTAATCATAGAAGTAGCAAATTCTTTCTTACTTAGAGGCCACATTTGGTATCTTGAAGACAACTCACTAAGCAACTCATCAAATTCGTTGTCTCCATCATTGTGTAAATCAACTTCTGAATTTAGGCACAATGTATCAATCCTCCAATGTGGATGAATGAGATCCAATGAAAGTGTCATTCTTTGCAAATCTTTTATCTTGTGAGCACAAGGAAGACCCATGGTTGCCATAAAATGACCTGTGCAAGTAATCAGTGTACCTAAAAAACAAATAGTAATTAAAGGTTAATGTAAAACTTAATGTAATATAACAGTGTAAAACAATAATTTTTGAAAATATTACCGTTTTTTCGATTTTTCATATTGTGTATGTATCTCCTTTAATGCAAAATGAGATACATTATACAAAAGCTCTCTAAAAACAGGCACATTACACTTATGAAGAACTTGGATTCTCTCACTTGCAAGTTTTAATTTAAGCTCATTGAATTCATGTTTGATTGCATGACAAATCTTTTCTTTAACTTCTTGAAAACCACCTGTAGACACTTGTAGATACAATTTAAGTTTGGCGTGAGCACCTTCAGCCTGTGAAGATGAACGATTACCAAAATGCAAATAATTTTCTGTCCAAGCACTAACAAATTTTTCTTTCCAAGGCAACCATGTGTTTTTTATATACTCAATTGCAACTTTTTTTGCCTGGTACAGTAACTCAAATTCGCCCCAATTATGCTCAAAAATAGTTGTTGTTGTTGAATATGCTACATTATTCCAACTTGACATAAATATATCAAACTCCTCAGCATGTGCAAAATGCTTCTTGCAATTTGCCAAAACATTCTTTTCAATATGCCATATACACAAAAGGTTTGTCCTGTGCGGAAATACCATCTTTATAGCATTCATTAATGCCAACTCTCTATCAGACATAATTACAGACGGTTCACGATTTTCAAGCGTCTTCTTAAACGCATTTAACGCCCAAATATAACTATCTTCATCCTCTTTCTCAAGAAAAACAAACCCGGAATAAAAAGAGGTATTGAAGCATGAAACCCCAATGATATCAAGGAGAGGCATGTTATATTTGTTTGTTTTGTATGTGCAATCCATCACAAAGATATTTGAGAAGACTTTGGCTAGTTTAATTGACAAAGGATGTGCAACGAATAAATGGGTTATATGTCCTATTGGATTATGTAGCATATCATAAACAAAACCCTCTTTTTCAAACTCTTCGAATAAGGAACTAACCATTGATCGATTTTTCAACTTTTCTTTGCGGATTTTTGCCTTCATATTGTATATAGTCCGGGAAACTGCTGGAAGTTTTTGATTTTTCTGACGCAAAGAAGAAAGAATTTGTCTTGGCGGTATGCCAGAAAGCGACATATTTTCGACACTTTGTGCGTCATCCGGTGACAATCGACGAAATGATGGATGCCCAGAGATATCAGTAGACGGTTCATGGTTGTGAGTCGTATTTTTTGCCTTAAGTACCCAAGCACCATCATTTCCCTTCTTACCTATAATTTGGAAGGGGCATTTGATCAAACGAGATCCGGTGTTCTTCTTCCTTTTATCTCCAATACACAACCTATCTCGGTAGGAACCACCTCGATCACATTGCAACGTGACATATTTATCTTTCCTTGAATCTCGAATAGATACACCATATCCTTTAGAGTAATAAAAATCCCGTACACTCTTTAGTAATTCACCATATGATTCAAATTTGGAGTTAGCTAAATAGAGTTCTTCATTTTGTATCATAGGACTTGATGAATTCATTCTCATCTGTGGAATCAATTTTTACAATATCAGACACATACACATGGAATCATACGTTGTGAATATTATGGTTTAATATTTAGTATTAACATAATCAACCACATACATACATATGAATTTAAAGAATCAAACACATACAATGATACAAATAATCTGAAAGATACACGTAAACGTTGGAAATTCTGTTTTAAAGAATCAAATACATACAATGATACATATGCTGTGCACTTTTTTTTTTGGAATTACTAGAATCACACAAGAAAAAAAAATTGAGATCACTTACCACAGGATTAGAGAGCCAAAGGACAAATAAGGAGGACAAAGAAGAAAGAACTAATGTAGCAACAAGGTTTGCCGGCAGAAAATTAAAGCGTCGTAGAAAGGATTTGCCGGAAAATTAAAGCGCCGTGGGAGGGATTTGCCGGCAGAAAATTAAAGCGCCGTAGAAGGGATGTATTAGGAGCCGTGACCACTAGGGATCTTTGTGTATCTTAAAAAAAATTAATTTTTATTGAGGGGCAAATTTGTCCATTTCTTATAATTTTCCGTGGATGGATCAATTTTTGCCGTGGAAATATCAACGCCCATTTTATAATAATACATTAACTCAATTTTTTATAATTAATGGGATGAAAAGATCCTAATTTTTTGTAATAATTTCGGAAATCCGGAAGACATGCACAATCATAGTTGGATATAAGTATTTATAAAAGAATTTCAAAACACAATTCCAGTATCATTGAGTGATTTTTATAAAATTTTACATTTAAAGAATAGTCAAATTTTCGATTTGTTTACAAATACGTATAGTGTAAGTTAGTTCATGAGAATTACCTAACTGCACACATTTTTTAGCACATTTTTTAGTTTAAAGTCTTATTAAAGTTTAGATATAACATCAGAATTGTGCCCAATTGCAAACACACTTGGTTGTAATAATGGAAAGATGAGTTACGAAGGAGGGGACATATCCTGTATGATGTTGCTAAGTTTTAATCCCTTAATAATTTATTAAGAAGCATTCATGTATAGTTTCTTTCTTAAAATGTTTATGTTATCGACATGATGTAACAAAATAATGGATGGTTTTCATGTCCAAAATAAATTAGAGAATAATTTTGTTTGATTATTTAAAGCAAGCATTGTACCTTAAAAAACAAGGATGCAGGGTACATCAGCCAAAAGTACATGACATGTTTTACCCCTCAGTTAATCCCTCTGCATCTCGATCTCGAAAGTAATTTTTGCAATGATATCATATCAGTTTACCCATTAAATTTATAGGAGTTTATATAAATATTATATACATGGTTGACATTAGCTAATAAAATAGTAAAACAAAAGGTTCGGACCTAGTCTTGAATTAAATCTTAACATCAAAATTTAAGGTTAATATGAAATGTAGACAAATCGTATTCCATATATATTATTAAATAAATATTTTATGAACTCTAAGTCATTCAGGAGTGGGCTCACACCGAGTATTATTTTTTTGCCTGTCACCTCAACATTTAGTCAGCACCTCTCATTTCTCTCATCACACATGTAAATCGTCACCTCTCACTAACACGAAATGTGCACCTATGCATTTTTTCAAAAAAAAAAAGGTCGTTTTTTCGGAAAAAATTTTCAGCGCCCCAGGCCAATTTTGAGCGTTTTAGAGACCTATGTGGTCGGTTTTTTGAAAAAAAATATCGGTTTGGGAGTTTTCGGGGTGAAGTTGGTTCTCAAAAGATCCTAAGTGTATATATATATATATATATATATATATATATATATATATATATATATATATATATATATATATATATATATATATATATATATGATCAAATGAGAACCATTATTTTCCTAGAAACCTAGGAACCTTTTAACTGAAATTTGTTTTTTTAAAAAAATGACATAATACACCTAGTCGCTTATATTTAAGACTTTTTGTCAAAAAAATTGAAAAATAATATGTATACACGAAATGTGCACATATGCACTTTTTTCGCAAATGTGTATATTATCACGTTTCGTGCATATGTGCACATTTCGTGTATATATATATATATATATATATATATATATATATATATATATATATATATATATATATATATATATATATATATATATATATATATATATATATATATTTCAAATTTTTTTTACAAAAGGTCTTAAATATAAGCGATTAGGTGTATTATGTCATTTTTTTTGAAAAACAAATTTCAGTCAAAATGTTCCTAGGTTCTTAGGAAAAAATGGTTTCCATTTGACCTTTAGTATATATATATATATATATATATATATATATATATATATATATATATATATATATATATATATATATATATATATATATATATATATTTATAGGCAAAAGTTCAACAAGGGACTAATATAAACCATGGTACCAAGGGACTAATCTCATCCACACGATTATACAATTTACGATGGACATGCATCTACCGGATTATAAAAAAACCCACTTCGTTTTTTTCGTTTTTTTAATTTAGGGCTTATTTTTTATCGAAAAAAAATCTGAATATATAGAAATTTATAACTTTTTATCCTCTACAAATAGAGATCCATATTGATATGGAAAAAATGATTTTTTTTCCCGAAATTTCCTCTAGTTGAGATTCACATGTGAATCTGAACTGTTATTCTGTCCACTAGGGGTGAGCAAAAACCGAACCGCATGGTAAAAAAACCGAAAAACCCGTAAAAACCGAAACCGATTAACCGCAACCGAAACAATAACCGACGGTGAGGTTTTCAATTTTGAAATAACCGCAAAATTGCGGTGCGGTGCGGTTATATGACATATGCCGTACCGAAATAACCGCAACCGCACCGCAAACATAACCGCACCGCTAACTGCATAATTAAATAATGATATAGTTTTTATATTAATTAATATGTAATTGTAACTTATAAGTTTGAGAGAAATTTTTAGTATGTGGTTGTTTATTTTAATATTTAATTGGTTTAATCGTAAAACAAGTACCAAATCCATATGGTTAAAAAGACCGCACATAATAACCGCACAAAATAATCACACCAAATATATGCGGTTAATAACCGCAACCGCAACCGCAAAAACCGCAACCGCATAAAATAACCGCATAACCGCACCGCACTATTAACCGCACCATTTGGTTGTTGAAAATTTAATAACCGCATTTGCGGTTAGCGGTACGGTTTTGGCCAATAACCGCGCCTAACCGCACCATGCTCACCCCTACTGTCCACTGTTGACATACACAATTGCATATATTGTCATATGAATTTGAATAAATTTTTGTGTGAATGTGAATGAAATTAACTTATGAATCATAATATATTTATTATAAATGAATAAAATGTTGAATTGTTAAAAATTTTCTAACTAAATTAACATATTCATATTTCGAAGTATATTTAAAATATCATATGATATTGATATGTGAATCTGAGTAAATTGTTGTGTGAATGTAAATAATTTATATTGTGAATGAGAGTAAAATCATTATAAATGGTTAAAATGTTGAAGTAGTAAAAAATTGTTAAGTAACTTCTCAATACTATATGATTTTGATATGTGAATATGAATAAGTTTTCGTGTAAATATGAGTAAATCCATTTGTGAATCAAGTATATTACTTATAAATGGTTATAACATTGAAATATTAAAAGTTTTAAAAGTAAAATAATTACTCATATTCAAAATTTTACAGTTCAAATTCAAATGTGAATCTGAACTGTTATTATGTTATTCTCTGTTGACATTCACAATGACATATGATATTTTCAAGTGAATCTGAATAATTTTTTGTATGAATCTGAATGAAATTAACTTATGAATCATTGTAAATTCATTATAAATGATTAAAAAGTTGCAGTGTTAAAAATTTCCTAAGTAAATTAATCATATTCATATTACAAATTATATTTAAAATACCATATGATATTCATATGTGCATCTGAGTAAATTGTTGTGTGAATGTAAGTTAATTTAATTGTGAATCAGAGTAAATTCATTATAAATGGTTAAAATGTTGAAGTAGTAAAAAACTTATTATTAAATTTTCAATAGTATATGATATTGATATGTGAATATAAATAATTTTTTTTGTAAATATGAGTAAATCTACTTATGAATCAAATACATTACTCATTAATGGTTATAATATTGAAGTAGTAAAAGTTTTAAAAGTAAAATAATTACTCATATTTAAATTTTTACAGTTCAGATTCACATGTGAATCTAGACGAGCTGTACTTATAAAAAAAATTATTTTTTATATATCAATATGGATGTCTATTTGTAGAGGACCAAAAATTATGAATTTTGGTATATTCGGTGTTTATTTTTGAAAAAGAATAATGTCGAAAAATAAAATAAAAACCAAAAAATGAAGTGGGTTTTTTATTATAGTCCTCTACATGTGCGTCGACGTAAGAAATTTACAACCTATTTTTTGGCGTTTGATGATTTTGATTCCGACGATCGAGATTAGTCCCTTGGTACCATGGATAATTTTAGTCCCTTATTTAACCCAACTATATATATATATATATATATATATATATATATATATATATATATATATATATATATATATATATATATATATATATATATATATATATATATATATATATATATATATATATATAATAAGCGGCGTTTAAAAAAGAATACCATATCTGGTATGATGGTTGAGGGGGGCTGGTCTTCGGATCCTAACATCTTGAAAGAGGAAGCACTTAAGTATTTCGAGGATCTCTATGCTGATAATTTAGGTTCGGGCGTCTGCAGACCTTCATTTGTCAGCAACTCGTATTGCAAGCTGTCGAGTGAAGATGCCCAAATGCTTGAAGAAGGTTTTAAAGAAGACGAGGTTTGGGTTGCTGTGTGCTCATGCGATAGCTCCAAGGCCCCCGGTCCCGACGGGTTTAATTTCAAGTTCGTGAAAAAGTTTTGGGAGATTATTAAAGGCGATTTGATCAAGGCTTTGCAGTGGTTTGGGGAGTCGGCTCAAATAAGTCGAGGATGTAACGCCTCATTCGTGACGCTCAACCCAAAAAAAACGACCCGATGCACATGAAAGACTTTCGCCCGATTAGTCTAATCGGAGTATATTATAAGATATTGGCTAAACTACTGTCCAATAGGCTCAAGAAAGTGATCGGTAAGCTGGTAGGGGAAGAGCAAAATGCATTTATTAAAGGCAGATTTATACTTGATGGAGTTTTAGCGGCGAAGGAAACTGTTAGTTATCTTAAAAAAGAGAAAGGAAAGAGTGTCGTGATCAAGATAGATATAGAAAAAGCATACGATAAACTAAATTGGAATTTCATTTATGACTCGTTAGCCTAGATGGGCTTTGGAACAAAATGGTTAAGTTGGATCAAAGCGTGTTTGGAATCTGCTACAGTATCGGTGTTAGTGAACGGGTCCCCTACGAAAGAATGTAGAATGTTTAGAGGCATCAGGCAAGGCGATTCGATGGCCCCCTTCCTTTTTATCTTGGCGGCAGAAGGTTTAAACTAGGCATGCAAATATGGTGTTGCGAGAGGGTTAGTGGAGGGAGTAGAAGTCGGAAGAGATAGAGTTAAAGTCTTTCATCTACAGTATGCAGATGACATGCTGGTGTTCGGGAAATGGGATAAAAGAAATATTGAAAATATCTTAAAGTTACTTAAATGCTTTCATCTTGCATCTAGATTGAAATTCAACTTAAGTAAAAGTAATATTATTGGGCTAGGAGTAAGGCATAGAGAAGTGGAAACATTGGCAAAAAGTATGGGATGTTTGGCGGACTTACTTTCGTTGAACTATCTTGGCCTACCAATAGGTGTATCCATGAACAAATGTAAGAACTGGGAAGTTGTAATAGAAAAGTGTAAACGCAAGATGTCAAGTTGGAAAGCGAGGGCTCTATCATTCGGTGGTAGGCTTACTTTGGTTAAGTCGGTTCTCAACAGTCTTCCGTGGTATTTTTTCTCACTGTTCTGTGCACCCGCGAGTGTGATAAAGAATTTGGAGAGTGTGAGGTCTTCATTTTTCTGGGGTGGGGGGGGAAAGACACAGAAAGTTAGTATGGGTTAAGTGGTCAAAAACAATCTCAGCTTTCAATCTAGGCGGCTTAAATATTGGGTCCTTATGGGCACAAAATTTGAGTCTCCTTGGCAAATGGTGGTGGCGATTTCATGCAGAAGAAAACAGGGGGAAGGGGTCTGTGGGTTAAGGTAATTCGAAGCCTTTATGGGTTGAGTGGTGGTCTAGATGGATCAGGGGTTGGTAGTAGTACATGGGGCAATATTGTTAAGGCCGGGTTGGAAATCGAGAAGTTGGGGATCCAGTGGACAAAGTCGTTTGGGAAGCAAGTAGGTAATGGGGAAGACACGTCTTTTTGGGTTGATAGATGGTTGGGTAATTTCAGTCTGGCGAGTAAGTTCCCGAGACTATTTAGGCTAGATAAGAATAAAGCGGCTCTGGTTAGCGATAGAAGAATTCTAAGTAAGGAGGGAGGTTGGGAGTGGAGGTGGGATTGGGTCTATCAGCCGAGAGGTAGAACCAATGATGAATTAAATAATCTACTGGTGCTGCTAAACTCGTTCTCAGCGGATCAAAGGCAAAAAGACCGGTGGAAGTGGTTCTTAGCGAAGGATGGGAAGTTTGAGGTTAAAAAGCTTAAAAAGCCTTGTGGAAGAATTGGTACAGATCCCAGGAAATTCAGCAATATGCCCAACACTTTGGTCAAATATAGTCCCAAAAAAGGTAAGTATATTTATTTGGAGGGTTAGACACGGTAGCATCCCGGTTCGAGTTCAATTGGATCGAAGAGGTGTGGATTTACCGTCCTTACTCTGTCCAATGTGTAACGAGTGTGTAGAAAATATTGATCACGTTTTGGCTCGTTGTCGGGTGTCGGCCTCGATTTGGGAGAAAGTCTTTGATTGGTGGGGTTTAACAGGTCACGGACATGGGGATGTAATTCAATTGATTTCAAACAACGGGAAAAGGAATTGGAAGAAAGAATCGAAGGAAATCTGGGAAGCGGTTGTTTGGTCGACTCTATATCTTCTTTGGTGTCACAGGAATGCAACTATATTTGAAAATAAAAAGACGTTTGAGGAAGTTCTGTTTAGTGTGTTGCAGTGGAAATCGTTCCTTTGGTTTAAAGCGAGATATAATAAGGTTAGTTGGAACTGGTTGCTTTGGCGAATTGATCCGCACGCTTTGTTTAGTGTATAGTTAGTTGGGAATAGTTGAGTCGGTGTGTTGTTGTACTGATCTAGAAAGGTTCGGTCATATAGGGAATTGTCTCATTTACCCTTATCTTTGCTTGTAGCTCGCAAGCTTGTTCTGGTAGTCAGGTAGCCTGAGTTCAAACCCTGGCACTAACATAACAAGGAGTAATTTAGGAGTAGGATAAATTTGCCGTTCTAAAAAAAAAGATAGCCTGAGTTTTGTTAAAAGCTTGTACCCTGTGTAATCGTGGTTAGTGGAATAAAATTGCCTGCCTTTCAAATTTTTTTTTTTTTTTTTTTTATTCTTAAAAACCAAATAAGCCAATAATAATAACCGTAATCAATCTCAATTCTCACCAAATGTTAAAGATCCATTATATAGCGCTTAAAATCAAAATAATCAAATAATTAAACTGATAACACACATCCAAACTTCTATATGATGTGCTCATTTTAAGATATCAACGAAAATAATGTAATTATGAACTTTGTGTAAATTAGTTTTTATTTTTGTTTTTTTGTTTTTTTGTTTTTGTTTTTTTTTCTTCTATATTAAATATTTAACAAACTATGTTAAAAATATGCATACTTTGTTTTCTACTACAACGAGCTCATTTTACTGATTTAAATTTGGGATTAAAAATTTATTGTATTATTATTATTATTCAATATATATTAGTTAAACAATTTAATTTTAGTTTTGGAAATTGTTTTGTAGAATAGGAAAACATAAGAAATTAACTATTAAGCATTAATTCACCGTCGGGTGTTTTGTACAACATAAAAAAAGTAGGCAGGGGATTTTCCTTGGAGGCGAGGTACAAGTGGAGGGGAAAGGCTCTCGCGTCATAGGTAATTGCCAACCGCCCTGGATTGCGGGGCTAAGTACCTGCAGGTGACACCAATTGCCGGTTAAAAAAAAAAAGTAGGTGGAAATTATTTAGTTTGATTATTTACAACTCATAAAATAATATTAGTTAATGTCATAATAATATACAGCATGTAATTATGCATTTATGATTTATTAATTGCTACACTTTCATATATCCATAAATACGTCAATGTTCTTTACACGAATTAGAAACTTTCTGAAAAACATTAATAAAAAATTATTTATTTTATTATTTAAGAAGAAAAAAATTAAATCCATATCAAACACGGCAATTTTCTAAGTTACTGTAAACATATATACACATTTTTCCTAATTTTTAGAAGACAAGTAATGAGTATAGTTTGGTTAAGGCTATCAGGTGTTAGTAAGAAAATTGCGGTGTCATCACATGTGACATCCAATGTTTTTTGGCAACACCGTCTAGTGGAGGAGGCAAAGCTCACAGGTATGAGCTTGGCAACATGTTTGGAGAATTGGTAAGGAGTACACCGCCCCCTTGTGAGGGGTGCTCTCACTTTTCTCTCCTCACAAAGAGCTGACGTCGTGCGAGCAATTGAGATTCAAAGCTTGTGACTCTTACGGTAAGCTTAATTGATTGTACCAAAACTAAGGGAATTGAGAGGTAATCATTTCCAAAGGTGAGAGAGGAGTGAGAGATGCTGACTAGACGTTAATATAACAAGGAAAAAGTGAGATCCGGTAAGAACCCACACCAGAAGGCCTAAGAGTATTCACATTAGCAACCCAACCCAACCCACATTTCTATTAAAAAACTAATTTCTTACTCTTCCATCTACATAACTCAACCCAACTTATGTTTTCACACTCATTAGCAACCCAATTCAATCTAGTATCTAATTTAAAAAAAACAAAAAACATATCAATATTGGTCTCATTTTGTTGCAAAAAATAAATCATATATTTTGGTTTTTGTTTTATTTTTTTTACTAAATATAAATATAGTAATTAACAAAATTAGTTTTGGTTAGGAAAATTAATTGATGCATATAAACACGTGTCATGGTGAGAAGAGGCGAGCATGGTTCGTGTGTGCGAACGGATTAGAGAAATCTTATATCCTCCTAATTTTTCCTCCTAACTATCATCCTAATCATGTGAAATAGTGACAAGTGGATTAAAATATTATTAATTTTATTGAACATGACATTTTTCATCATTTCAAATGGTTAGGAGGATAGTTAGGAGGAAAAATTAGAAGGATATAGGATTTCTCAACGGATTATAAATGATTGCTTAGTATTTTTTTTTTTTTTTTAACATTTATCGATGAGCGATTGCTTTAGCTCACCGATGACAATGGTCTAAGAAATATAGATTTTTTGAGAATTAAATTCCATTTCAAACCCCTATATTTTACACATAGATCATCAATTTTCATTTTTAATCAATTATTTTCCTATCCTAAATATTTGATTATTCATGTAATTTGATCGATTTAGGCTGTACAGTTATATGATACAATAAGTTGAACTAAATAACAGCTTGTAATCAATGATTAAGTACCGTATAATGATTGCTGATAGATTAATAATACCCTAATAATAAACGTTCTAAAAGAAGTCCCATTTTAAAGATATGTAAAACAGATATTTTTTTTTTCTTTTATGTTGTAAGATGGAAGGGTAAAACGGTAGTTCAGCAAAAGAGAGGGATAAGGGGGCGGGGGTGGGTATTGGGGTTAGCAAAAATTGGGAGCCACAAACACTGCGTACCGCAGCGGTTTCTCTGTTTGCCAATTTTATTGTTATGCAGACACATTACGCCTTCTGACTATCCAATTCAAACATCTGCCTGTTTTTACTATTTCCAACACTTGTCCTTGTTTCTGAACCAATTTTGTTATTATTTAATAAATCATTTAACAAAAGATATTATTTAAAATAAATTACTGATTATATATAATCGATAATAAGATGGTTTATTGTAATAGTTGCAGGAGTATTTTCATAAATTGATTATCTAAAATAACTATTAAAAAAAAAGACATAAATATAAGAACATAAGTAGATAAGTAATGTTCTCGTGAAGCAAAAGTAAATATATTCCAATCATCTTTTGTAAATTAACCAATATATAATTTTAGTAATCTTATAATATAGTTAGTATGAAACTAATACACAAAGCCGATTATACTGTAAATAATCAGATTACCAAAAACAAAATCCAAAATTTTAAATATTAAAATTTAAAAGGAAAAATATGGCTCTCTTTAAAACCTATACCCAAAACACAGGTGATGTTTAAGTCATACAATACTATAAGGAGGTGATGTTTAAGTCATACAATACTATAAGGAACGTTTGATATTTAGTAATCAGAAAAATAAAATAATAAAATTAAATATTGCTATAGAATGAAAAAAAAAAAAACTATTTGCTTGTCATAGAACAATGAAAAGGAGCAATCTTCATGGTCTCACGAAATCTCTTGTTTCACCTTGGCATTTATTTTGTGGATGATGTGATCTATCTTCAAGGGTGAGTAACAATGGACTTCCTAGTAATGTTGGTGGGAGAGAGCTGAAACACAACACAGAAAATGCGTCGTTAGTAGTACTCCGAGAGGTGATTCTGGATATACACTTCGATGATCAAGCTAGTAGCAATATAACAGAGTATGAATGAGTGGGAGTATTTGTTGTATGTACCCTTTGGAATGTTCGTTCTGCTATTTATACATGGGTGAAGTGAGGTCAGCTGTTATGAAATATTTTCCTTGAGGTCCCATTTTGTTATTTGTCAACGGGCTATGCACGTGTGGTTGTTGTGCACGGTGCATCCGTGCTGAAGGCTGTGCACTGCATCTCCGTGCTGAGAGTTGTGCACGACATGTGCTGAGGGTTGTGCATGACATGTTCGTGAGGGTATTTGCTAGCTTTCTTCAGTCGGAGGTTAGCTTAGGGTTTCCTAGGTTAGCCTAGGGTTTTCTGGGATATGATAGATACATCATCAAGTTCCCCTAGTCTTTGGGAAGCAATGTGTTAAGTTTTGGAATTATGTAAATGATTTATTAAGAACGTATGGTTTGCTAGATTGAAAGCAAGACAAAAATTGGATTCGGTTTTATTAGTCAATCGTAGAGATTGGAATTGTGAATTTCAACATTTGATAATAAATGAATAATGAAATCAAACTTTTTCTAGTGTATACTTTTGCATAAATGAAAGTAGAACCAAAGCTAGCTAAGAAAAAGTGATAGAAATATTAAAGACTATAATGACTAAAATAGTCGCGTTGAAACTAAAAGTTTCTATTTTTGTCTAAATGGAGACCCATGAATATATTATTGAATTGGAATGAAACTTATGAATGTTGGGAACATATTAGTGATAATATGAAGGAAAGTATCAAGGTTTTGATGGTTTATATTTTTAGAAACTTTAATGATTGAAATTTGCCGAAACGACATAAATGAGCAATATTAAAGATGTTTTGACATCTAACTATTGAAATGAGCTCATAAAGAGGTATGAATTTGAATTTCCCTAAAATAACATTGTAGAAACCCGAAAATATAGTTTTTGGTCAAAATGGGACAAAAAAGGCAAAAGTATCCAAAATGATTATATACTTAAGGCATCACTTACTCAGGGTCATACCCTAAGTCTATACTAGGATGGAAAGAACATAATCAGTCCACCCTAGCATCTTATGCTTTAGGACATCTACTTCGCGAAGGGGAATGCACCACCCAAGTAGACTCCTCTATATTCCCTTGCAGGAACATCATGGCACAGGGAAATACATTTCTATTGCTTCACATTGCTATACTTTCGTGTCTCAAATATCAGTCATTCATAAACACTTTAAGGCTTTTTCCTAAGACATTCTTTCATAACATATTAAGCTTGATGCCAAAACATTCTTTCACAACATATTCAGCTTAATACCCAATCATACTTTCAAAACATATTCAACTTAATGCCAAATCATACCTTCAAAACATAGTATCGGCTAAATGCCAAATCATACTTTCAAAACATATTCAGCTTAATCTTAAATCATACTTTCAAAACATATTCGTCTTAATGCCATATCATACTTTCGCATCATAGTAGGCTTAATGCCAAAACATACTTTCATATCATAGTAGGCTTGATGCCAAAACATACTTTCATGACATCATGTCTTGATACCAGTCAAAGCATGTGATAAGATGCTAAGGTGGTTTGATTATGTTCTTACCATCTCAGTATTGACTTAGGGTATCACCAAGAGTGATTAGGGCCCTAAGTATAAAAATCCAATTATGTTTGAATGTCAGTCAAAGTTAAAGAAAGTAAAATGAAAGTTTTATGGTAACAACTTTATTACTGAATTATTTTGAAAAGTTTGAAAGCAAAGTATTGCTATATGACTTGGTTATAAAGATTTTAATATCAAGTATTAGCATATGATTTGATTATGAACGTTTTGATAGCAAGTGTCAATACATTATTCAATTATAAACATTTTAACAGCCATCGTTATTATATGATGTGGTTATGAACGGTTTGACAGCTAGTGTCAATACATGACTTGATTATAAAGGTTTTTAAAATGTTTTGTTATGCTTGCAAACGTTTGTGTCCAAACTCATGTAGCTCACGAGACGTGTTCGTCTTACGTATATTTATTTTTATGCCATGTATCCCAGGTTCTAGACACGACGATTAGAAGCAAGTAGATGACCCGAGGAGATTGGGATTTTAGATGGAGCGAATTCTGGCTGATGTAATGGTTTGTAATCCTAACTTGCTTTCTAAGGTTTAGTTTGGTATGAAGTTGTAACCCCCGAAGTTATCTAAATATTTTTAAAACTTATTGTTTTATTGGGACCGAAATTTTAAGACATGACTTGGCGTCATGATAAAAGTTTTTAAAAGTTGACATTCTGTTCCATAACGTTCCTTGTAAAGGATGACTTAACATCAAAACAAAATAAGGTTTTTGAAATATGAGATTTTTCACATTAACTTTTATAAAATATTACACTATTTAAGGTGTATGAAAATCGGGGAGTTACATGACATTGCTATGGTATTGAATTGCCATACTATGATATGAGATGATTTTGAGGAGAGGATTTTGGCTGGTGCAAGATTGAGTACGGTGTGGAGGATGCGGGGCAAAATGCCAGAGTTTTACATTATTGGTAAGGGTATTATTGTGCTCTCCTCCTGCTCCTTCTAAAGTTCTTCTTCCTGTTTCTTATTTTTTTTTTGCTTTTCGTTTCTATGTTAACCATGTGAAGTTCCTTTACCACAGTTCTGGCTAGAGCTTACAAAGGGGAACTTCGTCACTGCAAAATGCCCTCGGTAGACATTTTTCCTCCTTATTTGGTCTTTAAATATTTTATCGACTAACCTTTGATAAGTGGCTCCCATATTTGTCAATCCAAAGGGCATCTTTTAGTAACAAAAAGTTTCACGGTCAGTATAAAATGCAGGCTTCTCTTCATCCTCCTCTTTCAATAAGATTTGATGGTACCCCTTGTAAACATCTAGGAAACATTTCCACTTGAACCCCTTCATGGAGTCCACCTTATGATCTATCTGCAGAAGGGGGTAACAATCCTTAAGACAATCCTTCTTTTAAATCGGTGTAATCAATACACACCCTCCAAGAACCATCGTGCTGGGGACCATCAATAGGTTTGCGATCCATACTAGGAATACCGCCTCCTGCAGAATTTCTGCATTTACTAGTTTTGTTTATGGTTGTGTTTCCGTCTCCAACTTATCACCTTTTTTTATTCTGGTGGTTTGGAGGATGGGCAGGGTCAACATTGAGACAATGCTCATCCAGGTCTCAGGAGACCCCGACCATGTCTACTGGCGTCCACTCAACAACATCTTTATAATGCCTAAGAAGAGAGATAAATTGGTCGTGCATACTAGGAGCAAGAGCAACGCCTATTGTTACCAGTTGATCTAGATATGATTCATTGATTATCTCTTTTTCTGATAGCGGCAGAATCCAGGAGCAACGACTTTGATGCAAGGGCACGCTTTGTATGGTTGCTACACTTTGGTCTACTTGGAATTTCAGCAGTTCGTGTATAGTAGAAGCAACAGCTCCAAAACGATACAAGCCAGTTTGCCATAGAATAACATTATATTGTGAATGTGTCCTTAAAATTGTGAACTCCAATATGATAGTTCTCCTGGAATGACCATTCGAGCTTACTATTATGAAGGGTAGGAACACTTCCCCAATAGGACAGTGCTTTGCCCCTGAAGCCTGCAAGTGTACCGAAGGGATTTCTTATATCGGTCTTTCAGTGTTACGGTAACTGTCAAGCTCAAACATAATTTATGCTCTGCTTCCCCCATCCATATATACTCTGTGAATAATGATGTTTCTAATTTCTCAATTAGTTACAAGTGGGCCATCCCCCTTTGATGGGGGGGGGGGGAGATTTCATCGTCTTAGAAAATTGCGGAGGTTGCCTTTCATGTTGTTTCTTCGCCTGCCAATGGTGAGGACGTGCTTCCGTAGTTTCGTCTCTATTACCAAAATTCCTATGTTTTGCCTCGCCTCATATTTTCCTCCTAAGGTGTTTTAGCTGATACATGTTGAGTATTACTTATCGATTTCAAGGCTTTGACAATGTTAGGTAGCTTTCCTTGTTGTAACCTTTAATCGGTCTCCTTTCTGAGCACAAAACAATTGGATGTGTCATGCTCGTAGGTTTCATGGAACTTACAATCTTTAGAATTATCCTGGGGGGGAGTAAATTCTCATTTTCCTTCGGCTGTAATTTAGATTTGTTAGTTATGGCAAGGATTTTTGGCTTGGGTGTTAATGGTGTATTGTAATTGTAACACTAGAACCTCTTATTGTCTCAGCCCCGCAAAAGGACCTTCCTCGCCGACCCCCTCCTCTGTTGTAGCTTGAATTTCCTCTATTATCAAAGGGCATACCTCTCGTCACTTCAGGAAAAAAAGAGGTTGCCTCCATGTTACCTCTAAGGTATGACATATTCTCAGTAGTGCTTTCTATCTTGCTAAATATACCTTTCCACTCTTTTTTAGCTCTTTCCTGGTTGTCGGCCTTTTACCCAAAAGCTTCCACGATAGAGGTCCATGCAGAAGATCATGTGTGAAAGAACCGATGACCCAATTGTCCTGCCCAGGCACCACAACAGTGGCATCATTGAATTATTTAAAATATGTTTTCACGAAATTCCCTTCTTTCTGTCGACAAGCCATGATGGTGTATGGGTCCTTAGAGAACTTTCGAAGCTTCATGAAATTAGTGAGAAATGCCTCTTTCAGCTCCTTGAAGTTTTTAATATTATTAGGTGCTAGGATCTGCATCTACTTGCTAGGACATCCGTCTAAAGTAGTAGCAAAATAAGTTCACCAAAAGCGGTTATTGATTTTTAGGGATCGCTTGTGCCACTCATAGTTTAAAATGTGCCTACTAGAATCTATGGTTCCGTAATACATTTTCAGGTTTGGGAGTCGAGCAGTTTGGGAATTTGATTATCATTTAATTCTCGCACAAAGAGAGAGGGTGAAATATCATTATCTTGAACAGGGTTATGAGAGGGGATAATCGGATGCATATGATTGATCATTAAAGGAAAGGATATCAGATTTAGAGACTTTGAGGTAGGGAGGGTTATAAGGAGTATGGAATTCAATAGTGTAATAGTGTTCATTGGGGGAATGGGCATGGGTGTAACAAATGGTGAAACAGTTAAAGGAGAAAACCCCTGTTAAGTGGATATGTTGATTGTACCTTCTCTTATGTGCTTGTACTTTTCCTTAAACATTGCATACTCGATGTAAGCATGCATGATTTCTTCGTCAATATTCATGGTAATTGCTCTCGATGTTCCTCCTCCCGTTATTGGTGGCATCGTAGGTAAACCTGTCCCTAATATTTGGACAATCGCGTACGGGATGGGCTGTCGTGCTTACAGGTGTTGATTCTGTCATAACCACTGTAGGTTGAGACAATGATGTTGGTGTTTCAAACGATGACATATATTGTATTGGGCTAAACAGACCGATGGTACCGAATTCGCACGAATCACTCATTCAATATTACGTTTGTGTTAGAGTTCGAGACGGATGGCGCCACTAATGTGATCTGTCTCTAGGGTTTAACAACAAACTTCCTGGTAATGTTGGCAGGGGAGAGTTGAACACAACAGAGAAAATGCGTCGTTAGTAGCACTCCAGGAGGTGATCCCGGAAGTATACTCTGACAATTAAGTTAATATTAGTATGATGGATTATGAGTGAGTAAAAGAGTAAGAATGTCTGTTGTATGTACCTTTTGGAATGTTCTTTCTACTATTTATACCTAGGTGGAGTGACGTAAGATGTCGAAGAATATTTTCCTTGATTTGGTGGTTCAATTCTGTTGTTTGTCAGCAAGCTATGCATGCGTGGTTGTTGTGCACGATACATATGTGCTGAAGGTTGTGCACGACATGTCTGTGCGTGCTGAGAGTTGTACACGACATGTCCATGTTGAGGATTATACACGTCATGTTCGTGTTGAGGGTATCTGCTAGCTTTCTTCAACGGTATGTTAGCTTAGCTTTTCCTGGGATATATGATACATCATCAATAGGAGAAAAAGATTTCTCTAATGAGATAAAATGAAATAATATATTTATAAATTATGTTTATTTATATACAACAATGTAGATCTTTTATAATATTATGACGTTGAAAAGAATATTAAAAAAACAACTAACATTATTTTTATTATAATTATATTTCAAGTATTTATCTTTTTATTTTGTAAATTATATGTTAGATTTTCCTTTTCCAACTAGTAATAAGATTGGACTCCACTAAGGCGTTGTTTGTTTAAAAAAAATAAAACATCTATAGTTTGTGGATCACGTCTACAGAAGAACAGATGAACTAAACGTCCGCAGTTTATACTAAAAATTGTTTTTTAAGTCTACAAACTACATAAAAACTGAAATTTTAAAAAGTTGATTTATTAAAACTTAAAACATCTAGTTGACAATGTAAGTTAATTATAAGGGTGGGGGAGTCCATCTAGCAACCCTCCCAACCTACACAGCACATCAGTTTCTCTTTCTCATCTCTCTTACAACTTTCACCAACTTACAACACAAATAACTCGTCTTTCCCAACCCTCTCAATATTCAATTTTTTAAAGCAATAAGTACAACCCCTTTCCACCGGCCTATGCGGGTTCATGAACCCCTTCTCGATCTATCTTTTGCCATCTTTTAGGCCACGATATCGTTATCACGGCGATGCCGGCGGCCCCGCAAGGCAACCAGCGGCCAACTCACAACGACTCCACCTAGCCTAAAAATATATTTTCTTTAGTAAAAGTTCATTTAATTTGTTCTCGATATTAATTCACAAAGAGTTATACAAATTTTGGATAGTTCATCTATAAAAATTAAAAATTATTGATACAAACGACATACCTCTATTGAAAATACAACTTCGCAGTAAGATACATAATTTTGTAGTGATACCGATAATACAAAATGTAAGATTCTACAAGTCATTTTAATTTTTAAAATTAGAATCAAATCTATAAAAAAGATAAGATAGTAGACATTATTAATTATAGAAATAAAATTGTTTAAAATAGAAATAGATGTTAAAAAGTTAAGTGATATTGTATACTTTCCGTTGATTTTTTAGTGCTTTTAAAATATATCGTTTATTTATAGACGTATAATTTATGAGCAGCATCATTGTATTTTTGAGCTCAATTATATATGAATTATTCTTATTATTCTCAATTTAGATATTTTCTCCAATTTTTTAAATAAAAGTAGAGAGAAAAAACATAATAATCATATGTCCTTTTAAAAAGATGTTGCAAGTTTTGAAATATCTTCTAAGAGAAAATAATACACATATATTTTTAGGTATGGAGTCTTTTCAAATACAAATAGTATGTAAATTGTACGTTCTCTCTATTTTACTATAATCACAAAAGAATAATCCAAAATATATTTTTAGTAAAATTTTAAATAACCTCTCATTAGAAACGTTCTATCTATTTTACTATTTCATTGGGTGATTTATTTATGTTTTGTAATTAATGATTTTAATGGATAAGGTTTGGTTAAAAGTTTATGGGAAGGGTTTGGTTGAAAGTTTGGTTTGAGAGGTAAATAATTAAATATGGTACTTAGTTACTTATTGAGAGAGTAGTTAACATGAGTTGGCACTTAATTTGTTTCAAACCCGCCTAACACAGAAAAAAGAAGATAGTTAGGCTAAAAACCATGTCAAAAGTTTTCAACTTTTTTGGTGGACTTATAGTAAAACCTAAGGCTGAAGGGTGTGCAAGACACCCATGACAACCCAAGACTCCCACCACGTCATCGCCACGTCATAAAGACTTCCAAGACTTTTAGTAGGGGTGTGCAAGACACCCATGACTACCATTTTAATTTCCACATCACATTTCTATTTTCCATTTTTTTAATTAAGACCAAACATTAAATTTAATTTAAATAAAAACATTATATTAATTAAAACCATAATATTAAAATGAAAAAAACATGAAAAAAACATTACATTAAATTAAAGAAGACAAAAAAAAAAAAATTAAACATCTCCTAAATTAATTGAAAATAAAAAACATTTCCTAGTCGTCGTCTTCGTCGGTTTCGTCGTTGCGAGTCGCGTACACGTACTCCGTCAAATCGTGTCGGAGATTGGCATTCATTTCCGCATTGTGTATTTCTAGTACACGAGTAAAGTATGCCTCGCTACCGGGAACAAATTGTGTCGGCCCCTGTGTCATATGATGAGGTTGATAGATGCAAATATTCCGACCTTTTTCTTCGATTATCATATTGTGTAATATGATAACACCGTACATTACTTTGCGTATGTTGTCGAGGTGCCATGCTCGTGACGGGTTTTGCACTATAGTCCATCTCTTTTTTAGGACACCGAATGCACGTTCCACATCTTTCCGTGCGGACTCTTGACGTTGCGTGAATAGTACCCGTTTCTCGTCAATCGGGTGTTGGTACGCTTTTACAAATGTGGAATAATTTGGATATATACCGTCGGTGAGTAAATACCCACGTGGGTATTCGGAGTCGTTCACTTTAAACGGAACGTCGGCCGATTTGCCTAGTAGGATATCGTTGAATATCGGCGATGAATCTAGAACGTTTAGGTCGTTGTTCGCCCCCGGAACCCCGAAGTATGCATGCCAAATCCATAAATCTTGTGAAGCGACCGCTTCTAGTATTAGGGAAGGTGTGCCGTGATGACCCCCGGTGTATTGTCCTTTCCACGCGTTTGGACAATTTGCCCAATCCCAATGCGTACAATCTATGCTCCCGAGCATACCCGGTAGACCATGTGACTGGTGATGTGCCGCATATAGTTCTTCAACATCGTTTCGTGTAGGTTTTCGTAAATAAATAGGACCGTATAACTCATAAATATATTCACAAAAAGCATACATACTTTGCCGAGCGGTTTTTGCCGACATCCGCAAATATTCGTCCACGGCGTCAAAAGTGTATCCATAACCCAAAAGACGAAGAGCCGCTCCACATTTTTGGTGTGGCGTAAAACCCCTTTTGCCTCGTCCGTCGTATCGCAATTGGAAAAGTTCGTAGTTGGCTTCCAAATCGTGCACGATCCGTAGAAACATCGATCGGGTCAAACGAAACCGGCTTTTGAAATCCTTGTCGTCATACACGCAATCTTCGGTAAAATAGTCGCGAATAAATTTTTCGTGTCCTTCTTCGCGGTTTCTATTTTTCGCCGCTAATCGCCGCCTTTTTTCTGGAGTTTCTGCTCGGTTCACGTAAATAGACGCGACTTCCATCATTGCCGTGAATACCAAATCATCACCCGAGTCATCAGAATCCGAATGGAAATCCATATGTATATTGAGAGGAAAATGTGTGTTTGTATGTGTGTAAAATATAAGATGTGTGTGTAAAATATAAGATGTGTGGTTATGTATTTATAATATGTAAAAAAAATTAATTTTTTTTTTTTTTTTTTACATTCCAACGGTCACCAACGGGTATATTTTTTCAAACTTGGCCGTCTTCGAGCGTTCATAGCAAGACGACCTGGGGACGCAGCACGTCGAGGACGCGGGGGGGGGGGGGGGGGGGGGGGCGGTGTTTGCCGCGTCTTTCCGGCTGATGTGGCGGACGCGTGGGGGGCCGCGTGCGGCATACCCCACAGCCTAAGGTTACATATATAAAACGGTAACTTGTTGTTTGGTTTCTTTCTACCTACTATGATTCAAACTTCAAACAAACTAGTAATTATGATATTCGGTCGTGTCATGTTTCATCTAACACTTACGTGTAACATAATATAACTAATTTATATTCTTTTAAAACATCTTAATATCTCATTTTCAATATTAACTTTAGCATCTAAAAACAAAATAAAGTTAAAAATGATCAAGATGGATCAATCCCTTTGTCGAAAATAGATCATTTTGTATTTAAGATTCTAAAAGATTGTTAATTAGATTTTTATAATAATGTTAATTACATTTTTGCACTGATCAGTCCCATTAATCATAGTTTGTTTTACATATATATTACCAATACTCGGTATAAAGAAATTTGATAGTTACGTAGTTTTATATGACACCGATTTAGGATGACATTGTTCATAGGAAGTAAACTGAAGTTAAAGAAATTTATTCAAAGTAGTAAGGGAGGGCGGAGTGGCTGCGGGTTCGTGGCAGAAGAAGTGGCGGCACTGCCGGTGGCCTTGCCACACGTACGCGGGTTCGTGATAGATCGAGCTTGACGGGTTGGGTTGGGGGTTGGTGAAATCGCCCAATACCCCCTTAATTCAATAAAAAAAACTTTTATTACACAAAAAATTAATCCTCCCGTCCCCATCTCTATAAATATCACATTTGTACCTCTTAAAAAACCACCCCATCTCCATTCTTTCTTTCTCTCAACTTCTCTCCAAACCCTTTCCATATTATTTTTAAAAAAAATCCATATTTTCAAAAAAAAAAAACTTTGTTTTATAAAATGGATTCTAACCGAGGAAATCCAAAAAACGCGGTTCATCGAAAAATAATAGCCGTGGGGATGTTCCTCCAACCTCATCCCCGTATTATCAAAATTACAACAAATATCCTCAATTCCAACAAACCCCAGTCCAACCAAATTTTACCCCATTTTCTTAGGATTTCGGCCAATTTCAACAAAGTCCTACCCAATACCAACAACATCCTAGCCAGTTCCAACAAAGTCCCGGCCACTTGAACACCTCTCAATGGTACGCCCGAGGCATATGTCATTTTTGTAACAAAGATGAGGTGTAAGACCCAAATCCCGAGAAGTTCAAGTTTCGGGTGTCAAAGAGTCAAAGTTCGCGAATTAAAGGAAGCAAAAATGGAAAAGTGGAGGATTAGGGCATTAGCGTCGCTAATGGTAGTATTAGCGACGCTAATGTTATCAGTTAGCGATGCTAATAGCTGGCCAGGGGAGTGGGTTTGCACGATCACTGTTAGCGACGCTAACTGCTGATTTTGGGCCAAAACCCTAGATTTTCATGCTTGTGCCACATTTAAGGGTGAGGAACCCTAGGGTAGCCGCCATTTGAGTCCTTTCATCCCCCAAACTCGTCATTTTGCTCTCTCTAGCTCTCAAGGAGGATTTTTGGGTCATTTGGTGACCTTGGAAGGTTTCATGGAAGAGATTATGATGATTGGTGATGCTTGGTATTGCTAGGAGGCTTTCTTCTTGTGGGAATAGCTAAAGCTTCTTGTTTCTGGACCATTGTGAGTAAAGTTTCCACCTTTATGTGTTTTTATGGTTCTTCTTGTGATATAAGTGGATTTTTATGGATTAAATTAGTGTAATGGTCCATTTTGGTGATTGTCCATGTTTGAGAAGGATAAAGTCAGGAACTTTATGCCTTAAATCCATGATTTAAAACCTTTGGGATGGGTTAGAGAGTAAGCCAAGCTCTCTTTGGTGATTTTGATTAGCTTGGTCCATTTTAGACTTAGATCTTGTTCTTGAATTGGTGTGATGGTGTTAGAATGTTAAAGTTAGGATTTTTATGGACTTTGGGACTGTTTGGAAGGTCCCTGGATGGATTAAGACCTTGGCTGAATGAATTAAGAACTTAATGGAAATTTATCGACTATTCATAGTTAGCGATGCTAACTCGAGGAGTTAGCGGCGCTAACTGTGCCTGTTGAATTTTGTTGACTTTGACCTATGACCGTTGACTTTTAACAACTTTCACTTTTGGTCAAATTTGAGGGTTTTGGACACCGGTTATAGATGTTTACCTTGTTTGGGATTTAGGAAGTTCTAAGTGGAGTTTATCCTTATTAGGAGTTCGCGCTGTTGGGATCTGAAGAGGCGCGTGTGGAACGCTGTTGGGCTTTGCGGATCAGGTGAGTCTTCTTACTATACTATGTGTGAAGTTACATGCGTAGGTAACTTAATTACTGTGTGTAGTAATGTATGGTAGCTAGGCGTGCCTTAAGTTATTTGACTATTGAACTGATGATAGAAACCCAGTGGGTTAGGCTGTATGCTTAGGTGTCTGTGGTTGTATGTGTTAGTCGTTAGATTCGTTATGGCGACTAAAGAATTAGTTGATTATAGACAATATTAGGGCAAGCCCGTGAGTCAAAGAATGAGTTGATCATAGACAAGATCGGGGCAAGAACGTGAGTCTAGACAAGATTGGGGCAAGCCCATGAGTCAAAGAATGAGTTGATAACCCGAGAGCTGCTGCATGATCAAGGACGATGCATGACCGGTCGTACCTGGACACCCGCACCCGAGGGTGATGATTGTGTTTATCTAATGAATCGTGTGGTATTTTGGGGAACTCACTAAGCTTTGTGCTTACTCTTTCACCCTAACTGTTTTTTAGGTATTTTGCTGGCTTAAGCATTAGAGCACGACGCGACTGTACCACATCTGAGGTTTTGATGTTAAGTCTTCCGCTGGATAATGTTTGTAAATGTTTTGATAAATACGATTTATATTGTTTGAATAACAAGTTTTAATTTGGATGGTTTTATTTGGTAACCCGTTTTATGTATTTAAACCGTTTTTAAACGAAAAATTTTATTACTGGAATTGGGACGCTACATGAGGAGTCAAGCGACGAAACCCTTCCCCTCTCTGAAACACGAGGTACTGACTCAGAGGAGGAAACAATCCCAGAAACACAAGAAAAACTCCCTCACCCACCTCCCGGAAACGATATTTTCTCACCCGGTTGAGACGTCGTTCGTGGAGTGAGAATGAGGAGGCCGCCTTTACGAAGGCATACATCAGTATTTATGAGGATCAAGAACATGGAAACCATCAACGCTACGAGTCCTTCTAGGAGCACGTGTTGGAACATTTCAGCATGCAACTTGGTGGGAGCGATCAGACAAGGCATCAAGTAAACTCATAGTGGAAGGACTTTCAAACGAAGGTGAATAAGTTCAACTGCATTTACAACAATAAATGCAACATGCGTGCCAGCGGGAGAGGAGATGTGGATGTTCTAAAGGCCACACAACGTGAGTACTAGAAAATCGTCCAGGACGGGTTCGTACATCCGTGGCATGGAAAATATTGAAAGACCATGCCAAATGGCTCACAATCAAGGAAATGGGGATGAGTCCCCCACTTAAATCCTCCAAACGTAGCAAGACATCAGAGTCCAACAACTACACGACCTCCAATTCTGATGCACGTTATTCAACTCAGCCAGTCGATGCTGATGAGGTCAATGAAGTTGAACCACAACCATCATCATAATCCCGACAAAGAAAAGGGAAGAAGGTAGTTGGATCTTCATCAGTGACGGGAGGAAATTATGACCATTGCAGATAAAATATCCAATCTCGCCAACAATAATGAGCTAGAAGTGCATGCGAAGCAGGACTACCATGCTAAAAAGTTAGGACTACTAGAGGAGAAAACGAAGAGGAAAGCAATGATCATTGTGCAAAAGCTAGAAACGATCAAATCCAGATGACAAGAAAAGGACATGCTCTTCTTTATTCGACCCCATGAACATTAGACTGAAGGTGAACTAAGTGCAGTTATTGCTCGCAAACAGAAACTAGCACACCTATATGTTAGGATATATAGTCTATTTTAGGTTTTATTATCGTTGTAGGATTTTTTTGTTTTTTTTTGCAAATTAAATTTTCTTTTTTAATTTAATTTTAATGTAATGTTATTTATGTTAGGTTTTCTGCAATCTATGAACTAAAATCCTAAGTTCACATGCAACCTAGAAAGGATCTATGTTTTCTATCCTTGAACATATAATAATAATTCTAACGGCTAACAGAAATTTCTAATAACGACTAACAGAAATTTCTATATAAAACAATTAATAAAACTAACATTTAGTTTTATTCTTGAAGCCGAGCAGCACAAGTGTCCTGCCTCAAATGAGATCACACCCAAAAGTCCAAGCAGAGGTTAACTATCTTAACCTCTTATTAAGAATGGCTCGCTATAAAACCTTAGAGAAGGATTATAGACGACAAGGAGAGAAGAGAAATTCCAAGGAGATAATTTGGAATGGTACAAGTTTTCAAGTGATGGGGAGAGGCTTATTTATAGTGTTCAACTTTTGAACAATTGCATTCCAGCCCCTGCACTTATAATCAATTTAGCCCCTGCACTTTTAATTAATTCCAAATTAATTCCAATTAATTCTGATTAATTCCAAACTAGTTTATCATTTATTATCACATAATAAATTAACGAACTATTTATTTCTCTCTCTATTTAACCTTGATGCCGGTTGGACTACCAAGGGCAACCCAAATGGACTTTGCTTCTATTAATAAGATAAATACAAATTATAAGTCATGGCTTAGACACCTAATCCAACAGTCTCCCACTTGGATAAGTCTATGACTTTAATTGTCCATTTATCTTCAGATTAATTAGCAAACTGTAGCTTCCTAGAAACTGCTGCCGAACTCTGACCTAGTCAGTTCTGTCCAAAGATAAGTGATCAGATGATCCTTCGTCCAACTAGATATTTTTCAGACTCAAGACATGGATAAAATCAATCTGGTCTGATTCACTGTTCATCGATTTCCTATTTGTATATGACTCTTAGACTACCAATTTAGTCCCGGTTGGCCAACCATTTTAGTCAACTTCAAATTCATCGAGAGGCCTACAGATATCTGTTCCCCGTTAGGGTCAAGGGACGAATAAACTTTGACTCATATACTTATGTCTTTTACCAGACAAATTACTCACAACAACACGTTTTATAACACCGAGTTACCGATGCGTTTTCGTATTATCAATGAACAACCGTCTAGTAAATCATAACTCATATGTCTTAGCTTAAAGATCAAAAGATATTATCGTCTCAATATTGCTCGTGATATAATCCATGAAGCAATCCATTGAGCGCGGGTTTATCCAATACTCAAATCTCCATTTCCAAGTACTCATGAATGTTGCAGCAATCTTATTGCAATGTCTAACTCCTTAGACAATCTACAACTAATTCATGACAGCCTTGCTTCATACTTACTCCCTAAAAGTATGAGCGACTGTGGATATTTGAATAATCCAATTATTCAGGAAGTAAAACATGCAAAATGAAACACAATGATATATTATTGACAAAATTAGTAAACCATTACTCATTAATAAATCTCCATTATTAAATCACATAAGTCAAATACAATAACATTGTTATAAGTTTCAAAACCTATCTAATTACAAAAACTTATATCATCTCTTAATCCAATGCTCCTAGCATGTTGATTATGCTTAATCCTACTCAGAGCCTTTGTCAAGGGATCTGCAGGATTATCTTCCGATGATACCCTCTTTACAAGGAGGTGACCTTCTTCTACCCTATGTCTGATGTAGTGGTACTTTCTGTCGATATGTCTGGACTTTCCATGATCTCGCGGTTCCTTTGTCAAGGCGACCGCACCTTCGTTAGCGCAGAACAGTTCCAAGGGCTCCTGAATACTCGGGACTACTCCAAGGTCACCGATAAAGTTCTTCAGCCAAGCCGCTTCCTTTGACGCTTCACTTGCTGCTATGTACTCTGATTCGCACGTAGAATCAGCGACTGTTTCTTGCTTGGAACTTTTCCAAGTAACTGCTCCACCGTTCAAAAGGAAAACCCAGCCCGACTGAGACCAACCACTGTCTCTATCCGTCTGAAAGCTGGCATCTGTATATCCTTCAACTCTCAAGGTATCACTGTCACCGAGGACAAACACCATGTTCTTTGTCCTTCGCAGATACTTGAGTATATTTTTCACAGCTATCCAATGCGCCCTTCCAGGGTTACCCTGGTACCAACTGACCATGCTTAAAGCAAAGGCCACGTCAGGGCGAGTACACGTCATAGCGTACATGATCGATCCTACAGCCGAAGCATAAGGTACCCGACTCATTTCAGCTATTTCTTCGTCTGTACTCGGACTTTGAGTCTTACTCAATTTTGCATTATTTTGGATAGGTAGCTCTCCCTTCTTGGAAGTTTCCATACTAAACCTCTTTAGTACCTTTTCCAAGTATGTACCCTGACTAAGTCCAATTATTCTTTTCTCCCTATCTCTCAATATTCTTATCCCGAGAATGTAAGCTGCCTCTCCTAGGTCCTTCATGGCAAAACATTTCCCAAGCCAAGTCTTGACATCTTGCAAGGTTGGAATATCGTTTCCCATGAGCAGTATGTCATCGACATACAGTACCAAAAGGGTGACTATACTCCCACTAGCCTTGACATATACGCAGGACTCATCCTCGCTCCTAGAGAAACCAAACTCTTTGACTTTCTCATGGAAACAAAGATTCTAGCTGCGAGAAGCTTGCTTCAATCCGTAGATTGATCTCTCAAGCTTACACACTTTATTGGGATACTTTGCATCGACAAAACCCTCTGGCTGATTCATGTAAACATCCTCAGTCAACTTTCCATTAAGGAAAGCAGTTTTGACGACCATCTGCTAAATTTCATAGTCATGAAATGCAGCTATGGCCAGCATAATCCTAATAGACTTTATCTTGGCTACTGGTGAGAAGGTCTCGTCATAGTTGTAACGACCGTTTTTAAAATTTTAAAAAAATGGTGTGAATAGTAACTCCGGCGTGAATAGTGACTCCGGTGTGAATAGTAACTCCGTCGTGAATAGTACTCCGACGTGAATAGTACCCGAGATATGAAGTAAGCGCTTACCTCGTGATGATGTCAACAATGATGTCGTAATGACGTCATGATGACATCGACGATGATGTCGTGATGACTTCGTGATGACATCGTGAATAGTGTTTTCAAGCCCTATAAATAGAGGCTCAACTTCTTCATTTCAACCCACAACAAACACCAAACAACCTTACGATATCAAGGAGTGTTCTGGTGAGGAAAATAGGTCGGGAGGAGTTAGGAGCGAGCGGTAGCTGGTAACGAGGTGCTCGGGAAATGTTGGAAGAGCGGAACGGGAAACGTGCCAAGGCTTTGCGAAAACGCCAATCTTAAGTGAGTAATCGCTATCGTATTTCTCTAGTAGTTTATAAGTGTTAAACTATAATATGTAGAGGTTATACTATTCGTAATTCCAAAAATAATACCGAGTGATTTACTTACGAGGATGGTGTCTAGGCCGATTACTTGGGATCTGGTTGTTGGATTTTCTGAAAGGCTAAAATGTTGAAAGGATCCTGCCACCCCAACTAATCTTCTACCTGGCTATCCTTTACTTGATAAATCACGAGGTATCATGTTGGAATTATGGAAGGGTCTAGTGAAGCAACTATGGTATAGTTAAGGAGTAAAGAGTGATAAATGTCTTACGGTGTTAACAGTTAAAGAGGGAATACGAAGTAGAGATAAACGCTGTAGTCGACTATAATCAGGTGAGTTTCTCACTACATTGTGTGGACGTTATATGTCCTTTACTGTATTTTGTGTGCTTATAAGATGTTTATAAGATGTTGGTGAATAGTACCAAGTTGTGTGTATATTATTGATATATATATCTTTCTGTTATAATTGTATGGGTTGGGTTATGGTGTGTGTGGGCTCGACGTACTGAGTAATATAGAGATACGTGCAAAATACACTGAGCAGATACGCATGACTCGACGTACAGGGTATGCACGACTTTAAGTGCTGAGCAGGGGAATTAGATTTACTGAGCAGATACGTATAGGAGGTTATAATCCAATATACTGGGTAGAGCAGATTATGTGACGTGTGGTTGTATTTTTCATGTTAGGAGTAAAGTATGTGTAGCTGATATGCTGTGTAGTTGTTGGAACTCACTAAGCCGTGTGCTTATCCTTTCCCTTTTAAATTACCATTTCAGGTTGTACAGGTGAAAATGACGGACAGGCATGACGGGTACACACTGATGCTGCTTAATTGGGGATTCATGCGGTGAATTGATTTTTAAAATGATTTCTAAATATCTTCAAAATGTTAATTATTGAATAAATTGATATTTATTTAAATAAAGATGTTTTATTAAAAACCGGGTGTTACAATAGTCAACCCCTGGGGTTTGAGTAAAGCCCTTCGTAACCAGTCTTGCCTTGAAAGTGTGTACCTTTCCGTCCATGCCGGTCTTCTTCTTGAAAATCCATTTGCACCCGACTGTCTTTCGACCCGGTACGTTGTCAACCAAGTTCCAAACTTGGTTGTCATACATGGACTTGATCTCGCTATCCGTGGCCTCTTTCCACTTGGCAGACTCAGGGCCCGCCACTGCTTCCTGGTAGTTAGCTAGTTCATCCAAATTTATCAGTGTCCTATCACTGACAAACGTGTCCCCATCCGAAGTTATATGGAACCCATAAAACTCTGGTGGCATGCTAACCCTACCGGAACGCCTAAGAGGTAAGGATACATCTGTCGGACCAACATGAACTTCTTCCTTATGTTGGTTGCTAGTTTCTCCTAAGGTTGCGTCATCTGATGACTCTTGAATTTCTTCCAGATCAATGGTACTCCCACTGTCCTCTTTGAATATGAGCTCTTTCTCTCGAAAGACTGCTCGTCTAGATACAAAGACCACGTCCTTGCTCGGTCTGTAGAATAGATATCCAAAGGATTGTTTGGGATAACCAAGGAAGAAACACATTTCGCTTCTTTCTGCGAGTTTGTCTTGAGTCTCTCGTCTAACAAAAGCCTCACAACACCAGACTTTGATATGTGCCAACGAGGGAACTTTTCCCGTCCACATTTCATGAGGTGTTTTAGCAACCTTTTTAGTAGGGACAAGATTGAGGATATGGGCGGCTGTCTCTAAGGCATACCCCCAGAAGTGAATGGGAAGTGAAGCTTGACTCATCATGGAACGAACCATGTCCAATAGGGTTCGGTTGCGCCTCTCCGCAACACCGTTCAACTGTGGTGTCCTGGGAGGTGTCAACTGCGAAACTATTCCGCATTCCTTTAGATAGTCTAGGAACTCGATACTTAGATACTCTCCGCCTCTGTCGGACCTGAGCATCTTTATCTTCCTGCCTAATTGATTCTCTACCTCATTCTTAAACTCTTTGAACTTTTCAAAAGTGTCAGACTTTTGCTTGATTAAGTAGATATAACCGTATCTACTAAAATCGTCAGTAAAGGTTACGTAGAACCGCGTGCCATCCTTTGTGGTTGATCTGAATGGACCACACACATCCGTGTGAATGATGTCCAGCAGACCCTCACCTCTTTAAAAAGACCCTTTGAAAGGTGATTTAGTCATCTTGCCCAACAGACAAGATTCACATACATCATCCGACCTGAGGTCGAATGATTCCAACACTCCATCCTTTTGGAGTTGGGCGATGCGTTTCTTGCTGATGTGCCCGAGCCGACTATGCCACAGACATGCCTTTTCTACACCACTAGTAGAATCAATATAATTTACACTATGTCCTAAATTGTCAACACATTCAACGGTTTCATACACACCATCACAAGGATAAGCAGTAAAAATCAAAATACCATTTTTGAAAACAGAAATCGAACCAATTTTATTAACAAAAGAAAATTGAAATCCTTGTCTGAACAATGCGTGAAATGAAATAATGTTTCTTGCCATTTCTGGCGAATAGCAACAATTAATTAACTATATACTAACATCACTACTAAGCACTAAACTGTAAACGCCGATCTTGGTAACAGGGGACGATCTCCTATTGCCCATGATCAAGTTCAGTCTACCGTGCTCCACCTCCCTGCTTTTCTTTAGGCCCTGCAGATCAGAACAAATGTGAAAACCACATCCTGTATCAAGGACCCAAGAATTAGAAGATGGTGAGTTTTTAGAGATAGTGTATATACCTGCTGTCGATGGCTTTACTTTCCCATCCTTGACATCCTGCAAGTATTTGGGGCAGCTTCTCTTCTAATGGCCCTTTTCTTTGCAGTAGAAACAGTTGGCTTCATCGGGGTTGGCCACACAAGGAATCTGGGAAGACTTGGTTCTCGAGTCATTGCTTGATGACCCGACTTGAACCTTTTCCCTCCAATTTTGCTTAGGAGGGCCCTTCCTCTTCTTTCTTTTGCCACTTCCAATGGCTAGGACGGGCAGATTAACCGAGGGTACACTTTTACCCTTTATCCCGTCTTCAGCAACTCGAAGCATGCGATGCAACTCAGTCAGGTTAGCCTGATTGTTGTTCAAATGATAAGCCAGCCTGAACTGGTCAAAAGAACTCGGTAGGGAGTTAAGCACTATGTCAACGGCCAACTCCTCCGGTACAGGCATCGCAAGCTTTCTAAGCCGCTCCACGTAACCTTGCATTCTTTGCACATGAGCGCAGATGGACTCTCCATCTTTAGGTTTGCTGTTCGTGAAGTCCTTGACCACCTCGCACCTCTCGATGCGCTCTTGCTTGCAGAACTTTTCCGCAAGCTCCTTGTGCATCTCAAAGGGCCAGTAGTCTTCGTATATCCTTTGCAATTCGGGGTTCATTGTGGCAATCATGATGCAGGCCACTTTGGTCGCATTATCAGAATGTTTTTGGTACGAGGCAATCTCCTCGGGAGTAGCAGTTTCAGAGTCAATATCGACAAGCTCGGTCTCGAGGACATACTCTTTGTTCTCGTACCTCAGAGCCATCTTGATATTTCTAATCCAGTCATTATAGTTTGTCCCGTTCAATTGAACCTTGGAACACAGTGAGAGGATAGAGGGAACACTGGAGTTTGAGTGGGGAGCGGATTGATCAGCAGAAGACATCTATAAAAGAAGGTAAATTTAATTGGATACTTGTCGGTCCTTATAATAACCCAATATAAAATAAGGCTAGGATCCAACTATAACAATTTGCAACATAGAAGAGGGATGTCGTAATCTATAAGCAAATTTTATAAAGGTAGGCGAATGACGATTCAGCCAATTCCACCGCGAAAAAATAATCTTATTATAAATGGAATTCCTAGTTTCTTTTGAGATTTATTGAACTGTTCAATAGCATGTTTAATCTTGGATATGCCCCACCGTTTGTGACTGGGATGCCGAGGATCACAAACCGGGTGTGAATAACCATGCAAATTAGCTTGGTACTCTCGGGGTCCATTATCATCTCAAATTGATGTGCCGATAAACCACACACGCTCCATCAACAATGATAACACCCGAGACACCCATTGCCACTCTTTATTGAACCCCCATTGGTGTGCCGGTAAACCACACACGCTCCACCAACGTTTCATAAAGTGCAATGTGCAATTTCATGGGTTAGCATCAAATTCACATTTTTTTTAAAGTAACTAGATTGAGATTTTTATGAAATGTTCCAGTACTTTCAATAACGGCATTATACTTAATGAGAATTAGGCAGTTCTATCAAACCCGTTCGGCATTATACTCCAGCCCCTGCACTTATAATCAATTTAGCCCCTGCACTTTTAATTAATTCCAAATTAATTCCAATTAATTCTGATTAATTCCAAACTAGTTTATCATTTATTATCACATAATAAATTAACGAACTATTTATTTCTCTCTCTATTTAACCTTGATGCCGGTTGGACTACCAAGGGCAACCCAAATGGACTTTGCTTCTATTAATAAGATAAATACAAATTATAAGTCATGGCTTAGACACCTAATCCAACAGTCTCCCACTTGGATAAGTCTATAACTTTAATTGTCCATTTATCTTCAGATTAATTAGCAAACTGTAGCTTCCTAGAAACTGCTGCCGAACTCTGACCTAGTCAGTTCTGTCCAAAGATAAGTGATCAGATGATCATTCGTCCAACTAGATATTTTTCAGACTCAAGACATGGATAAAATCAATCTGGTCTGATTCATTGTTCATCGATTTCCTATTTGTATATGACTCTTAGACTACCAATTTAGTCCCGGTTGGCCAACCATTTTAGTCAACTTCAAATTCATCGAGAGGCCTACAGATATCTGCTCCCCGTTAGGGACAAGGGACTAATAAACTTTGACTCATATACTTATGTCTTTTACCAGACAAATTACTCACAACAACACGTTTTATAACACCGAGTTACCGATGCGTTTTCGTATTATCAATGAACAACCGTCTAGTAAATCATAACTCATATGTCTTAGCTTAAAGATCAAAAGATATTATCGTCTCAATATTGCTCGTGATATAATCCATGAAGCAATCCATTGAGCGCGGGTTTATCCAATACTCAAATCTCCATTTCCAAGTACTCATGAATGTTGCAGCAATCTTATTGCAATGTCTAACTCCTTAGACGATCTACAACTAATTCATGACAGTCTTGCTTCATACTTACTCCCTAAAACATCTCGATGATTCATTTTATCTTTAAGCAAATTTTGATTTATTTTTCGGTCAAATTTAGTGAAGCATCACATTAATGAATCATCGTCCGATTTCTTGAAGATTTTTTTTTGTGAATCATGTTTTTCTTGTATCATATAATGATTCATTTCATTAGTTCGTTAAAAAAAGATACAAATGAAACATTTTTTACCCTTCGTACCAAAATTTTTATTCTTACCAGTAATTTTCATTCCTTCCAAATCCTTCAAATCGGAAGGAAAGTTAGGAGGTAATATTATGTCTCCCATTGCTTTATCTTCTTTCCACTTCCTTCCGTAAAAAAACTCGGGAACATAAAATTTTTCTTTTTCCTCTCAGTTCAACCCACTTCTCTTCCTTTCTCTCTTTAAATGAAACTCGGGAACACAGCGTAAAGGAAAATATGTGTGTTGGTGTTGAAGTGACTTTGATGTGGAGCTATGGATTATAAAGTGAGTATACATTGTAACATGATATCTTTATATTTCATAATTTCATATAAATAATATGACTTATTACAATAACTCAATAACTTTTTTGGTGTTGTTAAATGCACTTTATTCTAGCATATCCTAATCTAAGTAAAACGTAATGACGCCCATTAGCCGCTGAATAACTTTCAAGACATAGTTAAATACATTAATAGAAAATAGTTAAAATTTGGATAGAGCGCATTTTGAAACTAGTTTTGGGTGTAAATAAAAATTGCCTAAATATTTATGTTGAATTAAACTCATACTTTTTCATAATAGTTTCAGAATAATAATATCATATTACAAATTGAACAAATAATAATTCATATTTCCTATTTACTTCAAACAGAACGTGTATTGATACATACTCAGTCACTTTAAAACTCAGAAATATTTTTATTAACTTTAACATTTAATTAAATAATTTTTTTAATAATTATGTCATAAATTTACTTTTAGAACATTTTTAATAATCCATGGAATCAAAAACTTTATTACCACATATTTTTATTAATTTTAACACTTAATCATGCACATTCTCCAATAGTTAATCTTTTTAATAGAGTTTATAAATTTAATTAATGTATCATCATTATCTAATATATTCTATAAAACATTCTCATTTGATTTGTTGTATACTAAACATACATCATATCTTAATTTGAAATAATTTAGCAGAAAATATTATCAGATGTTAATATTTATATAAGTTGAAATATTATAATTCACCATTTCAGAAAAAAATATATATTAAAATATCATGTTTGGAAAAATATATCATAATACACCATTCGAAAGAATATATTATCATATCTCGTTCATTAAATATTTAATTAAGTTAATTGATGGTAAAGAAATAACCAAGATTTATAATCTAAATAAAATTAAGTAGATAAATTGAAATATTATTTTAGGAGGATTGGATAGATAAATTTTAAAAGGATATTCTTTATTTAGGCACTGTCTGACGCGTTAGTTGAAAATATAGTTTATCAATAATCTATCTTAAGCTAGTTTATCAATAAGCTAATTTATAAACTAATTTATAAGCTATGATAAACTATTTTTATGACATTACCAAACACTAAATTATAAACTCAAAAAAAACTACATTATGTATTCTGTTTGACAAAAATAAACTAGCTTCTAAGTTAGCTCATTGTAATTTAACGTTTGATAAAACCAATAAAATAGTTTAAAAAGTAATTTATAAGTTAAAAGCTAGCTTATTAGCTGAGACGCCAACCAGAACTTACAAAATAATAAAAATACATACACCAGTTTATTTAAAATGATAATGGTAATTAACTGTAAAAAAACTTTCATGAAATGCCGTAAGTAACTAATATTCATATTTGATTATTAGATTTTTAACATAAAAATCAACTGAAAAGAATAAAACATATTTTTAAGGAAAAGATCATTCTAAAAGTCAAAGGATGAAGAATCAGAAAAACTCAAAAGAAGGCAGAGCCACTTTTCCGAGTCACGTGCGTCTTTATGTAAGCTCAGTCCTGTGCTCTACCATAGTAATAGAAGCTACTACGCTTTAAACAAATTTACCTTTTGGCCCACTATTTTTTTGTTTTATTCATTAACAACATTTCTTTTAATATATTTCCTTCCATTAAGTATATTCATTAATTATATTCAAACATATGTGAAAAAAAGGTACAATGATACACTGTTTTTTTTAATTTAAAACCACTTATTTTTCTGGAACAGAATTGAAACCATTTATTTTTATTTTGTTTATTAAATAGTATTATAATGAATCAAAGATAAGATGACAACCTTGTTTGAAAGATTATGTTTGATGTGTAACAAAAAATATTTCAAACATCACAAATGGACGCTTTTGTCTTAAGTTGGGAGAAAGTAGAGGAGTCCTATTTATAAGTTATACATAATTAAGGGCTTAAGTTGGCAAATTTAAAATTTGGCATAGATTATCGTGTATTTTGCTTTAAGTAACAGTTAAGAGGACGTTTATATTTATAGAAAGACGTGACTTGCTATAAAATATTCAAATCCAATTATTAAATTATTAACTGAATAATGAGAAATTCTATATTTAGAAATGAAAATTTCTATATTTATAAAAGAAAATTATATAGTTAAAATGTTAATAGATTTTTATCATCTAAAATAGGTAACTTATTATTATTTATTATAAAAAATTATTTTTATATTAAAATAAAAAATTGATATAACTTATTGATATTATCTTTAATCATATGATAAAAGAAATATTTATTAGAAAGTTGAAAATTAAAAAGATTAAAACATTTATAATAATACAATGCAATTAACAAATTAATATATTTCAAAATAAATATTTAATTTATTTTGCATCATAATTATTCATCTATCCACACTAGTTAAAAAAAGAATATAAATGTAAATACAAATATACAATTACATTAATAAATATCATCTCTAACCCGTTATATATATATATATATATATATATATGTTCATTCTTAAGATCAGTTGCTTTTTGCATTCTATATAACCACACTTAAATAACTCAATTACCTTTCAATGGACTGAGCTAACTTATGTTAGTATATGTGATTAGAATGCTGAAATAGCTAGTAAAAATAATTATTTTATGCGATTGAAGTTAACTATTTGTATAAATCACACATTTAAAGAAAACTAACTAATTACATTGAATATTTTTTTAATGTCAAAAATCTTAAATTTCAACTCATCTTAGTTGTCATTAAAGTACTACAATTCAATTTTTTTAATATATGATAATTAATTTATATTTATGATACTTAAAATGGTGAAATATAAAAATATTATATGTTTTTTCAACTCAAACTAAATTGGTTGTTAAATATTGATACAAAAATTATTAATTATAAAATACGCAATATTTGCATTGAATCTAATTAAAAACATTTCAATTGATGAAATAAATATCATGTGTTAAAAAGGCTTTTGCATTTAAGTAGTTAAATGGGAATCTATATATATATATATATATATATATATATATATATATATATAAATTTTCATGAATTTTTATTTTAAAAACGACTATATACTAATGTTTTAGAAAGCATTAATTGGTTTAAATACAAAATAATAATATATACTTGTTGATGAAACTTTATTCCGTTGGGATAGGTATCTAAGAAATCAGATGTGACCCAATCATAGAGTCTGCTAATATTAATTTGTGATCAGGTCCAAGCCGACGTATTAACGATTAAAATAACTTTACAAATTACATATACAATAAAATTAAAAAATAATTTTATTGTTAGTGTTTAAACAACTAAAACCCTAATGTTTAATTAGAATAAATTAGTATAATTAGTATGATAACATCATTAAAATATCTAACTTTCTCATAAGATTTATGATTACAAACTAATGATGATGTTTATATTGACATAATACACATACTAAAACCGTTTTCTGCGAACATTTAATTTTGAACATTATATATATAATAGAACTAAAAAAATTATCGTTACATTTAAACAATTAAAAATCTATTATTTTTTCTTGTGATAATATAATTATGATATATAACCTTATCATAACATTTATGATTACAAACTAATGATAACATCGATATTGAATTCAGATAATTATCTCACATTAATAAAAAAATTAGTTATTATTATTAAAAGGGATTTGAAAAATCATTAGAGTTTCAAATAAATGTAGTTGAAGGAAAATGCCTTTATTATAATAGATATGTACTCCATCCGTCTCAAAATGATAGTCTACAGACAAAAAACACACAGATTAAGAAAACATAAATGCATCTTACTTTTTCCCACAAAATGACTGTTTTACCCTTTCTTTGCATTTAATGCCGGCACTAGATGTGTTGGCTGTTATAATTACAGTTAGGGGTATTTTGGTAAAGATGTCATTTATATTTAGAAGTGGACTAATATTTTGGGACAAACTAAAAAGGAAACATGGACTATCATTTTGGGACGGAGGGAGTATATTATATTTTTGGTCCCTAATGATTTTAATATGCAGTATTGGTCATAAATTTACAAAATTGATGTGGTTTGTCTATATTGTTTCGAAATCCATCGTGATTGGTGTCCTAAACAGTTACCGGTAAGTCTTCTCCATGAAATGCATATGAAATAACCAACACACCCATCTTTTTTTTTTCTATTTTATACTATTATGTTATTTTATAAACTTCATGAAAGGTTTTCTGCAACTATGAACTAAAATTCCTAAGTTCACATGCAACCTATATAGATCTAAGTTTTCTTCTAGTTAAACATATAACAAATCCTAGAAGGCCCAGAAAATATAAACTAAAAGAAGAGATTAAGAAAAACCAACCTTTAGTGAAACTTGGAAGCAAAGCAACAGAAATCTCTTGCCTCAAATGCAGTCACACCCTAGCTGGAGTCTTGGCCGAAAATCCTTGGGGAAGAGAGAGTCAAAAAATCGCAGGTTTAGGGTTTGTGAGCCTCCCTATTTATAGGCTCCAAGCAGATAACCAGATAAACCTTTAGAGATAAACCGTTTGAATTTAAACAAAGATAAACTATTATCTTATTAATTCAAACCCTTTTATCCTACTTATTAAAATCGAAAATATATATGTTTCCATATATAATTTTCGCTGGTCAAACACTCACTCAAACTGTCACTTACTAACTATTGAATAATTACAGTTTTAGTCCCTGCACCTTTAATTAATTAATTTAACCACCAAATTAATTCCAATTAATTCCAGAAAAATTTCTAATTAATTATTATAGTTTCTAATTAATATATTATCACTTAAATATATTAATATACTATTTATTTATTTCTATTGATTTATTAATCACATAATAAATCAATATTTCTCTCTACCGGACTTTCTACCAAACCTCCTGCCATGAGGGCAACCCAAATGGATTATGCTACTATTAATTAGATAAATACTAATTATTAGTCATGGCTTAGACACCTAATCCAACACTTCAATGATCATTTCTACCATTTACATGGAAAAGATAATAGAGCCCTAAATTGTTGTAACCCTTTTAATCACCCACTCCTTGTCAACTGCCACCTCCATTTAACAAAGAGGTCTTAATGGTAATTCACTATAGGACTGACCATGATGGATTTTGAAACAACAATGACAAACCACACAAATACTTTTTCAAAACTTATAGAAAAAATCCAAATAAGTTCCAAGCATGCCCTATTATCTTCGGGAATTAGCATAATATATAAACATTAGTTGCACTAATGTCATGTTCAATGGAAGCAAAGTACCAAATCATCAAACATACATCACTTTGTCTAAACGGGGGTTACAAAATCAAATGCCACCTAAAACTAAACCTACATACAAAATGTGAACTAAAACCAAACACATAAACTAGTGCTTCACTATTTGACACCTAGAACACATCATATAAATAGAATACATTATATTTAATCAGTATACATATACAATACAATTGTAATGCATGTCCCCAAGTACAATGAATGTAAAGAACCGATAACATTGGTTTTGTCCCACCAAATGGACACTAATGTACTTCTCATCCGATTACTTTGCTCCTAAGGTCATTACATTGTCAGAGCTTGTTCCCAAGGACTGTCCCTTGTTTCAGAACAGGTTCCATTAAGGAACTAGACAACTAATTCGCAAAGGGAGTTACCGTTCAAGTAAAGTGTTAACGAGTGTCTAGAAAATAATATAATTTGTGGCCATGCAATTCATATACAATGATCTATACCCCAAGCACACTATTTTCCAACAATATTCATTCACACACATAAATGCCATATGTAATCTATAAACCAAATTGATAGTCATGTGTTCTCTAAAATAGAATATAATATCCAAATTGTGTATAAGGAATAATAGCATCACGTCACAAGAATTTATTGCTTTTTCCAATTATAGAAATAAGTCATAAGCTTTCCTAACTTTACCAAAATAAACAAACAAGCCTCCATGGGTTTTACCAAAATAACAAAACAAGGCTTCATGGCTTTTTACCAACACAATAACATATTTTTACAATACTTTAACCAAATCAATAAAACAAGCTTTTACCAAAACATTAACATAACTTTTCTAAACAATTTGACATGTGCCCCATCTTTAGAAAAAAGGTCACCAAGTACTCAACCTTTGGTAGTTAGTTACAACTAATTACTATACGTGTTCTTGACTTGGCACTCATTGACCAATCTTATTCCATTCCTATTCAATGATATATCACACTACGTTTAGTTCACGAGAATACACATCTAATGACAAGAACCTTATTTCAATTGATAAGCAATTTTGACTTTCATAAATCACATACTCTTTTTATTTTATAATATTAAACACAATACACTTATTGTAACATGCTAATAACTATGAGTAACATATTTATATGTATCAATTTATCAATATCGATACTCAATTTCAAGTATCTAACCAATTATCTAAACTAGAGTTTTTGGTCAAAATCCCCAATTCATCATTCCATGGATTTTAATATTAGATGCTTTATCTTGGATGCTTAATAGGAAACATGCTTGACATACTTTATACGTCATATTCATCAAGATTTTTTTAACGATATAAGCATGTATGAAATCTAGCATTCACATATTCACTTCTATTTCTGCCATTTATTCTATTAGTACGAATCAAAAGCTACAATGAAGATGATTAACTTTAATTCAGTACGTGAGACTCAAATATTGTTTCTCCTTCTTGAAATCACTTAGTTTGCTTCAACTTTGAGCTCAAGCCTCTTTAGAATCCCCCTTCCTTACTCTTGAAATGTTTAAAAAGATTTTTAAAGAGCAATGACCGACTTAAGCCTTTGAACTCTTTTTTCGGCCAAGTTACACCTGTGGTGGTTTTTGTGCTTAGAAAAATACAGGTCATATAGCTCCTCAAAGATGTCAAAAAGTTTCTACTCGAGATACATACTTTGCCAACTCAAGCAACATTTTCCCTCAACTTCAAACACTCATAACTTTCTCATACTAACTCAGATTGAGTTGATTCTTTTTTATATGTACTATTTGATCTCGTGGGTACACTTTAGAATAAAAGAAACCACCATTTTGTTGAGCTTAGGTCTGAGCTTTATAACCCCAAACATATTCTTTGTATCAACTACAAATTGCAACTTTTATATATTATTCAGATGTATTAGCAAATATCGTTCCCTTTTATTGTAATGTATATATTTAGAGTTTATCTTTCCCTAAAATAGAGGATCCCATGTATTGTATTTATACTCATTGGTGTTTAATGAGAAGGCAGGGAAAAATATGTTTTGTATTACGGTATCAGAGCATAATACCTAAACCCTAAAACTCTTTTCTTCTCCTTACGGAACCTCTCCCTCAGCCGATCTTCTCAAATTCTCCTTTACGCTTCACAGCATGAGCACCGATGATATACCTACTCCTGGTGGTGATTCTTCTCGTCCCTCCAAGTCCTCAATCCATCCTGCTTTTGGTGTAAATAACATCAAAAATTCTATCCCTGTTATCCTTGACAGAACCGATGGACACTATGCCTCATGGATGGAACTATTCAACATTCACGCCTGCGCCTATAATGTTCTCAACCACATCAACCCTAAATCCCCCCGTCCAGCCGATATCGACGAACCTACATGGCTACGTCTGGATGCCATTGTTAAGCAGTGGATCTATGCCACAATCTCTCCAGATCTACGTGAAACCATCATGAAACCTGGTGCTTCGGCTCAAGACTTGTGGGATCGTCTTCAAGAAATCTACCAGGATAACCGAGCTACTCGAGCAGTTTATTTAGAAGAACAATTTAACACCACTCGTCTTGACTCCTTCTCCAACGTTCAAGACTACTGTTCTCGACTCAAAAACATATCCGATCAACTTGCAAATGTCGGTAATCCTATTTCTGAAACCAAAATGGTTCTTCAACTTATTTCGGGTCTCACACAGGGAGGTGACTATGACACTGTTGCCACTTTAATTCAACAAACTGAACCTCTACCAAGTTTCAACAAGGCATGTTCTCAACTTCTCTTGGAAGAACGATGTCGCAGCAAACCCGTGTCTCAAATCCCGCAAGCCATGGTTACTCAGAAAGTGTCGGATTCAAGCCCCGATACCACCTCATCCCACTCCGAAAATCACAATCCCAGCACTCCCTCTCGTGGTCGTGGCAATTACCGTGGTGGTCAGCGGGGTCGTGGCAGTCAACGAGGTCGAGGCAGGGGTCGTGGTCGCTCCAGCAACACGGGTACCGTTGCTTTCTCTTGGCCGTTCCCATGGTATCAACCTTCGCCATGGACTGTACCTCCGTGCCCTTACCCAACAGCAGCCCCTGGTTCTCAAATGGGTCTTCTTGGGCCTCATCCTCGCCCTCCAAACAGACAACAACAGACAAACGGATCACAAGCTCACTTCTCTACTGATCCGATGACCCCAACCCAACTCGAGGCTGCCTTCAACACCATGCAACTGCGCCCTCCGGATAACTCCTAGTATATGGATACGGGTTCTACTTCCCATCTCACCAACGACGCAGGTAATCTTTCCCACAAAATTGCTTTAAGTAATCCGCATCCAATTCTAGTTGGTAATGGTACAAATATTCCAACTCTTGGTCAAGGTTCCACCACTCTTTCTTTTCCCAGTCGATCATACTCTCTTCGTAATGTGTTTCATGTGCCTCAAATTATTAAAAACTTGGTTTCTGTACGTAAATTTAGCACCGATAATCTTGTTTCTGTCGAATTTGATCCCTTCGGTTTTTCTGTGAAGGATTTTATCACGAAGAGAATTCTAACGAGGCACAACAGTACCGGTGATCTCTACCCCTTCACTCGATCATCTCAACGGGCTCTTACCGTTGCTCTTCATGCTGCGTCTCCTTCCACTTGGCACAATCGCTTTGGTCATCCGGGAATTTCAGTTTTCAATTTGCTTAAGTCTAGTTTTTCGAATTTTAATTCCAAGTTTAATCATCAATGTAATGCTTGTTCTTTAGGCAAACATTGTCGGTTACCGTTTTCATTATCGCAAACTATTACTTTTGCTCCGTTTGATATAATACATGCTGATTTATGGACTTCACCCGTCGAATCAAAACTTGGCCATAAATACTATCTAGTCTTACTTGATGATTTTTCTCATTTTCTTTGGACTTACCCTTTACGCACAAAATCTCAAGTATTTGAAATATATATCCAATTTCATACTTACATTCAAACACAATTTCACAAAACCATCAAATCCGTTCAATGCGATAACGGAAAAGAATTTAATAATACTATGTTTCACCAATTCTTTCTCAAAACCGGTACACATCTTCGCTTCACTTGTCCTTACACATCTCCTCAAAACGGTAAAGCCGAACGCATCATTCGTACTATCAATAACATGGTGCGAACAAATCTCTTACACGCTTCCTTGCCTCCATCTTTTTGGCACCATGCTTTGTCGTTTGCCACATACATACTCAACATTCTCCCTTCTACCACCATACAAAACAAAACACCTACCGAAATCCTCTATCTTCGCAAACCAACTTACTTCCATCTACGAACCTTCGGGTGTCTCTGCTATCCAAACATCTCCTCAACCACACCTAATAAATTGGCTGCTCGGTCAATCCCTTCCATCTTCCTCGGGTACCCACTCAATCATCGTGGGTATCTTTGTCATACCCTTTCCGGTGACAAACAAATTATTTCTCGTCATGTCACCTTCAACGAGAGTATTTTTCCTTACAAAAATCGCTCCGCCTACCCTCCATCTTCCTATGAATTTCTCGATGACATACCACCTTCTCCATATGTATCTCATCACTTACACAACCCCCCTATTGCTGCTGTCGGTTCTAATATTGACAGTCCCACCTCCAGTCAACCTCCCGCCAATTCTGATAGTCCATCTTCAGACACGCCCACTTCATCCGCATCTGACAGCCCACCGGCTAATCCAATCCCGGTTCATCATCCCATGAACACGCGTTCAAAAATGGGTATACGAAAACCAAACCCAAAATACTCTCTCCATTCTAGCTCACTCTCTCCTATTCCCACTAATCCTAAATCCGCTCTCCTTGATCAAAATTGGAATTGTGCTATGACCAACGAGTTTAATGCATTACTTAAGCAACACACGTGGGATTTAGTGCCGCGTCCACCTGATGCAAATATCATCGGGTGCCATTGGATTTTTCGACATAAATTCAAAGCTGATGGCTCACTAGAACGCTACAAGGCTCGACTTGTTGTAAACGGGAAATCTCAAGAAGTTGGTATTGATTGTGAAGAAACATTTAGTCCCGTAGTCAAACCAGCAACCATCAGAACTGTTTTAAGCCTTGCGTTAAGTCGTCATTGGCCCGTTCATCAACTTGACGTCAAAAACGCATTTCTTCATGGCAACCTCAAAGAAACAGTCTACATGCATCAACCCCCTGGCTTTGCAGACCCATCTCATCCCGGCTTTGTGTGCAAACTCCGAAAATCCTTGTATGGTCTTAAGCAAGCGCCGCGAGCTTGGTATCAACGATTCGCGTAATATTTACTCGGCATTGGTTTTGTGTGCAGCAAGAGTGACACTTCTCTATTCACATATCGGCGCAACAATGACTGTGCGTATCTTCTCGTATATGTCGATGATATCATTATCACAGCCTCATCATCCTCACTAAAGGCTGCTATTATATCTTCACTCAAGTCTGAATTCGACATGAATGATCTTGGAAAACTTACCTACTTCTTGGGTATTTCGGTTCACTACTCCAACGGTAATATGTTTCTTTCTCAAGAAACATACGCCAATGAAATTCTCAAACGCGCTAACATGGAAAATTGTAAACCCACAACAACGCCGGTCGATACCAATTCCAAGCTCAGTGCTTCTGCTGGTGAGCCAGTCGCTGATCCTTCGGCTTATCGCCGATTAGCCGGGGCTCTTCAATACTTAACGTTCACTAGACCAGATATTTCCTATGCCGTCCAACAAATCTGTCTATTCATGCATGCGCCACGGGAACCACATCTTAACGCATTGAAACGCATTATACGGTATCTAAAAGGCACCTTACATTTTGGCCTACATCTATACTCTTCTAAACCGTCCAAGCTTGTAGCATACACCGATGCTGACTGGGGTGGTTGTCCCGATACTCGGCGTTCAACTTCTGGTTACTGTGTGTTCTTAGGCGACAACTTGATCTCATGGTCTGCAAAACGACAAGCAACCCTCTCTCGTTCAAGTGCCGAAGCGGAATACAGGGGCGTTGCAAATGTTGTTGCTGAAGCTTGTTGGCTACGTAACCTTCTTCTCGAACTTCACACGCCCCTACAGGCAGCCACCTTAGTGTACTGTGATAACGTTTCTGCTGTATATATGTCCGGCAATCCCGTCCAACACCAACGTACTAAACATATTGAGATGGACATACATTTTGTTCGCGATAAAGTAGCTCTTGGACATATTCGCGTTCTTCATGTTCCTTCCGCTTACCAGTATGCCGATATCTTCACCAAAGGCCTACCTCGTCAATTGTTTTTGGACTTTAGATCCAGTTTGAGCATACGTCCTCCTCCCGCTCCAACTGAGGGGGGCTATTAGCAAATATCGTTCCCTTTTATTGTATTGTATATATTTAGAGTTTATCTTTCCCTAAAATAGAGGATCCCATGTATTGTATTTATACTCATTGGTGTTTAATGAGAAGGCAGGGAAAAATACGTTTTGTATTAAGATGTTTTTAGTATTTGGAATTCTATAATCATAAAGTAAGGCAGTTATCATTCAGTAAAATTTCCAATTTTCAATTGTATACTTACATCCATATAAATATTCTTACTATGTACCTCTTACACCTATATTCACCATTCAATGGGAGGTGGCGGTGCCGTTGTGCATGGAAAAGAAAGGAGAGAAGAGGGGTGTAGGGATGCAAACGGGGGCGGATATTGGCGGGGACTGCAATCCCCGTACCCGTCCCCGACCTCCGAACCCCACACCCGTCCCCGTCCCCGCCCCGCCAAATCCCCATCGGGTTCGGGTGAAAAAATCCCCGTCGGGTTCGGGGAACCCGATGGATACCCATTTAGTAAATAAAATCCAAAATTTTATAAATCTAAAAATATAAATAATCACATATTCACAATAATTAAAAAGTTTGAATTGAAGAGAGACACACACAGGGTTCAATATTCCATGCCACCGGCCAATTATTCCTTGTAAATCGGAAATTTCATTAATTATCATTCCATAAAAATTGATATATATATATATATATATATATATATATATATATATATATATATATATATATATATATATATATATATATATATATATATATATATATATATATATATATATATATATATATATATATATATATATATATATATATATATATATATATATATCGGGTATTAAACGGGGCGGATAGTACTATACCCGTCCCCGCCCCATCCCCGCTTCGGGTGAAAAATCTAATTCCCATCCCCGACCCGTTACCCGTTAAGGTGGGGAATCCCCGATCCATTCGGGTCGGATACCCGCGAGTAGCGGGTGTATGTTTGGATGTGGGCGAGATAGATCTTTCATATTTTAGAATGGATTATAACAACATTAATAAAGTGACAAAGTAGTAAAAAGAAGCGAGGTAAAATTTGACAATGTTTTTCTAACATAGTTAGAACAAATGGTCAATCATGCAAGTAATTATAGCTATAATGACCGTCGATGTCTGATTTTTGAAACTCAGACTCAAAGTGCAAATTTCTTTAAACCATACGGATCATTTCCGTAATTTAGTATATCTTAAATTATATTTTAAAAGAAAAACTAAAGTATTATGTAATAGTACGGCTCTTTTTATATATTTTATAAAGTTTCATATAATCTCGATCCGATTTGTTTTAACATGTAGGTAATCCGTTTGACACATGCATCATATCGTGACGAATCTAAATTTGTTAAATGCATTTTGTTTCCTGATATGTAATAAAATCAAGTCCTGATCTGGGTTAATGAATTGGTAATTAACGTGAGTCAACCCAAAAAATTGGAATATGTGATAGACGTGTGATTATGGAACACCATTTTTGTCAATAAAGTTCTTTTTAGTTATTTTAATCTATCCCATATCTTTTAACCTAATCACACTTTATTTTAAATATTATTTAATTAACTGGTTCTTGTTTACTATGTCATATCCATCGTTAAATTACTGCATCATTCAGCAATTATATTTTTTTTTCTTACATTTATTTTTATTTTATGGAAATGAAAAGGTGATCGGCAACCCTGGGATGTTTGGTTTAGAGCATTTCAAAGTATTTTGATGCATAAATTAGATTGGATAATTAAATCCGTAATTATATTACAGTTCTATATTTATCCGGAAATCACTAAATAAACACCTCGGTTTTACTTGATACACACATTTATTTAAAATCGATTTTTATTTTATTTTTTGAAAACCTCTTTATCTTCTATCTTTTTAGAATGTATATAATATGATATATATAGCGTCTTACACTCTTCAATTTACGGCGTTCTCCGTTCCTTTCATTGGCGTATAAACACGTCTTCGTCTCTTTTTGTTGACCTTCACCGGCATAGACTCGCCTATCTCTTGCCCTTTAACAAAGCTTCAGCAAATATCTACTCTTACGAGGTACATAACATATTCCACTTATTTATTTGCTTTAATGCATAATTGGAAAGATTAAAAAATATTAGTTTGGAATACGTAACATCCGACTTTTTAATACAATATACATCCAAAATTTTCATTAAATAAAGTCGCATACATTCATATTAAACATGCGGTATACAAGTTGTATAAAAAGATCATACATGTACATAAATACATCCCATGATCGAGTCGGATACTATGTGTCAACTATAAAATCATCCAACATTCTTCAGACTCTATTTCTCTAGTACTGTCTCACCTCTCTTGAACTGTTAGATCCCGTACACGGGTCATCACACAAAACGTAAGCTACAAACCTTAGTAAGCAACTTTATATACGTAACACATTAGCACGACAATAATAGTATCACAATATAATACAACATATCACACACACACACACACACACACACACACACACACACACATATATATATATATATATATATATATATATATATATATATATATATATATATATATATATATATATATATATGTGGGCAAAATGGTTGAGGATGAATGTCAAGGAAATTGAAGGCGTAGGGAAAGATATTTTTGTCGTTGAGGAGATGGGATCAAGAAACTTGAGGTGTTGTGTCAGAGGGGTTGTAGTGAAATGTTGTGGATTAAACTTGAAGGGCGATGACATCGGTCTGTGGGTAAGTAGGTGGCGGCTCGAGAACCTAGTGTCGAGACGAATAGCGAAAGGACAAAAGAGTCTTTCTTATCCGGTTTCTCCTCATGATTGACCGGCATGGTAATCATTGGAGTTCTTTTGGGAGCAAGGTTAGTTTGCTTTGGTGTAATAGAGCCTCCACTTGCCATGCTATAAACACAAACCAAAATGTAAGTTTAATCAAAATATAATATAAAACTGCTCCTGAAAAACAGGTTTTGAATTTATGAGATCCATACCAGATTATTAAGTTTTAAATTAGTGTTTTAAATAGAAAACAGTTGGTAAGATTGAGTTCATAAAACAAAAAATTGTTGTTGGAAAACAGTTTCACAATTTTTGAAATGAAAAGCAGAAAAACTGGTTAGACAAAACTCAAGATCTAAAACCAAAAAATAGATTCTCAAAACTGTGTACAACCTATGTTGTTCCTGATGAAAGTAATTTCTTTTCCTTTTCAGTTCGTTTGGCATAAACATATTTTAAGACTGTCAGGAAAATGTAAAACGGAAAGTGCTAACGAACACGAAAAATGAAAATCGCTTGTTAACGCCTGTGTGTGACACAGTTTCCTTTAAACAAATTCGCCCGGTATGAGTGTTTGTTTCTCAGGATACAACAACGTAAAAACGATTCTTCTAGATCGCCCGAACTGTCACCAGGTCGGATTGCACTTGGTTGTAACACAATAACGAAGTGTATATAGAACTTTAGGAGAAGATATAATTGTTTTATATGTATCTCATCAATCGCCCGAGCACTATGTTATATACAACATAAACCGTAACTGATAACTTAAATTAACAAGTGTAATTAAAAGATTAAAGTCTATGTTTAATACCATATAAAAACTGAAATCAGTTTTACTAGAATTAATTTTAGTTACAAAAAGGAAAATATTTGCAAAAAAAGGTCATTGAACTTTTCTGGTCGACCGGTGGTGTATTCGTACCCGTAGGACGCGCTTGCACACAAGTTCAGTGAACCCAATCCAATTTGGTTTGCATTTGCACTCCCATACGCATGCAAGGGAGAGTCTTGGTGCTTAAATCTTACATAACATGAAAACCTTTAGACTTATAAATTCACTTCTTTTTCATTCCCCTATCAATGTGGGATGAGTTAAAAACTCATTAACTCATTTTCCAACTTCTTCTAACTACCTCACTTTGAGATACAAATTCTCATTCATCGTAAATTCGTTTTAGACGTGTGATCTATCAAAACGAAGCTATCACGGAGGAGAACACAAACATGTCACATTTTACTTATTTTAATTTTTTTATGAAACCGTATTTTGTGTTCAAAATTGGGAAAACCTCATTTTATGAAATTGGTTAAAACCAATTTTCCAACAAGAATCATCTTAGGTATGTGTTTGGTTTTGTAGTTGTTAAGGCTAGACTTTATTTTCCAAATAACTCCTTTGAAAAAGTGTATTGCAGGTACGTGCTGTAAATGAATTACCTGTGTGATTGTGAGGTGTAGTTATACTTCAAAAGATTGGAGACTTGACATTTATACAATCATGAGAGGATTCAGACACATTACTTTATAATTTTGTCATGTTTATATTTTCATAAATAAAATAGAGATTTCTATGTATTTTAACTTCAGGTATTCAAATAGATTGAATGTTTCAATCCTTAGAACGCCTAAATTCTTGCATAGTTGGAATGTTTGAAATATTAAGATCAATATTCAATCCCCTTCGATATTTTTAATAATACGAGTTTTGATTTGTTCAACTAGTACATATGGTAGACTAACATGAGTTATAATTGTTGGTGATATTAGTGTCACCATCATTATATGTAATTGGAATTAACTTGGGTGGCAAAAGGGGATTTAAATTGTTGTGTAATACAATTTAGATGGTGTAGAGTGCACACTTGTATATAAGACGATTTTGATCCTAAACATGATGAAAGGTGGGGGTCAAGGGGGGATGCACCCCTTTGCAGGGTCTAAGGGCCAGAGACCCTGACGGTGGTCTCTGAGGGCAGCTCAAGTAGTCTTTGCAGCCCATGTTTTATGTGACATTGATAGCCCAAGCTACCTACGACAACTCCTACTAGACAACTCGAGCTGTTTGCATAGTTTTCCAAGAAAACTGTTATCTATTGTAGTTGCTAGAAATTACGTTGTCCTTATTCACTTTCGTATAGGCAAATATATACTCATATTTTGCCTATTTGGATATCTTTTAAAAAATAATATTCCATATACTTTTCTAGAAACAAACTCTGTGTTTTTTGCTCATAACTTTGACTGAGTCTCAAGGTTGTCCAAACTTTGATTTTTGTTAACCTATGTATTATAGGAGAGAAATATCAACATCATAATTCACCTTAAATGATTTGTGAACAATCCAGATTCATGATTACCTCCTACCAGGGCCGGTCCGTTGATTTTAAAGGTCTTGTGCGAAACTATAAAATAGGCCCTTAAATAGAATTTCTTTACTTATAACATTTCAATAATCATTGAACAAAAACTGAAAAATTAAAATAACAAAAAAAATTGTAAAAGGCTAGAAGCTTTAATTTGTATCCGTATTGAAAAATTGGAATTAATCAACTATTTAAAAGGTTATGTAACGACCTAAAAATCTCGAATTTATATTCAAGAAAATACGTAAGGAAAATACCAAAAATATTTTGAAAGTTTTAAAATAAATTACTTAGAATGTGGTAAAATACCAAAAGTTCGGAGAAAGTTGATGAGAAATGGCAAAATGGTCATTTGACATCCAAATGACTTTTAAGTAAGGAAAAATATGATTTTTGGAGCTAATATGTAATGAAATAAAATTTTGACACCAAATAATGTGATAAGTATTTGAAAGCTAATTCTATTAAAAAAGGGGTAATTTGGTCATTTGCCCATGTATAAGATTTATTATGAAAGTATATTTTGGTTGTTGGACCAAAAATGTAAGAAACTAAGTTATATGAAATAAAAATTTACTTTTTGGTGGCCAAAGTGCAAAAGATGAAAGCTAGGGACCTAAGTGTAATTATTTTATAAAAAAATTAAACATAAATGAGAGTTATCTCTCATTCTCCAGAAAATCTGTGGAGAATTCTAGAGAGAACGAGAGAGGGCACGGGAAGGAGAAGAAGCTTTGATCAACTTGCAAGAATTGAAGCTACACACTTGGAATTAGTGATTTCCAAGCTTCAAGAGGTAAGACTACTAAGTTCTAAACTCAAAATTTGGAACGAGAGTTATGTTCTTGCCTTTTGATTTTCCAGGAACTTTGATTTCAATGGAATCATCTTGTTCAAAATCATCAATTTAACATGTTTAGTTACTAAATATGTTGAAATACAAAAAAAAATGATGATGATTTTGGTTCAAGAGCATTAAGTCACGGGTTTAGATGAACAAGTGATTTTGATGAATCTAATGTGTTAGAAAAGGTGAAAGAAACATGTAGTAGTCATTAATTCAAAGGAATTGAAGCTTAGATGCAAAAAAATGATGAAATGGGTTTTTAACTCAAGAACCCTAGAAATGGGTTAATGAGTTGAAACTGATTTCAAATGGCTCTAATGGTTTAGTTAAGTTAAAAATGTTATAAAAGAAACAAGAAATCAATTCATAAGCTTGAAAATTCAATAAATGGGTTTTTGGTGAAAAATGGTGTTTTCGGAAGAATTTTCAAGATTTTAAAGAAGGTTTAATGATTTTGAAGTTTAAAACTAAGTGTAAGTTGGTATTTAGGGCCTAGATATGACCCTAAACCAATTAAGTCAAGTATTAAGAACATATCTTAAAATCATCAAAGTATGTTGCTATTGTTGAAAAATTGGAATTTTGTTCAAAAGCCTTAGAAATCAATTTCACATGATCAAATTAATTCTAAGGGGTTTTAATGAGTTCCATATGTGGAAATTGTTGAAATAAGTCGGTAGAAGTGATTTATATTGGACAATTTCGGTTTTGGAAAAAAAATGCAAAAACGGGAATGTTTGGAAAATGATTTAAATCTATGATTTCAATGGTTTAGAAACTGGAAAAAAATGAATGGTTTTGCTCTTGGAATAATCCCTAGTGATTAAGTCGTGCATTAAGGGCTTAATATGGGAAAATGGTAATTTGTAGCATAAAAATGGAGCATCTGGTCGCACCAGACGAGATCGGGTCGCGATCCCCCTTAGGATCGGGTCGCGATCCCGCGCCAGAAGCAAAATGCTGTTTTGCAATTAGTCTCCTGCCAAGCCCAAATGGATTTTGAGTTTTGGTCTTATACTTGTCCGTTTGACCCCAAATTTTAAACATAGGTCTATTATGGACCAAAACTTCATGGAAAATTGTCGGAACTGAAATACGACCCCTCGATGGTACTGTAGTAAAATACGTATAAAATACGATTTAACTAAAGTTGGTCATTTAAAAGTTATAGACTTGTTATGACCTATATTGGTATAATAAGGACTCTAAGGAGTTGTAGAGTCAGTTAGCATGAATTTTAATGTATAATATGTTAAATATAGGTTCATGCAAAGTGATTATTGGTTCAAAAGAGTATCAATACAATGAACGTGTAGACAGTCTCCTAGCAACACATGAGGTGAGTACATGCAGTATTTTTACCCATTCTGGGGTACATGGCAAGTAAGTATTTTCAAGATTTCTTATAAAATTTCTATATGTGAAATTATATGCAAGAATATTATCTTTAACTTGTTTGTGAAAGTATAATGTTATATTTGAAGTTATGTTTTGGTCTATGAGCCAATTATGTGAAAGTATATTTTGAATACAAGTTATACATGTTTGAAAGTATGGATAGACATATAGCCATAAAATGTTTAAGAAGTATGTTTTGGTTACAAATTGTATATGTATTCCAGTATGAAATGGCGTATAGCCACAAGATGTTTGGAAAGTATGATTTGGCATTAAGCCTAAAATGTTATAAAGACATGTTTTAAACATATGGTTTATGTGAAACGAAAGTTATGTATTTGGCATCTAGCCATAAAGACATAAAGTGATGTAGTTTGGCACCTAGCCACAAGTTATATGTATATGAGAAATGTTCAAGCAAGCAGCAAGTATTTTGTATGACTGGTAATTGTAGCAAGCAGCGTTAGTAAGGGAACTATGTTCCAACCTACCCGGGTTAGGTAAGGGGTCTACTGGGGCAAAAGCCCCATCGCGAAGTAGATTGCCTCAGCACTTCTATGGTGAGGATTGATCCGTTCTTTCTATCCATATAGACTTGGGGTATCACTTATGGTGATTAAAGTCCTAAGTATAAAAATCCAGCAAGCTTATAAAACCAGTCAAAGAAAGTAAGAAAGAAACTATTTTTTTGAAAGGTATATTATGAAGTGAATTTGAAAAGTAAAGAGTTATAGTATGATACTACTATCAGTTTTGAAAGATGTTATTTTTGTAAAGTATGTCATGAAATGATTTTTGAGAAGTAAAGAGTTATAGTATGTTACTACTATGAAATTTGGGAAGATGTTTTTATTTCATAAGTTTTATAAAAAGATAGGAAAAGAAGTTAAAAGTTTGAGTCTAAAACTCATGTAACTCACGAGACATTATTGTCTTACGCATTCTATGTTTTGCCATGTATTCCAGGTTAAAATGAATTGCTATAAACGTGATGAAGTTTGGCCGGAGTGGAGCTCGAGTTAGCTCCTATCTTGGACTCAATGTTTAATCATTTTCTTGCTTACTATGGTTAGATTTGGTATGGATTTGTAACACCCACCGTTTTAAACATGTAAATTATCGGTTTTTGATAAACCGTATTTTTGTATTCGTGTATTTATACAAAAAACCATAGTATTTGCAAACAGCAGGAATGGTGTGTCACAGGTTAGAACTAAAATTTTGAGTTTTTAACTTTGATTAAGTGGATAAAGAAAAAAGAAAAAAAAAAGATGTGCTTTGATTTTTTAATTGTGTGCTGTATAGTTAAAAATGAATTTAATGGGGGCTAAATGGAAACTAAAAAAAGCAATGGAAATATGCGCCTGAAAAAATTAAAATAACAAAAAAAAAATGTAAAATGCTAGAAGCTTTAATTTGTATCCGTATTGAAAAATTGGAATTAATCAACCATTTAAAATGTTAGAACTAAAATTTTGAGTTTTTAACTTTGATTAAGTCGATAAAGAAAAAAGAAAAAAAAAGATGTGCTTTGATTTGTTAATTGTGTGCTGTAGAGTTAAAAAATTAATTTAATGGGGGCTAAATGGAAACTAAAAAAAGCAATGGAAATGTGCGCCTGGTAAAAAAATGACAACCCGCATTTAATGGGGGCTAAATGGAAACTAAAAAAACAACGGAAATGTGCGTCTAGTAAAAAAAATGACAACCCGCATCTAACGTGAATCAAACGAGCAAGTAGTCACACAGTTCCAATACTTTTACCAACTAATCTAAAGCAGTCCATATGCATCATATGCGTAAAATTAATAAATATACACTAATATAGTATATCCATAAAAAATTACGGGCCCTTAGACGACACGGGTCCTGTACGATCGCCCATCCGGCACATACTCAGGGCCGGCACTGCCTCCTACCCATTTTTTTTTTGAACAGCTAAATTTTATTAAGAGCAACTAGCAAAAACTAGCACAGAAATAAAACAATTACATCACAATTAAGGAATGATTTAAATGCCATAAGTTCCAATCTATTTTTTTCTTAGACCGACTATCACACCAAAGGAACGATTGAGCAACAATATCATCAAATATAACACTCTTTTTAGGAAGTGTTTTTCCAAAGATTGTATCGTTCCGAAATCTCCAGATGTACCACCACGCCACATAAATCACTCCTTCCAGAACTTCTTTAGTAAGCTTTTGTAATCTCAAATCTTGAAGCCAAGTCCTCCAATTCGCTAAAGACCAATCGTTTGGTAAAACTAAATCCCACCATTTACCAATTTTAGTAAAAATCTCTTGAGCAAAACTACACTCGAAAAAAAGATGACCAATCTCTTCAGCTTTAACTCCACAAACCGGACATAAGATAGACTCCAAGTCTATGCCTCTTGTAGACATGTTCCATCTCGTAGGTAAGCCATTCAACATCATCTTCCAAGCAAACACATTGATTTTTATAGGAATCATCTTGATCCACCTTGTAGGCACTCCCGTACCACCATTGATCACGTCATCAATACATCTTCTAGTGGAACTAACCGAGAAAGAACCATCTGTCACCAAATCCCAAAGCCAAATGTCTCGATTATTTGAAATATAAACGTCTTTCATAATTCTATCCAACTCCCCCTTTTGCTGTTCCTCCATACCTCCCATCGGCGAGCGTCTAAAAGAATCACCCCACCAACCCGTGCATTTAGAAGCCACTGTAGCATTTTTATTCTCCTCCAAGTTGTATAATCTGTGAAACCTACGCATGAAGTACGTTTCTCCTAACCAATTATCTTTCCAAAATAAAGTATCCATACCATCCCCAATCCTCTTTTTACAAAAGCCCATCAGATCAATTCCATTCTTTGTCAAATCTCTAGTCGAAATAACGACATCCCGCCACACTGAAGCTATATTAGAAACATCGCAATTTCCTAGAAGACCGTCCTCTCCATGAATCGCCTTAACCACCTTCACCCACATCACCCTTGGATTATTCTTAAATCTCCAAATCCATTTAAAAAGTAAAGCCCTATTTAAAGCAAAATAGCTTCCAACTCCAAGACCCCCCTTTTCCTTATCCGCACACACCTTATTCCACCCAATCCACGCGTTTTTTGTCTTCGTACCCTCCACTCCGCGAAAAAATCGACTCCTCAGATTTTCCAATCTTTTTATCACCCCAACCGGAGCTTTGAAAAGAGACAAATAGTAATTAGGGATGGACCCAAGCACTGTCTTTAAAAGGGTCAATCTTCCACCAATTGAAAGAGTTTTCAATTTCCATTTAGAAAGCCTATCATTAACTTTCTTCTCAACCTCTTCCCACGCACTCGCTCTAGACATAGAACCTCCAACCAGAACCCCCAGGTACGTAAACGGAGCTTTAATTGCCGCACATCCCACCAAGGCCGCCACTCTCTCAACTTCTGTAAACGTAACACCAACACCTAACATTTTCGACTTTTGGATGTTAATCTTCAGCCCTGAAGCGAGATGAAAGCACCGCAAAATAGACACAATATTGGTAAAATTTTCCTCTTTCCAGTCTCCAATGAACACCGCATCATCTGCATAAAACAAGTGAGAAATCGTACACCCACTGCCCACTGTCAAGGGCGTGAAAACTCCGCGAACGATAGTCCTCAAAAACGACAGATGAAGTGTCTCCATAACCAAAATGAATAAGAAAGGCGAGAGCGGGTCTCCTTGGCGCAAACCCTTATAGAACTGAAACTCTTCTGTAGGACTCCCATTTACCAACACAGAGCCTCTAGCCGTCTTCAAACAGCCACGTATCCATCTACACCATTTCGTTCCAAAACCGAAGCGTCCCAAGATATCTTCCAAGAAGTCCCATCTAACCGAGTCATAAGCCTTCTCGAAATCAACTTTAAACACCATAGCCTTTTTATTCTTAATTTTACACCAAGAAAGCACTTCATTTAAAATTAACGGACCATCTAGAATTTGACGCCCATGCACAAACGCAGATTGCTCTTCACTAATCAAATCCCCAATCACCAGTTTTAACCGATTAGCCAAAATTTTTGTAATAATTTTATATTGGGCGCCAATTAGACTAATCGGCCTAAAATCCTTCACAAACTTAGCATCCGTCACCTTTGGAATCAAAGCGATAAAAGAGGAATTACAACCAACTGGAAAGATTCCAGTCCTTAAGAATTCCTGAACCGCCTCACCCACCAAATCCTTTAATAACTCCCAAAACCTTTTCATAAATTCAAAAGTGAAGCCATCTGGACCCGGAGATTTTTCTGCCCCACAATCCCACACAGCTTGTTTAACTTCTTCAGACGTCACCTCCCCTTGAATAAACTCTGATTGATCTTCTGACAAACGTCTAGGAAATTCCATATCACACTGTACTCTAAAAGCATATGGCTTAGAAAATCTAGTAGCGAAATGAGTAAGAAACTCTTTCTTAACTTGATTAGGCCTATCCAACCAATCCCCATTAGAGAAGACCCCTCTAATAGCAAGTTGCCGCCTAGATTTATTGATAATACCATGAAAAAACTTCGAATTCTCGTCTCCTTCAATAGCCCATTTGACTTTAGCTTTTTGAGCTAAGTCTGCTGCTTCCTGCTTATCAAGATCAAGGATTTTACTCAGAATTTCCCCCCTTTCTTTTAAAACATTTCCCTCCCCGTCATCGACCCGCTTATCTAAATCCCTCAATTTTTCCCTAAGCAACATCTTATCTCCAATTTTCTGACTTCGCATCTCTTTGGCCCAGTCTTTCAAACGATTTTTAAGGGCTTTTAATTTATTTTTAAGGCGTACCATGGCGCTCTTATCTGTAACCCCATCATTGGCCCACGAATCACTCACAATCTTCTCAAGATCCCCATTGTGTAACCAAGAATTATAAAACCGGAAAGGAGTAGACCCGTAATCCAACACCGATTCACGGAGCAAAATCGGGCGATGATCAGAAAGATGTTTCTCTAAAATCAGCCCCGAAATATGCGGGCATAAATCCAGTAAGCCTTCAGAAACAAGAAACCTATCCAACTTACTCATTTTACCAGACGTAGAATGAGTCCACGTAAACGAGTAACCACCCAAAGGAATATCTACGAGACCAGTCATGGCTATAAAATTATTGAAAAAACGTGGCCCACTAGGATGGAAAGTAGAACCAAATCTTTCCGCCTCTACCCGCACTTCATTAAAATCACCCATAACAATTACCTCACCTCTCCACTTTAGGATAATTTGCGAAAGATAATCCCAAAGCATTTTTTTCTCACTTAACTCTTGTGGAGCATAAACCGAGATAACCATAAGATTAGTGTTAGTAGGCTTCCAGAAACCCTCAAGGATAACAAAATAATCTGAAGCTGCCAATTGCTTTTTCAAAAAAATATCCGGATTCCAAACACAAAGAATTCCACCTGAGGCACCCACAGAACCGCTACAAGCAAATTGGTACCGAGAATTACCCCACAACTGCCGAACTAAAACATCATCAACAACTTCTAACTTAGTCTCCTGAAGTGCCAAGAAGTTAATCTTGATCTTAGAACATAACTCAAAAACCCATCTCTTTTTTGCCTGATTGTGGCCCAATCCTTGAATATTTAAGGATGTAAAATTCATTGAAAATACTCTTTACTCCCATGGTGATCAAGCATCTCATCATTAACTTTAGTAGTCTTGTATCCCATCATATGACCAATAATATCTATATCTTCCATTTTCTGACCAGAGTTACCACTTGGGGCCGAAGCATGGGGCTCCATAATATCACCACCTCTAATTAAAGATTTGGTTATTGTTTAAGAGCTATCATTGTTTCCACCGTCCACATGACTAACTGCATCCAAATTTTTAACCGTATTGAACTTTTTCTCCATGTGAACCGACTTCTCCCCTTCACTGTTGTCACCATCATTTGCTAGAGGGGTATAACCCGGAGGGCACATAGGTGTGACACTGGAATTAGATTCCGGCACAACCGTCTCCTTCACATCTACATCCTTTCTATTCAGTAATTCATAAAAAAGAAAAGGATCCTCAGAACTTTGTTTTGTTATGCCATGTCGATCCACCTCCCCCTCTTCCAAATGATAATCCTTATTAGCTTCTTCCACTTTACCCTCCAACCCTTCCAACGTATTCGGGCCCATATGACTATCTCCATCTTGCCTATAATTATCATCATTGCCATCTTCAAAAAACGAAACATTTGGTACTTTCTTCCTTCCAGCAAATTCCTTTTCCATACTTTCCAAAATATCTTCCTCTTTCTCTAATTCATCTGCAGATATGGTATTATCATCAAATGAATGTTTGGAAGACTCGTCATCACTTTCTTCATCTTCATCTATATAGCATGGGTTCCACCCTATCACTTCCCTTGCTCGAACCACAGTCATCTTACCTTGCACGATCACTTTAAAAGTCTCCATAATTATTTCTTGCTTTAAGGTCATTATACAAAGTCTTTTGCGGTATAGATTGTTGTCATTTGAATCTTCCGCATATAATAGCTTTCCCCAACGTTTAGCAATCAACTCAAAGCTTTTTGGAGAAAAGGCCAGCGAAGGTACCCCCTCTATATCAATCCACACCACACGGTCTTCTACTTGGAAGGTACCCCCAAGTTGATTGCTAAACGTTGGGGGTACATTCATTTGATGATAATACCATATCTGCAGATGAATTAGAGAGAGAGGAAGATATTTTGGAAAGTATGGAAAAGGAATTTGCTGGAAGGAAGAAAGTACCAAATGTTTCGTTTTTTGAAGATGGCAATGATGATAATTATAGGCAAGATGGAGATAGTCATATGGGCCCGAATACGTTGGAAGGGTTGGAGGGTAAAGTGGAAGAAGCTAATAAGGATTATCATTTGGAAGAGGGGGAGGTGGATCGACATGGCATAACAAAACAAAGTTCTGAGGATCCTTTTCTTTTTTATGAATTACTGAATAGAAAGGATGTAGATGTGAAGGAGACGGTTGTGCCGGAATCTAATTCCAGTGTCACACCTATGTGCCCTCCGGGTTATACCCCTCTAGCAAATGATGGTGACAATAGTGAAGGGGAGAAGTCGGTTCACATGGAGAAAAAGTTCAATACGGTTAAAAATTTGGATGCAGTTAGTCATGTGGACGGTGGAAACAATGATAGCTCTCAAACAAGCTTTGAGTTGATTGCTAAACGTTGGGGGTACCTTCGCTGGCCTTTTCTCCAAAAAGCTTTGAGTTGATTGCTAAACGTTGGGGAAAGCTATTATATGCGGAAGATTCAAATGACAACAATCTATACCGCAAAAGACTTTGTATAATGACCTTAAAGCAAGAAATAATTATGGAGACTTTTAAAGTGATCGTGCAAGGTAAGATGACTTTTAAAGTGATCGTCCACATGACTAACTGCATCCAAATTTTTAACCGTATTGAACTTTTTCTCCATGTGAACCGACTTCTCCCCTTCACTGTTGTCACCATCATTTGCTAGAGGGGTATAACCCGGAGGGCACATAGGTGTGACACTGGAATTAGATTCCGGCACAACCGTCTCCTTCACATCTACATCCTTTCTATTCAGTAATTCATAAAAAAGAAAAGGATCCTCAGAACTTTGTTTTGTTATGCCATGTCGATCCACCTCCCCCTCTTCCAAATGATAATCCTTATTAGCTTCTTCCACTTTACCCTCCAACCCTTCCAACGTATTCGGGCCCATATGACTATCTCCATCTTGCCTATAATTATCATCATTGCCATCTTCAAAAAACGAAACATTTGGTACTTTCTTCCTTCCAGCAAATTCCTTTTCCATACTTTCCAAAATATCTTCCTCTCTCTCTAATTCATCTGCAGATATGGTATTATCATCAAATGAATGTTTGGAAGACTCGTCATCACTTTCTTCATCTTCATCTATATAGCATGGGTTCCACCCTATCACTTCCCTTGCTCGAACCACAGTCATCTTACCTTGCACGATCACTTTAAAAGTCTCCATAATTATTTCTTGCTTTAAGGTCATTATACAAAGTCTTGCTTTAACATGTTGAGTTCTCTAGTTTCATCAATCACATCGTCTAATAAAGCAACATTCTATTCTAATAATTGTTAGATTTATATTTGAACTAATAATATCTCAGTTTTACTAAAAAATATAGGATTTATAAATAAGTTAACAATTGTTCTTTTGGTTATAATGAACGGTTTTACACTTTTACCTTAATTGGAGTCGACACATAAACGACTTGTTCTGTAGAAAAAAAGATTGCACATATGAAAAGTCCGTCCTTATATATGGATGATCCAAACGAGCAAGTAGTCACATGTTAGGTTATTAAAATCAAAGATTACACCATATGTTCTATACGCGTTTTTTTAAATATATAACAAGATGGAAAGGTCTTGCCACGTCATATGTATTATCGTGGTTTATCTTGTTTAATTTCGGTTGTGTTTCCACGTGGCCTTAACTAACATGCCATGTGAGCACCGTCCATGTAGGATCCTTGACGCTTGACCCATCTCACATGTATTGTCATAGTCATTGGTCAACACCTTAACCTTCACTAACTTTTCCTATCATGATTTATTTATTTGAATAAGCTATTAAATACATTCTCGTTAAAGATCAAATTATGATACAATAAAATGTGGGAAAGGAGTAAGCTATAAAATGGTCCTTGTGGTGTGTTTCGGTTTAAAAACCATCTTCTTTTACTATTGTTCAAAGATTTCGTCTTTATTTTTTTTTGTCATCTGTTTAATAATGTTAATTTAAGTTTATTAGACTAAGAGGTATGGTAACCCCTCACACCAAGGGTTCTGGTGCCACGTAGGCGCCACCTCACCTTTCCCTCACCTTCCCATCAACTCTCCAATTCTAGGAAATGGTAACCCCTCACCAACCCCTCACTTTTTTATTTTAAATAAATAAATAATTTAATTGCACCACCAAAAACATTAAATTAACCAACTAACATTTAATTAAAAACATAACATTTCAAAATAAAAAATGTACACGAGAAATTAAAATCCTACAAACGGGAACATTTAATAACCTAAAACGACAATTAAACTTGTAGAAACGGGAAATTAAAACCTAAATGCGATAATTAAATTACACGAAATTGAGGTGAATTTTCACAACATTCCACGCAGCGAGGTGCGGGAAGTCTGTGTCATATGTCGCCCGAAACTGTGATTGGGCTTCCTGAAGGATCTCTTCGTCAGTTGCACCGGGTTGGCGGTTTCCCCATATGTTTAAGTAAATTTGTTGAAAGTTACCTATTGTTCGTGACATATTAATCCATTTGAAAGAAAGGTGATCCTTACTCGCATAATTAACTACGCCTATTATAGTTTCAAACGATTCTTTGACAAGTTCTCAGAATGGACGGTAGTCATTGCCGTTGACTATAAAGTCTTCGTTGACGTTGAGCCACGCGGTTGCCAAAGCGGCTTCGTGAGTTTGAGCCCATACCCGACGATTATTTCCGTTACCGACGGCAGCAATTTTTTAAGTGAGAAAATAGATGTAAAAACAATGGGTTTAGTGAGAAAGAGATGTGTAGTTTTTTGTGTGTGATTATGGGTATTTATAGTTGGAAAATGAAAAAAAAAAAATTTTGTTACCGTTAATTTCTAGCCGTTGGGGGGGGGGGGGTATTATGTACAAAATCACCATAACTCCAGGGACCAAAAGTGTAACTATGCATTTGATCACCGGGCGACGAACCAACCCTTTGCGGTGACCATCACCGGAGGTCACACCCCAACTAGGGCGGTGTTCCCGTGCAGTGATGGTGTCCACCTGGACCCCGCCCCTACTTCCTCGCGTCGATACCAGTTGGTCTTAAGTAATGCTTAAATGACCGCTTCCTTTCCTTCCTACAATATCGTCCCTCATCCAACATTGTCTAGCCATTTGAGGAACAAGTACGGTTCCAAACTTCCAATCCTAGGTTTCTTGTATATTTACGATTTTTTGCTTGGAGTTTGCTTTGATTGTTGGCAATTAGGCTTTCAGGATTGGGCTCTCACTCAGTTACATTTTCTGTCTGTCACTTCAGCATTCAGTCAACACCATTCACTCCTCCTCACTTATGAAAATTGTCATCTTTCACTACCTCTCACTTTTTAATTTAAAAACTAAATTTAAAATAAAATAAAGAGTAAATTACAAAAATGGTCCATGTGTTTGGAAGGAACTTGCAAGAATGATCCAACTGTTTAAAAAATCACCCTAATGGTACTTATGGTTACGATTTAGTGATAATAATGGTCCAAAGGCCAAGTAAAATGACCATTTTACCCTTTTTAATTTCTTTTAATGTTTAATTTATTAAAATATTTAAAAAAAACTTACCCCACCCCCTCCACCCCCCACCTCCCTCCTTCTCTCTCTCTCTCTCTCTCTCTCTCTCTCTCTCTCTCTCTCTCTCTCTCTCTCTCTCTCTCTCTCTCTCTCTCGCGCGCGCGTGCGCACTACAAATCTACCCACAAAAACATCATTGAGATTAAAATACTATTCTTCCATTTTGGAACTTGCAAAAAACAAAAACGAAAATGAAGATGGACAGGTTTCTGAAAATCAATTTGAGAGACGTCATCGCCGGAGAAAAAAATCATAGGAGGGATTTCATGCTTCAGAAATCGATTTTGTGTTAAATCAAAACCTTGATCTCATTTCTACGATCCTCTTACCGCTCATCCGTAGACGCAAGGATGGTTAAATCAAAACCTGGATCTCATTTCATGATTCAGAAATCAATTTTGTGTTGCTTTTAACCGAGGATTCGGTTTTCGACTCCAAATGTGGTTTCCGGCAACAAAGATGGTTATTGGCGGCTAGGTTGGACTAGAAAGACGTTCCTTTTGGATTCGATTAGAATGTTGACTACTTCTTGATTCATGTCGATGAAGTATCAGATGTAGAAGACAACCCTGTTTGTGGATTTGTTCGAATGTTGTTGGAATGGATTGCAGCGAATTCGGTAGTGTTGTAGTTGGCTTTCTGGATGGTTGTGTTGGAGATGTAGTAGCCTGAGAGAGAGGCGAAGCAGGTATCTAGGTACAGAGTTGTCCCAAAGCTTTGACGAATAAACTATGTGCCATCGGGAGTGGGGAAGAAAGGGTAGCTAGTGGTGGTAAAAGCCAGTAAATTGTTGAGAGAAAGAATCAGAGGCCGGTGGATGTAGAGACAGAACGTAGGGAAAGGGGTGTTTTCTTCTGGATGAACTCTCGATTTCCCTAATTTGATTGTCATGTGACTTTTACCGCCGTTCATCAACAATGGAGCTGACATCTTGTGTTCTGGTAATTGCTTGTCGCGAAGCTGCCATGAATGGTCGAATTTTGACTTTTCGTTTTTGCCGGTGTAAAACCTGTTCGATTCGATTAAAATTTCAGCAAAAGTTTGATTGAGTTTTGATACATGAATGTAATGTTTGATTAAGTCGATTGAGAGTAGAATGTGAAGAAATTAACCTGACTTGCTTCTCGTTTTTAAAGTCCATGATTGTGATGGAACGAAGATTGAACAATATCGGAATGGTAAACTTCCATTTTTCTTTAGAAACTGTGATTTTTTCTTGTGGATGATAAATTTAAAACTAGATTATGATGTATAGAAAGATGCATTTGTCCATGAAACGATCGATCACAATATAGAAACCTACGAGATTTTGGGAATCTAAAATTGTGTTTGAGGAGGGGAGTAGAGAGAGAGATGGAGAGAGAGAGAGAGAGAGACGGGTGAGGGTGGGGTAAGTTTTTTAATTACTTTAATAAATTAAACATTAAAAGAAAATAAAAAAGAAATTAAAAAAGGTAAAATGGTCATTTTACTTGGCCTTTGGACCATTATTGTCACTAAATCGTAACCATAAGTACCATTATGGTGATTTTTTTGAAAGTTGGATCATTCTTGCAAGTTCCTGCCAACCACAGGGACCATTTTTGTAATTTACTATAAAATAAACTAATAATTTCAAATTTAAAATATTTCATTAAAATAGATAAATTAAGCACCAATTCATGATACTTTTACAAATAAAAACCTCGTTACAAAGAAACACTCACACTCAATCTATGTTGTTCAATAATATGCTATCAAGAGGATTAATATGTACAAGAACAAAAGAAAATTAGAATAGCCAAAATTTTAAGAGACACTAGTGTTCATCACTAAGATATCAACTAACATTCATTAGAGATCTGAGAGAGTAAACACGTAGAAATAAGAGAAAAATATGAGTTCCAACATTAGAACTCATGCTTAAACAGGTCAACCACAAACATAGGTTAGTCCTTGCCTTGGGTTAAATTTGTGCCTTCCTAGAGAATGACCAAATTGAGCCCAGATCCTCCATATTTACCCTTTTAACACTCTAGCCCCTTTAATACACTGCAACTCAACCAATCCTCCAACTTCATATCTAAAGAGCTCAAGTCCCTAAACAACGTTATTTTAACATTTCTGCACTAGAACAAAACAAACTAAACTACATTTCAAATGCAACAATAATATTCATTTTAAGTACATGTTGCATGATTAGTTTATTAAATATCGTAACACCTTTCCTCAACCTATACTTGAAATGATTATATAAACCCAATTTTTCACACAAAGAATTATATTGAGTTACACCAGTCGCTTGGTAAAAATTGTTGGGGGAATTCGAGTTAGGGTTATGAGGAAATCTGGACCAAATCAGGAAACGTGTGAATACACTTTCCTTGTTTGATAATTCGACCCTAATGCCTTGGGTTCACGAATTCCAAACTAGGATAATTCCTGAAGAACACAATTTCGATCTTAGGCACCAGAAAGAAATTCGAATGTAGAAGATGAAGGAAGAAGAAGATGTCTTGTTCACTGTCTATCAGGAGCGTACCAAAAACGATTCAAATTGGGCAGTTTACTAGGTCAGTTTACAGGTTAGGGAAATTGACAGAATTTACCCTGGAACTTCATAGAATTAGCAACCCTGCCAGGGGCGCTGCCCCTTGGACCCCGCAAAAGGGGCGCAGCCCCTTTTTAACCCCTGCTCAAGGGGGCAAGCCCCCTTGAAACCCCCGTTAAGTCTGCGTATTGGCGACATTTAGTTGATACAAGTGTGCACTCCCGCACCTCCTAACTTGTATCAAAACTAAAATTGTCACCCTTGATACACGTATTAAATCCATTACACTTAATGTAGTTTGTGACACTAAAATCACCAACAATCCTCCCCCATTTTAGTGTAACCATGAAATAATAAACTTTAGAACAAAAATCTCAAACTAATGCATAAATGAAAATATCGATACAATTGAATTTTCATGTTAGTATATTATACAATTCAAATATTCGAGAATCTGGGTGTCTTAAAGATTGAACCCATCAACTCGTTTGAATACCTGAAGATAACATACACATTAGTTTCAACAATCATCTAAAACAAAAACTACATGACACTATTATAAAGCCGAGTGTCCTAATCCATTCTTGACCGTATAAAAGCCAAGTCCCAAGCCTTTTGAAGTATGGCTACACTTCACGATCATATAAGTGATTCTTTTATTCATGTACCTGCTTACATTTTATCAAAAGAATCATTAAGAAACTAAATTCATCCTGGTCTCACTACAGGTACAAACACACTTACCTTGGGATAATTATGATGTGTGTTTCAATTCATATAAATGAGCTTTCCGCATTGAATTCAACCTCTAACATTGTATTAGAGGGGAATTGGGTGTCTCATCCATAAGAATTTATATAGACTTTAATCCCATCCCTATAGCAGACTTGTGCACTAAGTCTCGCGCCAAACTTTTCGTAAGATGGTCCGCCAAATTTTGTTGCGATTTAACAAACTCTACCGAAATGACACCATCCATTATCAAATTTCTAATAATGCCATGTCTAACACCAATATGTCTAGATTTGCCATTATAAACCTGACTATAAGCTTTAGCCAACGTGGCAGCACTATCACAACGAATAGACAACGGTGCAATCGGTTTCTTCCACAATGGAATCTCATAGATTAAATTCTTTAACCATTCTGCTTCCTTACTAGCAGCAGACAGTGCAACAAATTCAGATTCCATTGTTGAACTTATTATACAAGTTTGCTTTTTAGATGCCCAAGAGATAGCACCACCTCCAAGCAAAAATACCCAACCACTAGTAGAAGAATGATCTTCCCCATTAGATATCCAACTTGCATTAGAATATCCTTCCAACACTAAAGGAAATCCTAAATAACACAAACCATAATCCTTGGTTCCTTTCAAATACTTAAAGACTCGATGAACAGCTTGCCAATGTTGAGTACTAGGATTATGAGTAAATTGACTCAATCTTCCTACTGCATAAGCTATATCAGGACGAGTGCTAGTCATAGCATACATCAAAGAACCAATAGCTTGCGAGTACTCAAGTTGTGATATTGCTTTGCCTCTATTCGGCATCAACTTCATGCTAGGATCCATGGGAGTGCTAACAGGTGTACAATCACTATAATTAAACCTTTTGAGAATTTTCTCAACATAGTGTGACTGCGTAATAGCAAGTCCTTTGTTCACCCGTTTAATCCTTATTCCAAGGATTACATCCGCCTCCCCCATGTCCTTCATGGAGAATTTTGATGACAATAAATTCTTAGTAGCATCAAACTGATGTTGATCAGTACCAAAAATCAACATATCATCCACATATAAGCAAATAATCACACCAGATCCAGAAGAATCAAATCGGGTGTAAACACATTTGTCATATTGATTTAATGAAAAACCACTAGACAAAATCACTTCATCAAACTTCAAATGCCATTATTTTGGAGCTTGTTTAAGTCCATACAATGATTTCACAAGTTTACATACCTTTTGCTCGTTTCCGGGCAAAACAAAACCTTCCGGTTGTTTCATATAAACTTCCTCTTCAAGATCACCATTCAAGAAGGCTGTTTTGACATCCATTTGATGAATCACTAGATTGTGAATAGCTGCCAAAGCAAGTAACAATCTAATAGTAGCAATTCGTGCTACCGGTGCATACGTATCAAGATAATCGATACCAGATTTTTGTCTAAATCCTTGTATGACTAAACGTGCCTTGAACTTGTCAATAGTTCCATCTACCTTCATTTTCTTTTTGAAAATCCATTTACAACCCAAAGGTTTAGAACCAGGAGGTAGATCAGATAACACCCAAGTGTTATTCTCCAGAATTGATGACATTTCATCATTAATTGCTTCTTTCCAAAAAGCAACATCCCGAGATTCCATAGCCTGTTTGAAGGTTTTTGGATCCTCCTCGGAATGGTAAGAATAAGGAATTTGTGTCCTTATTTCATCTCTTGATCCTTCCACCAAGTACACTTGAAAATCAGGACCAAAATCTTTTGCAACCCGACCTCGTTTGCTTTTACGAGGCTGCTGCATTTCTGGAGTTGAAACGACTTCTTTACCATCTGATTTAGGCATTTCACTTGTGCTAGGGATCAGGTCCTTTGGCCTTTGAATTGAAGAAAAACGCAGCTCATCAAAAATCGCATCACGCGACTCGATAACAGTGTGAACGGAAACTGCCTCATTAGGTTCTATGATATAGAACCTATAAGCCTTGGAATGTTCAGCATATCCAATGAATATACTATCAATTCCTCTTTCACCCAAATTATTCTTTTTGGGTTTGGGTAATTTCACGACTGCTTGGCATCCCCAAATTCAAAAATAACTCAAATTTGGTGCTTTCTTGTGCCAAAGCTCATAAGGAGTAACTTTGTTCCTTTTATTAGGAACCCGATTTAGCACATAATTTGCCGTGAGCATAGCTTCACCCCAAAAGCCTTCACTTAGACCCGAAAAAGAAAGCATCGAATTTACCATTTCCTTTAAAATTCGATTTTTCCGTTCAGCAACACCATTTTGTTGTGGTATATAAGGAGCTGTGGTTTCATGAATGATTCCAACTGATTGAAAGTATTGAGAATCCATATATTCTCCTCCTCGATCCGTCCTAAGACATTATATCGAAATACCCAATTGTAACTCGACCTCGGTTTTGTATGTATTAAACTTTTCCAAAGCTTCATCTTTGGAATGCAATAAATACACATAACAAAACCGACTGGAATTATCAATAAAAGTAACAATGTACTTTTTATTTCCCAAAGAAGGTGTAGCATGGAAATCACATAGATCACTATGAATCAATTCCAAAACATCCGTTTTTCTGTTAATATTAGGAAATGGTTGTTTTGTGATCTTAGTTAACATACAAGTTTTACATTTTTCTGAATTAATGTCAAAAGCTGGAATTAATCCGGATTTTGACATTTCAACCATTCTCCTAACATTAACATGTCCTAATCTATTATGCAATAACATTGAATTATCAAGAGAAGGAGCAGAAGTCATAAAAACAGATTTGTCATGGGAAGCAAAACAATTAACAACATTAAGCTTAAAAACACGTTCATAATAATATCCAAATCCGACAAATACACCACATTTAGACAACACAAACTTGTTCGACTCGATAACTTGTTTATAACCCATACAATTCAACAAACCACTAGACACAAGGTTCTTTCGAACCTTTGGAACATACAAGACATCATACAAACTAATTGTCCTTCCAGAAGTAAAAGTAATACTAACAACACCAGTTCCTAATATTGGCTTTGATCCTTCATCCGCCATGCGTAAAACTGAACCTTTATTTACTATGTTCAACTTCGTGAACCACCGTTCATCATTACACACGTGATGAGTGGAACAGGTATCAAGCCACCATGAATCCGAATCAGCCTCCTGTACAAAAGAAACTTCTGGAGTTAGTGAAAGAACATTAGGTACTGAAGTTACAAGGTCAATTGTAAACTGACCTTTGGTTGCAGATTGGTCTTTAGACCCACTGCCACCAGCACCATCTTTTCCACTACCACCAGCACCATTATTTCCAAGTTTCACTCGACAGTCACGCTTCATATGCCCTTTTAGTTTGCATCTCCAACACACAAGATCTTTGGAATCTTTGTTTTTCTTGTTGGACTTGTTGTTGTTACCCTCATACTTATGTTTTTTACCCTTTCCCTTGTTGTTAGAATTGTTGGCCTCAACCATGTAAACTTGGGGCTGTCCATTTTCATATTTGCCCTTGCCTTTATTGTCACTCTCTTGATCACGAAGACCCTCTTCGATTCTCAAGTGACTCCCAAGTTGAACCAAATTCATTTCTTCCTTTTGATGTTTCAGATTGTGTTTGAAATCCTTCCATGAGGGTGGAAGTTTATCAATCACACTCAAAACAGCAAAGGCTTCATCCATATTCATGTTGTGTTGTTTAAATTGACCATAAATTCGGAGGATTTCATTGTATTGTTCCATGACAGATCAAGAATCAATCATTTTATAATTGTTGAAATCAGACACAATGAACTTTTTACTGGAAGCATCCTCAGCAATATATTTTGCTTCAAGTGTGTTCCATAATTCACTGGCTGTTTCAACACTCTGATAAGTATCAAAGAGAGAATCACACATACCATTCTTAATATGACCAAGGCAGATGTAGTTGTCATTCTCCCATTTGCTTCTCCTTCTGTTTTGCTCCAGGGTTTCATTTTCCACTTCTTCTGGTTTAGGAGTACTCAGAACATATACAACCTTCAAAGTGATCAACAGGAAGTGCATCTTCTTTTGCCAGTGTCTGAAATCTTGGCCTTGGAACTTCTCCAATTTGCCAACCGTGGCAGTCATCTCCTTCACAGTATTTCCAGACATGCTTACTCAGAAAACGAAATTATCACACAAGATTGTTGGGGGAATTCGAGTTAGGGTTATGAGGAAATCTGGATCAAATCAGGAAACGTGTGAATACACTTTCCTTGTCTGATAATTCGACCCTAATGCCTTGGGTTCACGAATTCCAAACTAGGATAATTCCTGAAGAACACAATTTCGATCTTAGGCACCAGAAAGAAATTCGAATGTAGAATATGAAGGAAGAAGAAGATGTCTCGTTCACTGTCTATCAGGAGCGTACCAAAAACGATTCAAATTGGGCAGTTTACTAGGGCAGTTTACAGGTTAGGGAAATTGACAGAATTTACCCTGGAACTTCATAGAATTCGCAAATTGGGCAGTTTACTAGGGCAGTTTACAGGTTTGGGGCCCCCGCCAGGGGTGCTGCCCCTGGAACCCTGCCAAGGGCGCTGCCCCTTGGACCCCGCAAAGGGGGCGCAACCCCCTTTTAACCCCTGCTCAAGGGGGCAAGCCCCCTTGAAACCCCCGTTAAGTCTGCGTACTGGCGACATTTAGTTGATATAAGTGTGTACTCCCGCACCTCCTAACTTGTATCAAAACTAAAATTGTCACCCTTGATACACGTATTAAATCCATTACACTTAATGTAGTTTGTGACACTAAAATCACCAACAAAAATAGCAGCCACATGTTGTTCTGAATCTACCTTTAGAATTTTTATATATTTAGTAACTTTATCTGTTACCAAATGAATTTCATTTCGAATATACTTGTTCTTTCATACAAAAAAGGATTAGATGTAGTAAAATGACTAAAATATCATTATAAAAAAACGTAACAACAAGATTGCACTATGTATTAGGATCATGCATTAATTCCAACACCCAAATAACTTCAATGTTACAATTGCCAAAGCTCTATATATGGATTTTGTTAATGAGTTGGAAAGACTAGTTTGTTTCTTACATTTTCAAGAAATCAAAGAGTTTCATGGAAACAAAAAAAAACCTATATTAGATCTCCTAAAATTAACCTCATTTGCCCAATCAACATATATCCAAGTTGATAGAGTAATAATACACTTCCATGGACACAATTTTAGACGTCTGAGAACAAGAATAACAATCTAATTTTGTAATTTCTATAGGGTAGGCATAGTCTGACTAATAGTATGAATAGTAAACCAAATGCCATGTCTAGTATTTGTAAGATAGATAAGCTCTCCAATGAGTTTCTAATAGTAAGAAATATCAAGAAGTAAGTCATCACCGGAATCAATATTGCCACTAGTAACGATAACATTTACATCTAAAGGTGTATTAATAGGTCTTGCACCAACTAGACAAAACACATAAATGCTCAAGACAATATTTCCATTGAGACAAACTAAAACCATTTGAGGTTCTCATAATTTCAATTACAAGAAAGCATTTAAATCTTCGAAAATATTTTCTTAAAATTTTTATTTTCAATAACTTTTAACTATTTCAAATTCACTTACATTAGTCCTGGGTAAAACAATGTTATCTACATAAACTAGAAGCATAATAAAAATCTCATCCTTTTGTTTTACATACAAAGAATAGTCATTTCTTACTCTAAACAAAACCAAAGTCTTACGAAGAGGATGTGAGTTTTTCATTCCAATTTCTTGGGGCATGTTTAAGTCCTTATAAGGACTTAACATGTTTACATACCTGATTATGATTTTTCAGAAAAATAACCTGGCGGTGGCGGGAGAGACATATAAACATCTTCCTCAAGGAATTCATACAAAAAGGTATTATAAACATCCAACTTATATAATTTCCAATTAAACTAACTACACATCTAACACTTTAACTTTGTAGAAGGAAAGAATGTCTCATCAAAATCAAGACTTTCCCTTTGACAAATACCTTTTGCAACAAAGCTTGCTTTAAATCATTCAATTTCACTATTTGACTTATATTTGATTTTATAAACCCCCGGATACCCAGTGGGTTTGTAACCTTTGGGTAAAATTGTAACGACCTAAGTCTCATTTCTATTTAGGGCTCAATTTTTTCATTTATGTACCATTGTACCTAGCCAAGTTCAAGCTAACAAAAAAAAAAAAAAAAAAAAAAAAAACAACAAACAGAATCAGAATCTAACTTAGCATACCCAACAACCTTTTCGATACCAATTTTATGCTTTTTTTTCAATAACAAAATAATCAAATCTGACAAGGCCCATTCTATTACGACTAGATCTCCTTAATCCTAGTGTGGGAACACCAAGTGCACTATAGAAACAAACAAGTTCAGATTGATCAATTGATGAAGTTCCCTTAGAAATTTTATTACATATAGTATCTTAACAACCCACTATTTATAACTCAGTTTTATGGGCCCATCCGGCTGCCTAGAGGTGCACAAATGAACCGGTTTTTTAAATAACCGAAAAAAAAAAACCGAACCGGTTTTTTTAATAACCGAACCGGTTTTTAACCGGTTTTTTATCTCAAACCGAACCGGTTTAAAAATCCCGGTTTTTCTTCCGGTTAACCGAACCGAACCGGTTTAAAAACAGAAAAAAACCGGTTTGAAACTCAATCTAGTTTAGAAAAAAACCGGCCAAAACCGGACCGGTTATAACCGAAACCGGTTGGACCCAAACCGGTTTAAAAAAAAAAAACCGGTTTTTAAAAAACCGGAACCGGTTTTTAACCGGCTTTTGTGCACCTTACGCCTGCCAAAGTCCAAGATGACTAATAGTTAATATGAGTATTATCATGATATGGACTCTCGAGGCAAATAAAGTTAGTTGGGAGATATTGGTATATGCTATTAAAAAAATTCAATGATTAACATCGTCTTAATTTTTTAAAAACTCGACTCTAAAAGAGCTCATCTTGAAGGCAAATATGGAGTCATAAAAGTGAACATCTATAGAAAAGAAAACAATATCCTTATCAACACTCAATAGTGTATAATTTGTTTGTATTTGATTAGCCAATTAAGACACTTATCAGATCTTTAAGAAAATTTATCAGAAATACTAAAGCTTATAGCAAAACAAAGACAACTAAAAGTTGTTGTCGATGCTTCTTCTCCACAACTCCCTTTTCTGGTAGAAACACAATATCCCCCGCACACATCTGAATGGAAAAGGCCCCCAAGTCTACGAGTCTTATAGCCACTCAGAGGTAAAGGTTCATTAGTCTATTTGGCTTTACATCACAGGATAAAGTGCAGACCATTTTTATAGCATAAACTATCCTTATGCACATGTATAATTTGGTCAGAAGGATGACTAAGCATGTTGTGCCAAGTCAGTTTAGACACATAACACCTAGACTCGTATAAACTAGAATGGCAACTCACACTACTATCAATCAAAATTACAGGCTACTAGAGTCTTAATTATCAATTTTATTTGTAAATATTGTATGTTACACAGTTAGCAATTATTTTCATTAAAGTAGACACCAAAGCCACTATCACAAGCTAACTTATTGACATACAATAAATAAACATTGAAATCTGGCGCTAGCAACAATTCATTGAATAAAAAGAAAGGAGAAATTCTCAAATTAGGTAAGTTAGAAATATTTGCAGATGTATCGTTTTGATTGGTCCACTTGCATTTTTTAATTAGAAACGTCAATACAATTTTCTAAAAAACTACAACTTCCAGTTTTGTTGAGTAGCATCTGAATTAATAATCCAATTGCTTTGAGAACAAATATTATTAATAATTTGTTTAATCAAACCATACTGATAGAAATAACAATACCTATGGCAGAAGCCTCTCCTATAACAACCTCATCATTTATCACTCCTAACAATCTTATTACTTAATCATTGCTAAACTTCATTTGCACTTCATTCTCATAGTTAAAAGAAACCACTATATAAGAAAAACATTATTAGTATTTGGTTGGTTCTAAAAAGAAGAATCATTTCTTCGTTTAAAATCCTTTGGCAAAACCAATACGCTTGTAGCACCTTTCAGTAATGTGCCCCTTTTTATTACACTACTTACAAATTAGATTTAATCCTTTACTCGTTTAATTTTTCAAATCAGGAAGTTTACATACAAAAAAAAAAAAAAAAAAAGAATAGTGACTTTTACTACTACTTCCAACACATAACTTTCTTTATAGGATTTTTATCTTGAAATAATACAAAAGCCAGACTCAACATAAGGTAAATGTTGTTAGATCAGAAAATAATTTTTTAAAGGGTAAATTGCATAAAAGTTACTAACTTTTTCAATTTTCTCGATTTTGACACTGTATTTTTAGTTTTTGCAATTAAGTCATTATGTTTTCAGAAAATTGCAATTAAGTCATTATGTTTTCCAAAAAGTTGCGAAAATGACCATATGGCACGATGGCAACATGTTACCAGGTCATATGGTCAAATTTGCAATTTTTCAGAAAACATAATGACTTAATAGCAAAAATAAAACAGTGTCAAAATCGAAAAATCTGGAAAAGGTAGCGAATTTTATGCAATTTACCCTATGCAATTTATATAACTTAATCACTTTACATGCCCCATACGTGTCCAAAAATATAAATTTGTTGTTACCTTGTTTTTCCATTTAAAGTAATCAAATTTATTGTCCTGAAAATGGATTTTCAAAAAGATTTAGGATAAATGCATACGAATAACAACTAACTTACATGCCCTCAGTGTGAATATCATATTTGGTAATTGGTTATGTAAACAATGTCTTTATACAATGGGTTATAAAAATCTATATTGATGTTCGTTCATTTACAAAGATAGTTTAAGCTAAGTAGATAAAAAGTTCAATATACTTTTACCATTTTTTCAATCGAGTCCATCAACTTTCTTATTGAAAAAAAAATATTTGGCAATACAACCTGTCAAGGTAGTAGCATTTGCATACTCGAAGACATAAAATGTATAATTTTAATCACTAGATTTTTTGAAAGACTTAATCGCTAAAAATTGTGAAAACAGACAAAATAAAGAAAGGCGCCGTCTTATTCGAAATTAAAGTGCTTGTTTTCAATAAAACAAAAATTGTATACTCATTCTCAATAAAAAAACTTAATTTCAATGAAACAAAAAGTATTAAGAGTTTAAACTAGAATTTTTTTTAAGTAAAAGAAGGTTTCGTATGCATTTATCCTAAATCTTTTTGAAATTCCACTTTTAGGACAATAAATTTGATTATTTTAAATGAAAAAACAATAATTTTTTTTTTGGACACGTATGAGGCATGTAAAGTGATTAAGTTATATAAATTGCATAGGGTAAATTGCATAAAATTCGCTAACTTTTCTAGATTTTTCGATTTTGACACTATGTTTTATTTTTGCTATTAAGTCATTATGTTTTCTGAAAAATTGCAAATTTGACCATATGACCTGGTAACCTGTTGTTATCCTGTCATATGGTCGTTTTTACAATTTTTTGGAAAACATAATGACTTAATTGCAATTTTCTGAAAACATAATGACTTAATTGCAAAAACTAAAAATACAGTATCAAAATCGAGAAAATTGGAAAAGTTAATGACTTTTATGCAATTTACCCTTTTTTAAATTGAGTATATGTGTAGAATATTATGAAATATGTTAGAATTTTTATAGTGTAATATTTTAAGAGAGTAATACAAATATGAATAGTGTTGTATTTAAATATTACACATATGAGTGATATTCTATTAAAATATTACACATAATATTTTATAAAATATTGATTATTTTTAATTTTTTAATCTTTTTATTAAAAACAGGATGAAAACAAATATATATATATATATATATATATATATATATATATATATATATATATATATATATATATATATATATATATATATATATATATATATTATGTTTTCTATTTTTCCATTTTTAATCTTGTTTTGTTGACACCCGAAATGATTGACCAGAAACACGTATCCATGTCTCACAAAATCCCTTTGTCTTAGATGAATATATATATATATATATATATATATATATATATATATATATATATATATATATATATATATATATATATATATATATATATATATATATATATATATATATATATATATATATATATATATATATATATATATATATTAAATTACAGAAACAATCACTGAGGTATACCAAAACTAACAAAGAGAATCCAAGTATTCTATTTTCACTATATGGGTCATTAAGGTTTGCAAAATCCTACAAATCGGTCCTGGTCCATATAAAAAGACTTTTTTGCCCTTTTCATTTTCTTTTTTCTTTTTCTTTTTACCCTTTTGTTTTTTTAATAAATAGAAAATAAAAAACCACCCCACCCCCACGTCTCTCTCTCTCTCTCTCTCTCTCTCTCTCTCTCTCTCTCTCTTCAAACCCAGAAAAAGCTACATTATTCCATTAGAGTTGTTGCCGAGTTTAAGTCCGGTACCCCATCCGGCGACACCGACACTGTAAGCGGTGGCTTGGCAAGCAATGTGAATGTAAAACCAAGCGGGATGAGCGACCTTGAATACTTTCAAATATCTGGCAACCATGACTCCGATCGGCATCAATATTCCCAACTCACCGCTTTTAATACTTCGTGAGTCTGTAAAGATAGAAAAAAATATGACCTAATTAATCACTTGTAGCTTCTGCATAATATATGGTACAATAAATAGTATGAGTGAAGAAAGGCTTACGTTTCTCCAGTGGAGCAGTGAACCACCGACGGGGCACCTGCAGCAGTCTGACCGGTGATGAGCATCCGGAGCTTCTATTTTTAGAACCCAAAGGATGAGCACCCGGAGCTTCGTTTGAAATAGGTCCCGACTGCCAAATTTGATTAAAACTTGTCCTCCCACTAAGCAACTCCAGAGTCGCATAAATTACAACATCTCCGTTCACCCTCTCCGCCCTGATTGTCGGCAAATCAAAGCTCAACGGAGTTTTCACCGTTTGTTCCGTTTGCCACTGTATTCACTGGCGAATCTCCTTTCCTTTTTCGCTGATTTTGGCCATCCAATTCCGGGGAAAGAAACTGTGAACGCAAATACTCAACTTAAAAGACTGATTTTTTTAGAACGGCGTTGGATTCGAGCTTTGTGACGGGTTTTCAACCGTCCCTCATTGTTTGACACTTCAAAGCCTCGAACCACACCCCCAGGAAAATCCCCCACAGGAGCTCAGAACCGGGATCGAACCCGGGACCTCGCCCCACATGGGTATATAACCCCATGCCTCTTCCCAACTAGGCTGGGAGTCATTGGCAAAGACTGATTTATTGAAATATAATACGTGGCTCTTATAACAAGCATTAGAAACAAAATTTTGAAAGAAATTAGCAACAACTAAGCAGAAATAGAATACGTTTGCTCAAAACTAGGATAAATTGAACGAGCTGTTGCTCCTATATAATCGGAGCTTTATTGAGATCCTAACTGAATTGAATTTACCTTATCAGAAACATCAAATTTTCAGAAAACCCGTGATTAAATAAAGATGAATAACTCAAGATTATCGGAGTTTTTTTTGAGTTTTCTTATACCATAGCGTGGAAACAAGCTCCGTAGTCATGAGAAGCGTCAAAGACATGGTCAGAACCGTTACGACAAAGAAAGTTCCGATGAAATAAAGTCAACTGCAGACGATAAAAGCCCGCGTGCATACCCGATGGACGGGAAGCCATTAACGGTGCTGAAGTTGCAGGAAACATAAACATGCACGAAGAAGAAGTCAAATGTCTGTACGTCGCTTTTAATCAATGCTCGACTCAGAAGGAAGAGAGCCTGTGTTTCGATTAAGGAAGAAGGAGGATGCGATTTTTGTTTGCTTATCTATGAGATGACGAAGACGATGGGAGAGAGAGAGAGAGAGAGAGGGTGGGGTGGTTTTTTATTTTTTATTTATTAAAAAAACAAAAGGGAAAAAAGAAAAAGAAAAAAGAAAATGAAAAGAACAAAAAAGTCTTTTTATATGGATCAGGGACCGAATTGTAGGATTTTGCAAACCTCAGTGACCCATATAGTGAAAATCGATACTTGGGTTCTCTCTGTTAGTTTTGATATACCTCAAGGACTGTTTCTGTAATTTACTCATATATATATATATATATATATATATATATATATATATATATATATATATATATATATATAGAGAGAGAGAGAGAGAGAGAGAGAGAGAGAGAGGAAGAGAGAGAGAGAGATAAGATTAGGGGAGGACTAGAAAAATGATGAGGACTGGGAGGACAAGTATTGGCCATGTGATTGAATAAAAAATTATCAGGAGACGATATGGTATCATTGTAATTATTGACGAGGTTTCAAAGATTTCTAGTGAATGACAAATGTTAAATGGGTAAAATTAGAAAAATGAATTAAAGAAAATATGATTTTACAGCCTTCCAGGTGCTCAACTTCGATCTGTTTTAACAATGAGGCGAATGCCGAAAAGTTTCAGCAAGACATTAGTTTTGGTATTAAACTTTCAGCGACTGCGTTTATGAATGGATGGTTTTATATTATCAATTTTGATTGATATTGTATTAAATGGAATTTGAACGTGACTATTGGATATGGATATTTGAATGTAATGAATTATGTTTTGGTATTAAACCTGAAAAAATAATAAAAACTAGATAGTCTTTATGGTACATGTTGTGGTTGTCGATCCTCCGTCTAGTCCATATTTATTGTAGTGCAAAACATACAAGAAAAGTTCTAAATTGAAATCACTGTTATTAAACAATAGTGAATAGTTGCATTTAAAAACAATGTAAAAGATAACACTGTATTTATTTTTATTATAATATTATAGTTTTTTTTTTTTTTTTGAACAGCGACATGTTATTAAAGGGCCAGCAAGTAGCTAAAACCCAAAAGAAAACAAACAAAAAATTACATCAGATAAGCGAATTTAACATTTCAAGCACCGGGTCATTTATCCATCTATCCCACACTAGTTTCCTACCTTTTTTCTTCCTAGCATTTATCCATAAGTGGGACAGAATCTTGATTTCAGCCACCAGCTCCAACTCAGTTCTTGTCACGTTTTGGAACACGCCTTTGTTTCGAAACGACCATATGACCCATACATAGATTAAGCACACCGCCTCATTGGCTTCAGCAAGACTGGAAGGACCAATGAATTCATTCCTGCAGTAAATGAGATCCAAGCAAGATATTGGGTCCGGCCCTAGGCAATGCCACCAAAACTATAATATTATAGTTTTGGTGGAGGGAATAGGAAAAAAAATTGGTGGTTATGATTATGAAGATGTAAATGCACATTATTGAAGCACATGTTAACTGCTAACCCTGTTTAGAATCTATTCAACTACCTTATTATATATAATAGTTATCACAATAATAAATGCCAACTATAATGAATCATTTCTCAATAAAAAAAACAAGTACGTTCGATTATTAATATTCTATTAAACTGCATGTTCTTCTTCCTTCATTGACGTGTGCTTATAGTTTAATATTAAAACGAATCAAACGGTCAATCGTGGCACTATAAATTTATATATAAGCAATTGTTTGGAGTTTGTCCAAAATGGTTATGCTGTTATTCTTTAACTTTTACACTCAAACTATGGTTAAATACACACATGTTTGACATGACCATTTATTTTTTATTTGCATCTAAAAATTGATTAAGCTAGTTCGAAATAAACTTATTAATGCAGTTTTTAGAGAACTCGACTTTATTTGTTTAAGATGTGAACCAACACCACTGAATAATCAATATACAGGTGTATGCATATATGCAAATGTAGATATAAAAAAAATACTAAGAGTATTTTCAATATGAGCTATAATTATTCATGAATTATTAATATATGTTTTTTTTTTGGAACGGCAATTATTAATATATGTTAACATTGATAAAAAAATAACATGACAATATTTTTAAATTGTAGTATAAATCGACTATTAAAGATGATCTAAGGGCATGGATCATGAGATTATTAAATAAATATAACTTGTAATCTAAGATAACTTAATGAAGGAATATTGAAATAATATAAGAGTTCAAAAAGAAGTTGGTTTAATCATATGCTCATAAATACATTGTGATTATAAAACGTAACAATGTGAGAGCTTCTGCGATGGGTGGCAATAATACATGAAAAGTCAAACCATCGTATGTATATAATTTTAAATTTTAATATATGTTACATATTTAGAATGCCTTTTGTAGTAAACTTTGTTATAAACTAGGGTATATCACTGTGCGTTGCTGCAAAAAAGAATATATATATATATATATATATATATATATATATATATATATATATATATATATATATATATATATATATATATATATATATATATATATGGACCAGAACTCTAATTATTCTAAGTTAAAAACTATATGAATTAAAACTGTAATTAATGTTAAAAACTACATGAGCCAAAATTATAGTTATAACAATTTAAAGATAAGGAGACGAACACTATAATTAAAGTAAATTAAAAAATATTGGGATCAAAACTGTAATTATCATAAACTAAAAATTGTAGGGACAAAAACTATAATTAATATAAATTACAAATAATAAGGACCAAAATTGTATTTATTACAAATTAAAAAGTATAAGAACTGAAACTGTAATTAATCTAAAAATGATAATTAAAAGTCCAAAGACCGAAACTGTAATTATACAAAAGTAAAAAGACTAAATATGTAAATTAGCTAAAGTTATGAAATGTTAGATATATAAATTCGGCAGATAACAAATGTTTTTTTTTATCAAAAACAATACATAATAATTCAATAGCCAACAAATGTAATTTTCGTAAAATAATAACATAACTCTTATATAATTTGTGCAATTAGAACTTTTCAACAATAGAAACTCACTTATTTTGAAAGATTATGTAATTTTTATCAATCTTGTTACGTTGTTTATGTTAATTTTTATCTAATTTTTGAATGAGAAGATAAAATTCTCACATTTGTATGAAAAGGGAGGCAACGTATCTAGATCATATTATCTATTATTAACAAATAATAAAATATAAATGCTAACGTATTGATAATAGTCTATAAGTGTGGTGTATGTTTTGAAACAAATACAAATTATGTGCTTACTTACTGATTTACGTGTGACTTTATTAATAAGACTACTATGTATACTTATCACATTATCACATGTAATGTTTGTCATATCACTATCATACTATTACCATACAAATATTACATAGACCTTACCACATCATCATTTTCAATTTGAAAATAAATAAATAATAAAGTAAATAGACATTTAATGATTGGTTGGTAAATTAAAGCTTTCATTTGATTGAATGTGGTCAAATGTGCTGGGGTATCACATAAGAAGTCATCACAAACCATCACATTACACCTATGATGGTGTGCACGGTCGTGATCATATTCCAAGTGGTTATCACGAAGCTTTCGTGATAACCATACCACAAGGTCTAAGGGGACGGGGATTTGACTCATTATACCTTATTTTTTTGCTTTGTTTATTTTATTTATTTATGTTTTGCCTATACACCCTATTACCACCTCCCCTTCAACCACCTCTCCCCACTACCTTTAATTCCCCAAACCGCACCATCTATTTTACTCCCCTTCTATTTCCTTCTATATCGACACCTCATGCTTTATCCTTTATGCTTTTTATAAGATATCTTCATATTTATCGACAACAACACACAAATGGTATGTGTATGTATCAAACCCCTAGATGAAAAGACCACGAAGAATCTTAATTAATGGTGAATAAACGAGTTTCTAATTGGCTCTTAACTATCGGTTGTCTTATACGACTCTATCATATTTAACCAACGAAATCGCGATTCCAATCACCGCCTTCTAATTCGCCATTGCACAACTATTGTTTTGGCATTGACCATTTTAGGGGCTGAAAATTTCTATGGAACCATCTATCATTCAACATGATAGAAAAGTATCTTCCACCAAAAGTGTTGTGTTCGGTAGCATTTTTAGAAATTGCATATTAGTTTTCCTAATTCGTATAATTGATTATTATATAGATTGCAATTTCTTCATTCTTATGCTTTTATTTGTTTGCACTAAGGTATGCATATGTCTAAAACATAGAGTTCTATTTTTGTGAAATTAAAAAATTAACATATATACGTATACAGTATTAGCAGGTCCCATTTTGTTCATTGGTTGAATAACAAGTAGACATCAAAAGTTAGAAAAATGAATGTCATAACGTAGGAAATGCAAAAACAGGCTCAGTCTTTTCTTTATTCACGTAGGGGCTGTTTGATAGTTGCTGAATAAGTCAGATCTGACTGAGTTAGAGGTCTGTCTGAGTCAGAAGCTTTGACTGAGTCTGCCGCTGATTGAAACCATGTTGTTTGATTATGCTTTTGACCGACTTTCCTAAATGATGAAAACGACAATATTACCCTTTTGTTCTATCTTGTGTCTGATAAAATGTATATGTCTGATTTCCTTATGAACACCATTCTAATCTTTGACCAAAAATACATTTGCTTAGAAGATAATTAATGATATTTAACTCTGGTGGCAGCCAAGGGTCGGTCATTAAAAATACCAAAATATAATGGCTTATCTCACAAAACGATCATTTTTTGAACTTATAAAGAGGGTAAAAAGGGGAAACATAAGTATCATATGTCTTGAACTCAAGTACTATAGTACTATACACTACAAACCAAAAAATCTACTAAAAGAAAAGTCAAATACTACATTGCTATTCAAATATGGTCGTATCCTCTGTGTGATTTCCATGTTCGCCAATTTGCACACATATTTTGGTTCTTAACCCCACTACAAACTTATTCAATCTACAAAGAAGGAAACAAATTAACATTTTAATTATATATTATTACATAACCAACAAGAATATGTTACGAGTCACACATAAACAACGAGAAAAAAGCTAAAATCATTATTCAAAATGTTAGAAATACCAACACCTACAAGGCTCATGAAACCGGTGACAAACAAAATGTTACCATACTAAAAATTCAACAAAATGTTCATGATGTCTAAAAGGTTAAAAATACAAGGAAAAGCAAGAATCATCCTTTTTTATAGCTAAATTTATTTCAAAGTTCCACAAGGTCCCATGTATTCACCATGAAAATTGCCATAAAAAACTATTAGGTACACACTTATGCAGTTAAGAAAGCACAAATTTAGAGATTAAAGATTTAAGTCATGGAAATTAGAAACTAGAACTAGAACCCTTAGATTATTGAAGTTTAACATCCTCGATGGTGGAGAATGTAGACTACAAAATCAACCATAGAGAGGAGCTGTGCCGATGAGGAGCTGTTGTTGTCGGAATTTTCTGGCAAATCGGCGACGGGATTGGGCGAATCAGAGCTGTGTACATCGGTGACATGGCTTAGTTGGTCCACCGGCGACTTCCAATAGCTGGTCTCTAGCAACGAGAGTGACAGAGAGCCATGGAAACAGCCATGGAAACAGGAATGATAAAGAGAAATAAAAGGGCGAGGAGGGAACGATTGAGGGTTATCTTTCAATCAGTGTCTTTATTATGAGGACTTGGTCAGATGAATTTGGACCGAGTCAGATGTATCTTTTCAGAGAGGTTGTATATCCTCCTAATAAATCTTCTTAACTTTCTTCCTAATCATTAGATCAATATAAGTGTCCAAAACAATGGATGAGATTAAGAGAGAGGATTAGTGGATTCCACATGTCCTTATATAGATGGATAGAAAGATGAATTAGGAGGATTTAGTAGGAATAAATAGAATTTTCCATCTTTTTAACATATCAAACATCTAGACTCAGTCCGGGTCAGAAATAGCCTCTTATTGGACCAATAAGAAACAAATCAAACAAGTCCTTAGATAGCTTTTTTATTTAGTTATAATGTTTAAATGGTGTAATAATTTGATATTCGGGTATTCATTAAATAATTTGCCATCTCTCAGTACTTTCGTTAACCCAACTTTACTCTCTCCTAAGGATTATCCATTTACAAATATATTATAATCTCCATTAAAACTATTGTACACCAAACCTGACTTAACTAGTGGCATTTAAAGAATATGTTTTGCATTTTACTTTTTTTTACCTATTTCAAAGCAACCAAAAATATTACTACGACCTTTACTCATAATTCATATTTTCCCATTTTCTTGAAACATACACTAGGAACAGATCCATATAATTTGGTGTTCATATTGCATTCGAGTATGCTAACTTCAATACTATTATTAATTAAAGTCCACTTACCACTTGTACGTCCAACCTTAATGCTTATTGCATATTTATTATTTTCTAAATAACTACTTTGTTCACAATATACATTCTAGATTAGTGTACATGTATAAAGCTATGGACATTAGCATAATATGTCTACCGTGTTTGGATGATATAAAGTTATGTACATCATGACATTATTGTATTTTTCATCAAAAACTTTTTTATTTGCTATTTCTATCCTTCCTGGGGAGTTATGTGTAAATTGATGCAGTTTGAATAACAAAGTTGACCTTTAAGTACCTCAATCATCACTGGCAATGTACTTCGTGAGGCAAGATTTTGGTATATGGAACTTTAGAGTGCCTTGAGATACCATAGCAATGGAATTTAATAAGTTGTCAATTGGTATTTCTTTGCCTTTTTCATTTATTAGTGTATTATAACATCCTAATTTGTGTCTTTGTCTATTTACAACATTGTAATTTCAATTTGCTGCATCCCACTTTCTAGTAACTTTAAAAAAACCAAATTTTAGTTTAATCAAAATTGTGCATTACTTAACAATTAACTACACGTTTCCTTCTTTTTGGTTAAGTGCAAAAAGTAGGAACGTACTTCCATTGATTCGTTTGTATGACATCTTACTTTCATATCTTTCTATTATTGCATTATACCTTGGATATTTTACTCATTATAGCAATTTCATTTAAATAGAAAGCAGTTTTATTATTAGTTAAAGTACAATGCTATAATTGGGTTGATTTTCACATTACTCTATATTACCAAGAAAATAGTTTAATGTATAATGTTAATACAAATAAATGAATGTAAGATGTTGTTTTACTCTAAGATTTATATAGTTTTTTAAGGTTTTCATCAATATATTATATCCCTTTTTACCCTATGTCATATGAACTTATGATGCCTCATTATCGTATAGGAACATATCAAAAAGCCAAAATGGGGTTAGATTTAATCCACATATATTAGACATGGACATATGGAGGATGTTCTCATGGTAAATTTAGAAAACTTATTTGTAAATTTCTGACTAAATTCAAAAAAAAAAAAAAGATTAGTTAACCTTTTATAATGAATTGTTACAAATGTTTATTGAAAATGAAATAAACATGTCAAGAGAATTGGCCTTTGAAAGGACATACGGTATGAATTATCATTTGATAAGACAAAATCATAATGAAAATTCTTTTTAAAAGGAAACTAGTTTCTCTAATAATGACTAATTTATTTATTAAATAAAAAGAAAAAACCAACTGGTAGCTAGTGAATGTGCGCAACGATCAAAAGAAAATAAGGAAATAACTAAAAAAATACCACCACAAATAAACCTTATAGGGATATATGTACATGGCCTTCTAAAGATCTTTGGAGATGAAACAACCAAAGGTAATGTACTTGGGTCTTCAAAGCGAGATAACTAAGTTAGGACGTCAAAAAGTGGCCACCAAACACCAACGTCAAAGCCAATGTACTTTGATTCTTGAATATAACACAGGACTAACATGAGTAAGTAGCATCATGATACTTCTAGGGTTAATATCTGATAAAAGCTAATATCTTGCTCACGAAATAAAATAAAAAATAAGTCTATAACCAGTAAAGTAAGGCAAACACGCATGTGGCGACATGAAGTCTTTATGCGATGCCATTAGTATAACAGTAGATATGAAGATACATTAGAAACCATCTAATTTCTTGAAAGCACATTATTAGGATATTGCACCAAAGTAACTATATCAATGTACTTTCATTGAGTTTTAAAAATCAACACTAAAGAGAAGCCAACAAATATGATATGTTCAACAATGATATATTTTAAGCTCCATCAATTTAATCATCGTAATCTAAACTATTGTGTATATAGTAGAAACACCAGGCCATTTTCATTGGTGACAATAGCAATCAACTTTTAAGAAGGATAAACTAGTAGCACCAATTGATCCGTCTTTAAGAATTCATAAACCATGTTGATCCATCTATTGAGTCGCCTAGTTTCTTCGGGCTGGTCCGACTTGGTCCCATTTTGGACCGAGTTGGTCCAATTTTGCACTAAGTTGGACTGAATTGGTCCGATTTGGTTCGAGCTGACCGTTTTTTATTGAGTTTAATGTATATCCGATTTTTCTTGGCCGAGAAGGCTGAGGTCCCCTCAACAAGGAACAGAGTCTGAGTAACTCATCGAGTACTTGGCCGAGTTAACTGAGTTTTACAACAATGATTGTATCACAATTTGATTATCAAATTAATTATAGTAATTGTCTTAGCAAAAAGGAAAACATAAAATATGTTATTACTTTCCATGAACAAAAAACGTGTCTTATTGTGTATTCGAGATGCAGCTTTTGAAAGCTTTTGGGAGCTTTTAACTTTTAAGAAAAAGCTTCGTTCGGCAGCAGGAGCTTTTAGCTTTTTAGCTTTTATTTTAAAATAAAAGCTCCTAACTTAGAAGTTACTTCAAGTAGTTTTTGATAGCTTTTACGTTTCAGAGCTTTTAACTTTTGATTTTTACATTATTTTATGTTTTTAAAAGCTAATAGCTAATTTTTCCAAACACTTATGCACAAATAAAAGGGAGCTTTCCTATTTTTAGAAATTTGGTTGTACAAGTTAAAATCATCCTATAAAATTTTACCAATATCTACATTCTATCCTAATAAAATTCGTAAATCATCAGCTAGAGAGCCATATTACCTTGGTTTAATCCTCTTATTTTGGTAGATAAAGAGTTAAGGAGCACTTGGCTTAGAAAATGACAATGAGTTGAAAGGTCTAGTCTAGTACACTGAAGAAATGGAGTTTTGGCACTATATAACATATCAACGAACATAGTCATCAGTTTTTCATTAATAGATTAAACTATATCACCACTTCACCCTAAATGTAAAACTTCTACAAAGATATCCTCTAAAATAACAATTCTAAATTTGGGATTACGTAAACTTTAACATTACCTTGAATAACCGGAGCAAATGATAAAACGCTAAGTAGAAAGGATTGCGGGATTTTCCACAATTCTGTTAATGCATAATAAAGGCAGTGCATTTTTAGAAATTCTAATATTACCTTCACTTTGGGTTCGGTTTAGAAGAATCGAGTGTTGCATGAAGGTTGCAACTTTTTGAATAGTTGAATTTCGGCTATAAAAAGCTATGTAAGGTTGAATGACAGTAATGGAGGAATTGAAATCATCAGTAATTTTGCTAAAAAGGTGAAAAATAAAGTTGCAGGTTTAAGGAAAATTGCGACAATAGACGTTTAGAGAGGTAGATGAACACTAGAGAGAGAGAGAGAGAGAGAGCAAGAGGGAGAGAAACCATATGAAAGAAATATGGGAAATAAATGAATTATAATAACTTAAGTAAAGAATAAACAATAAAGAGCAAGTTTGACGTAAACAAAATGAAGAACAATAATAAATGGGAGAACAAGTCATCCTTCAATTGATTGATGGAATAACTGTTGGAAGTGTTACAAATGATAGTGCTTTTGTCCCATATATACAATAACATAATGTAATGAATCTAGGGGACACCAAAGCAATATTTGGAAAGGTTCAACTAACATATTATAGAAGGTAAACTGAAAAAAGATTACACCATATGATACGCTAAATAACAATAAATGAAGTCAACTGGTAAAAGATTAATCTATTTAAACCACACAACGAGAAAGGCTTCGGATGACGGAAGCCTCAAATAGAATACATCCTCGGATAGCAGAGGCCTCAGGTAGACTGCTCTTCACTTATGTGAATGCCACTTCTTGATTCAACAATCTCCCCCTAAGTGAGTAGCACCGGTCTTATTCAATCTTATTCATCAACGAACTTAGTGAAAGGTTTTCTGCAAATCTATGAACTAAAACCCTAAGTTCACATGCAACCTAGATTGGATCTATGTTTTCTAACTTTGAACATATAAATAATTGCTAAAGGCCAACAGAAAAATTACTAAAGAAATAAATCAGAAAAAACCAACCTTTAGTTTTAATCCTGAAGCTGAGCAGCACAAAAGTCTTGCCTCAAATGAGATCACATCCAGGGAGCTAGGGAGAGGGACGAAATCCAGAGAGAGGGAATGAGAAAAGTGGCGCAGAAATAAGGGTATGGGGCTCCCTATTTATAGTTTTCCAGGTGGTTGCATATAAGCCTTTAGAGATAAACCTTTTTGAATTCAAATAAGATAAACATTTGTCTTATTACTTCAAACCTATTTATCTTCTACTATTAATTTCGAAATTATATATTTATCTATATATAATTCGCTGGTCACCTGGCCTGCTAAATCTGTCACTTACTCAACTATTGAATAATTATAATTTAGCCCCTGCACCTTTAATTAATTTAAATTAGTCACTAAATTAATTCCAACTAATTCCAGATTAATTTCTAATTAATTAATATAGTTTCTAATTAATATATTATCACTTTAATATATTAATAAACTATTTATTTTATTTCTATTGATTTATTAATCATATAATAAATCAACCTTTCTCTCTCCTGGACTTTCTACCAAACCTCCAGCTATGAGGGCAACCCAAATGGACTTTGCTTCTATTAATTAGGTAAATACTAATTATTAGTCATGACTTAGACACCTAATCCAACACTTAGTGGCAATAATGATCTATTCTTTGACAACTATCCACTAAATTATCACTTCAATAATCTCAGACTTTATTTTAAGGGAACCCTTGTTTGCTTTATGGGTCGTCTCATTCAGAGTTTTTAAGACACCATTGGAGTATAAAGTGTTTCTCCTTTAACCTGAATAAGAGCTTCAGGCCATGATTGAATTGTGCAGAGATTATTGCAACCTCGGAATCATTAGTGAGCCCTCAATATCTATTCTCAACATATGTAAAGCTTTGATTTGGTTCAAGTGGGAAAGTATCCAAAAAATTCTTGTAGAGTATAGCATTTCTACGATCGATGTCTGCAATGGTGGACATGAGGAATTGTTTGATTTTGATGCAATGAAATTGAGCTTGGCTGTTGTTGAGTTTTGATGACAATAACAACATACAATCATGTCAACTGAAGCATAACATAAGCAAAATCAAAACCTAAGATCTGGATCCATATTCAACAAAACTTGCAACAAAATATAAGCTAAAAGCGTAATTAGGTTTATACTATTTTGATATTGGAAGAATAAGAGACCAAAGTAGCATCCCTCTAGTGGAATCACACCATATTATTTATATATATATATATATATATATATATATATATATATATATATATATATATATATATATATATATATATATATATATATATATATATATATATATATATATATAGGTTCTATTGAGAACTCAAAAAATCCTGAGATCTTAAGAGCTAAATCTTGACCATCAGATCCAAAAATTAAATGCTAGGATCAATAATGGCAATTTTGTAATTAACAATATTTTAAATGATATTTTAGGTATTTAATTTTCAGTCACAAGGGTAAATCAGGTATCAAATATTAGGATCCATATGATCACGTCTGATTAAAATATGTAACTATCTGTTTCTCTCTCATTGCCGTGTTACAGAAGAAATTTCAATCCCTAGTTATTCTTCTCCACCTCTCATTCTCTCATCGTCTTCTTCTTTCACGTCGACGTCCTCCCCATCGGCTCCTCCTTTTGCCCTATCGCTAGCCGTCCCAGTTCTTCTTTCTCGGTGAGTCAAGGGCAGAAAACGAAGCCTCTTGAACGACATTTGTGCCCTAGCCATCGATAGCAACCGCCCACCGTCAAAACAGTTCTGCCTCCTTCCGCCATCGATATCAACCACCATGCACTGTTCTAATCTCCAACCTATCGGACCACGCACCATCAATTGAATTCTGCCTCCTTCCGCCATGGATAACAACCATCAATCGTATTGGTTCGAGAAAATAGAGATAGAAAAATGGTGAGTTCTGGTGACATCGCTATTCTCTTCAATCAGATCTTATATCTGCCTGTAGTTGCTGTATTTAAGAAACCCCTTTTCGATTCCCTTCAAAATGTTTTCAGGAATTTGAAGTTCGTATTCTGATAGGGAAGGGCTTCGATGGTCCTGATTCAATTAATTTCAAGCCACCAGACTGCCCAATACCCTGTGAGTATCCTTCCAAAATCCTTTAATTTCTCAAATAATTGCAAATAGTATTTTTTTTACGGGTGGATGTTAAGCATTTTTTACGGGTGGATGTTATTGGATTTTTGTCTTCACCGTCCTTTATCTAGTCCCAAACACCAATCAATATTATAAATTATAGGTGATGAAATTGCATTCTCATACAATCGTATTCAAGCTACTTATTGAATATTTTAAAAATCAACTGAGATAGAAGCTCTCGATTTAGTAGTTTGTTTTTTAACTTCATTTTATTTCACTTTCCCATGCATGATTAGTATTTGTTAAAAATCTTACGGAGATATAGTGGATGTAGTTTTGAAAAATGGATTTAGTGGATGTAGTTTGGTGTAACTTAATTAAAATTTAAAATAACAATGGATTTAGTGCATGTAGTTTTGAAAAGCTTCCCAAGGTTCTTTGTGCGTCTCTACTACATTATATATAGGTTCAACTGTCTACATTTTGTTTTTAGCTGCATATGTCCCTCATTTCTGCCATAAAGGCTGACTAGCAGCACAAGAAAAAAAAATGATCATTTTCCTTTTATGCAATTCTTCTCTGTTTTCCTTTGTTCCAGTTTTATTTGTTTGTTCTAAACATATGGGTTGAATTTGTACGTATAAGTGCATATGTGCACATGTGCACATGTGCATATTTGCATATGTGTACATATTCACATATGTGTATTTGCATATGTGCGTATTTGTATGTATTTGTATATGTGCGTATTTGTATATATGCAAACATGCAAATATGCATACACATATGTGCATATGTGTGATTTATAGCATTGTACTTACGAATTTCTTTTTCTATTTTGTTTGTGTACATGTGTGCGTATTTGCATATATGCATAAATATATGTGTATATATGTGCATATGTGTATATGCATGTGTATATGTGCACATGCATAGATATATGTGCATATACGGGCGTATGTGTATATGTGCACATATGTGCATATGTCTGTTCAAATGTGAGTACATATGCAAAAACGTATATGCATATGTGTATTAAACGTATGTGCACATATGCATATGTATATCAACTTGTTCATGTACACATGTATGCATATTTGCATATATACATAAATAAATGTGAATTTGTTCATATGCTTATATGCATGTATGTATTTATTTTAATGTTTTTGAATATACATTTATATTAATTTTTATTAACGTTGTTGCAAATTTTGAAGAATTTATCGAGCAAATTGAAGGTGTGAAAACTGAAAAATGAAGATATAATGAATTTTCGTTGTATTTTGTATATTTTTTGTATTTGACGTTCAAAACAGTTGTATATTATTGTTTCTAATAAATTGTTAGTATGATATCCAAATATGATGAAATACGAATATTTTTTGTGTGTTTTTTACGAAATGTTATTAAATATGCATGTATGCATCCCTGCAAAATGTAATGTAAAAAGTTAAATATGCATTTATGCATTCTACTAAAAAAATACACAACTCAAAAATCTAATTATGCATATATGCATTCTATTAAAAAAAACACCTGCGAACATGTATATATGAACATGCAAATAAAAAAATTATATGTCTTTTAAATTCCAAAAATCTAATTTAAAAAATAATTTTTTTTTCAAATTCCAAAAAAATCTGATTTTAAAAAAACAAAAATTGGATTTTTTTAATTTTGAAAATTCAAATCTAATAGGTTTGATTTTAGGAATGGTTATTTTGTTTCCAAAAATAAAAAAAAAATCAGAATTAAATGAGATTTTTGGTAAATGACTATCATGCCATTTTATAATCTAACAAATCAGAATGAGTTCTCAAGATCTCATGAATATTTGAGTTCTTAAAAGAACCTAACCCTATATATATATATATATATATATATATATATATATATATATATATATATATATATATATATATACACACACACACACACACACACACACCCACACACACACACACACACGTGTTCAAAATAGGACTGAAAATTCTCATGATAATGTAAAATAAATTTTCTATTGATAACTTTTTTTAGAGAATATAATATATTATTTTTTTAATTTTTTTAAAAAGAGATCTTTATAAAATAAAAAATCATTTATTGGTAAATGTGTATATTCATCGATAAATATTGTTAATTTAATATATGAGGATTTTATTTAAAAACATAGACTAAAATACTTATTTAAATATTTATATTGATATAAAATTAAAGTAAAATGTTGGAATTCTATTCAATGATGGATATGATTTTTAATACATTTATTCGAAATATAATATTTAATTTGATATGTACTCAACGTCTCAATCCATAGTGTTAAAGATTTAATATAAACTAGCGGGTGACCCGTGCGTTGCACGGGTCGATGGGTTAGAATTTCCAAAGTACAATGCCTTAATAAAAAGAAATAAAAAGAACATTGTCATAATAGATTGAAAGAAATGAAAATGTAATACTACTATAAAAAAATAAATGAAAGTATGTCGTCTTAAATAAAAATTTACTGAACATCTATTCCTTTGTTACCTTATCTAGCAACTTTTCATGCCACCACATGTAATTGTATATTCCTGCTCTGTTTTGTGTAACTTCCTTTTTTGATCAAAAAGCTTCTAATATCTGAAATGAGAAAGAAAAAAGAACCCATGTCAATTTTGAATTTATAAAGTATTAGGTCAAAGAACACTTACTGGATTTGAATGGTCAAATACGGTGCCCTTGTGTAATAATGGGATGCTGTAATAGTTGTAAATTGTAGAGAAACTAAACTTAAATGTTAAATTTGTATAAGATTATGAAAATACATGTCATGGAAAGGCCGAATTACATCAAAACTGAGAAGTCATGAAATTATTCTTTCTCTTGCTTTAGATGATTGTACTTATGTAGGTTTAGTGAGTTGTACCTTAATGTGGAGGTCGGCGGAGTCATCAAGAACTTAAATAAAATGTACAACTAAGAGCAACGCACACAAAGTCACCTGATAAGGTCGACCAACCATTTCCCGTAACAGAAAAGAGAGACATCATGGGGCCATCAGTAATTCAAAATTTAAAGTAAGAAAGTGATGAATTAGAAAATATACGACTGTGTCGAGTGAAAGAGGGGTAAGGGAGATGAACATAAAGGGGTGTAGATCTTTTGATCATCCTTGAATATGAGCTTGCTTCTTTCTCCGATTTTGAACCATAAGATTCTAGGTTTTCGTAGCTCACCTCCAAAGTTTCTAGATTTCATATTGGTTCTTCCATTTGAAAGTTAGATTCGTCTTCTTAAGCCCTAAAGTTTCCCCCGATATTCGCCAAATTCTCCCAATTTTGCCCCTGCTTGGAATTTTTGACTCCAAATGATATTACATGGGTAAATGGTCCAAACACAAAGTCCTTTGAGTTTCTTTGAGGGAGTGGCAATGGTGGTAAATTCTCATCACATTCCACCTTCAGAATGTCAATATTCCCATTCATTGCTACATTATAGCATCTTACTTTCGGTTCTTTGTGTTACAATGTACAAAAGGAATCTTTCCATAAAAGAAAGTATAAAAAGAAGACTCACCAGTTGAGTAATCAATCCGTGTGAATCCATCTACACATTGACAAATACCATTCTTAAGGCACTTTCCATTCCTATTACAATTGCTAGGACAAATCACTGAAATAATAATAATAGATTCATTATAAATCTTATCAATATTAAACCAAATATTTGTGTTTAAAAAGAGCAAAAAAAAGATGTTTACTTTTGCTACAATCATGGCCATCGAATCTAAGAAAGCAAAGACATTTTCCATCAACACAATCATAATTTTAATTGCATGAATTAGGGCACTTTTTGGACACCAAAAGAGGGCTCACACTATAAAGTTCATGGTATGATGGACAAATCAGCTCACCTTGTACAAATAGTATGCCAAAAAAAACCAAAGTTTGAGAAGTAGCAATGTACTTTGCTCTTTTTCATTAATATAGGCAATGTACTTTGCTTTTTACCATTATAGCAACGTACTTGCATCTCTTTACCCATAATACCAACATACTTATAGTTGTTACTAATAACAGCCATATATTACTTCTTTTAAAGAAAATTGTAATTTGTATCAAATAAATAAAACGTCCATATTGGTAGCAAAATGTAAGTGCGCTGCTATTATGTGTAAAAACTAAAAAATAAGTAAATTGCAGTTATACGGGTTAAAAATAAAGTACATTGCTATTATGGCCAAATGAATGTAGGAGTGTTGCTATTATTGGTGAAGAATATAAGTATGTTCCTATTATAGGTAAACAAAATAAAGTACATTCTTATATTGGTAAAAAAAAGTAGTAAAGTACATTGCTATTTATTTTTGTATTACATCATCCTATTTTCATTTCTTCATATTACAGCATTTTACTTCCATTTTTTTCTTATTAAGGTATTAGCATTGTACTTTTGACTTTTTTCTTATGAGGACATTATACTTTTAAAAATTCTATCCAACTATAAAGTGTAATGTTATAGCAGTGAAAGTTTATTTGTATTTGGATGGAAATGTTATAATTTGGTAGAATTTTATAAAGTATAATGTTGTAATACAAAGAAATGAAAGTAGGGTGATACAATAAACAAATCAACGAAAGTATGTTGTTATTTATTCTATTCAACCCTAAATAGAAATACCCGAAAAAAACTTCAATTACATTTTTTATCTTGGTGCAAAATTACCATTAAATCCAGGAAACTGAGCAGGTCCACCAGCTTGAGGACATGCTTTCCAAATACCATCAACAGCAACCTGTAAAACCAACATTGACATGAGATAATCATTTTATAAATAGAATAGTAATTTATAAATAAATTCACTTATTTCTCTATTATAGCATCTTATTTCTCTATTATAGCATCTTACTTTCGGTTCTTTCCATTTTCTGTAAAAATGAAAAACAACATAAACATGGTGTGGAAAAGTTGTATTGACTTAATAATAGGCTTTCCGTATCTGTTTGTTCCAAATGACTAACCTCACAAGGTGCTTCACCAGTCTTCTTACTTCGCTTGATGGATGCTTACGCAGTCGATCCACATGCCTTCATATATCAGTTTCCTGAATATTAGTGTTAAAATTCATGTAGTATGTTTGAATATTTGATTCGTGGGATCATGTAAGCTAAAAGGTGTAGAAATGTTTGGTTTACCTTAAGGCCTTTAAAAAAGGACCTAAGAGAAGAGCGTCTTCTCTTAGCATAAATCAATTATATTTTCCATAATAGCCATGTAAATGCATTGTACAAACCTTTTCTTCATCAGATTTACATGTTGCAAATGTCCTACGATCAGACAATATAGAATAAAGTTAATTATATTCAAACTGGTTAGTCTTCAAGAGAATCTAAAAAATATGAAAGTTTATAAAATGTCTAATAAACTGAAATTTTCAATGTATATGAATGGGAACCCATGCTTGCACCTTATAGTAGTTTTTTATATACTTTCACATGTTAAAATAGTCAATTTAGAGAACACCCATACGAACACATGCTTCTACCTTCTTGCAGTTTTAATAAGAACTCTAAAAAAATTATCAAATGTATGACTAATCATAGCCAAATAAACCAAAAAAAATATCACAAGATTCAGATTTATGAAATTGTGAAGTGAACATATAAAAAAGAAGTGAAAACAGCATATAAAAAGTGGTGATACATTTTTTATTACCTTGTCAACAGTTTGAGTGATAAGAACATAAGATGGAGGAGCAACCAACTTAATTTTAACAGGACAGTCCTGATTCCCAGCAGCTTCAGCCTTCCGCAAAGCATCCTATAAAAATAACAATTATTAATAATTCATTACTTGTTGAAAGATAAATGCTTAAAATATAAAAACCTTGATGTGAAGAACTCCATCAAACTGAAAGCATTTCATCTCAATATCTGCCCGAATCTTCAAAGGTTGTGGAGTCATTCTTCTAATGTTCTTCACCAATGCATCTTTGACATCGTCGGTCAAAGGAGGAACCACTTTTGTCACCTAATAATTAAAATTTTCAACATCGTGATTCAATGAAGACTTGAAACAATACAAAAAATATAAGAAGATACCTCATTTGAAGTCCGTTCAAATGAATTAGGGCAAAATAACAATTGAAGTGAAGAAAGGAAGCAATCGAGGAGCGAAGGGGTGATGGTGGCGTGAGAGGCTTGATAGAGGAGAAGGAACTAACCTCCGCTGCGTAATACCCTTTCCCGTTACGGGATTCAAGCTGAATTCGATTGGAACTGTTGACTTCGATTAGGGTTTAAGCGGTGGAGAATTCGAGAACTCAATCGGTGGAATGAAGCGGTTTGAGGAAACGAAGACATATGTAAAATGTGGATCCACAAGGATCCGACAAACAGTAAAACGGATCCAAGGATCCGCATGACAAGAAAAAACGTAACATGAGATACCAAAAATTTCCGTTTTTAAATATAAATATAAATATACAACGCATTACGCACCCGTTAGGCCCATAAATGTACGCCAGATATTCTAACTTATAATTATAGGGCCACACGGATACCCCTTTTAAAACCCAACTTTTGTAAGCTAGCGGTATCTCCATTTCCGTTTTTTCTTTTGCAAAATTCCATTTGTTTTGATTGTGAAATATAATTGATGTAGCTAATGATAGATTCGATTGATTATCATTTTGGTTTTGGTTAAATGTTAGGACTTTATATATTGAAAGGAGATAAACTTTTTAACCACTCTTGGCGTGCTAAGCCGGTTAGCCTTAGATCAACGTGAAACGAGGCTCAAATGTACCGGTTATTTTTATATTAGTAAATGAACAATGTTATAAAATCATTTTTGTTATCATGAAATAAATGCATGCAGGGGTTTTCCATCTTAAAGCATGGGAAAGGTAATCATTTCAAGGTATAAATGTATATTTTACATAGAAACAAACTTGGGCAAAAATTAATGTATATCATACTTCATAAGTTATTATCGTGATATTCTTTTAGATATTGAAATCTCTATAGTACAAAAATAACAAATTCAAATCTATGAACAAAAACATTCCTTTATAGCAAAGATTGATAATGATATGGATACCAACGAGATCTAGATTAATACAAATGGGTGTTTTAATTATAGGCTTCAAGTGATTGTATGCCTTTCCAATTGCAAGCGCATCGTAACCAATTGAACAAAATCGAGTATGTGCAATTAAAGTTAGTATTGTAAAATAATTACCATTTCAAATTGTTTTACGAACAAACAACCATGTTGTTGTATTAATCACTATGAGTTGTTTGAGTATTAAAGGTCTTTTATGGACCTCATTAAATATTTCAATTCAAAAAGGAAAAACGTATTGTAAAACAGAAAACATGGATAGAAGTCTTAAAGTTAATGTTCAAAAAATGGTCGAAAGTTAACTTAATTTTATTCTTTTTATAATTATTTTGTGTTAATAATAGGGTTTTGTTTTAAAACCCCACGTCATTTGCGGTTTTCGTACACTGGTCTTTGAGAAAGGCGAATTACACCATTACACCATTAGATAGGGTTCTTTGAGAGATTTTAAAAACTATATCCAAACTTTTAGTGCTTTTATAAGTTATTAGTCATTTCTTGTAAAAAGACTTCTATAAAAGTTTTCTTTTTGTTGACAAAACCCCTTAGATAATAATGAAAAACATTGTAACATAACTCGATAAAAATGTTAATACCTTATGTGGTGCCCATGCTATTTGGCTCCTACCCCCACCCCTCTTTTTGCCCATTATTACTAATGCCAAAGGTACATAAAATTATTTTAAGGGGCTTATCAATAATGCAACCTATACCGACTGGGTACCACATGCATGCTTCTTGGCCCTTAACTATCTTAGATAGAAAAAATCATGACCAAAATTGTGTGTATTAAATGACTTTGACTACACGTAGACAAGTTGATAGAAAAATTAAAAATGTATCCCGAGTAACGCGGCATATGCAGAGAAATGTACGCTACACAATGCACAGAGTACCATATGAAGTTGCTAACGATGTTGGCACCATGCATACATATTACCATAGAAGCGACAAATATGTCATGCAGGTTTTGTTGCAGAATGTTTTTTATGTCATGAACAGTCTCAAGCGAGGTTGAGATATTATATAATTTTATGAAATGACGTTTCGAGTTATTGTTTTTATACTAAATAGAATTTTGGTAGTTATTTATGTGTTTTTCTTAAATCTTTTCCCACCCTAGGAGTTCTAATAAACCGACCAAATAGATGAAAGTACAATCACTCCACTTAGGGTAGATGGCGTCGATGCAAGATGGATGCGGGTTGGAGAAGGGGGCCGGCGGGCAAACCGGTTGCGAGTTGAAGAATGGTAGCTTGGTTGCGGGTTCTTGACCAACCTTTGTGGTTTGGTTGTGGCTTGGTTTGATGTAAAAACGTCGTTTAATAAAAAATAATCCCCACAACCTTATAAACACATCATTCTATATTTCAAAAATCACACATTCCTTTATTAAAATATCTTTACTAAAATCTCTCTACTCTCAATTCTTTATATTTTTAATTTCCTATAGTTTAAAAAAATGGATGCGTCATCCTCCGCCTGCAAGCCATGGACTCCAACCGAGGAGGTTGCGTTAGCAACCACATACATCGACAACATTGAGAATTTGGAAGACGTCAAATTCTGATGACTTATGGAGGAACAATTTTACATAGGGGTGAGCATTTGGTCCTCGGAACCGAGCCCAAGCTCGACAACCGAGGGAACCGAACCGAGATTAGGAACCGAGGGTATTACTTGGTCGGTTCTCGGTACCTATATATTGCTTAATTCGGGTTTGGTACTTCTCGGGTATGGTGCGGCTTGGTTAGTCGGTTTTGTGGGTTTGGTATCGAGCCCAACTGGAATTTTAAAAGGAAACTACATATCACTACCAAAAGGGCGGTTGACTTGGAAGATTCCTTCACGGCATACTCGGTTTGTGGTAAGTTATTTGACTCGTTATTTTTTGTTTTTGCTGCAATGTTACATGGTTTTGTAATTGTCGTCACGACTTCATACGAAGTCGGTTTGACCTGAAAATTTTCCAGCTTAAAATTCATGAGTAGTAGTCCATTTTAGGCTCTAGAATTGCTGCAATCGGTTTTATATTGACTGTTTTACAGCCCCCCAAACACAGCCTGTCAAAGCTGTTTTGAGTAGTCTTATTTTTAGTTTTCTTCATTTTGTCCCGGTTTTGAAACTGTCGTCACAACTTTGTACGAAGTCGGATTGATCTGAAATTTTTGAAACATAAATTTTATGAGGAGTAGTTAATTTTAGGCTTCGGAATCACTGAAATAGAGTTCATATTGACTGTTTTAGAGGCCCCGAAAAATGGGATATCAAAGTCGAAAATTTGTATCACTAAGTTTGTTTTTATATTGTAGATTCTTCTTACCGACGAGATGTGTTACCTCCCAATTCCAAAGACTTCGAGATATATAGAGAGGTGATGAAATTTTTCGAGAAATTCAAGACGAAGACGGACATCGTGTCGTCAAGTACCGAAGCGTTGTCAAATCGGTTTTTCCGGGAAACATGCGATGTTTACAAACACATCAAGGATTGGTTTTTAAGTTTGGTCATGCTCAGTTCTCTCGTTCCAAGACCAAATCTGAAACCAAAAGTAATTACTTGGTCCTCTCGGTTCTCGCGGTCCCAAGACCAAACCTGGTACCAAGACCAAAACCGATACCAAGACCAAAACCGAACCCAAAAACAAACTCTTGGTCCCGCTCAGGTAAAACCCGACCGAACCTACGCAAAACCGACCCCGACCCCAAGACCAAGTACACATTTTTGGTCGGTCCTTGGTTCCAGATTTCCCTTAAGCTTGGTCTCGGTCCGGCTCGGGTTTGGTTCCGGTCGGGTCGGTTCCAGGACCTAACTAACCCCTAATGTTACATACTAATGGACATCGAAGCGTATCTGTCTAAACACCATCTTAATAGCATGTGGAATGATTTGAACATGAAAGTGGCAAATTTTAATGATATATACAACAACGTATCAGCAAACCATAAAAACGGGGCTACCAACTATAATATAAAGCCCTTAACGAATATCATCTGACCTACGACAAGGAGTTTAAGAGTATCAAAGCTTGGAATGCTATGATATCGAAGCTTGGAATTTTACACACTAATGAGCACCGAACTGTATCTATCTAAACATCATCTTAATAGCAAATGAAAGGATTTGAACGTGAAAGTGACAAAATCCAACGATATATACAACAACATATTTACAAACCATGAAAACGGGGCTACCAAACAATGATATTTTCAATAAAACTCTTGACGAATATCGTCTGACCTACAACAAGAAGTTTACGACTATCGAAGCTTGAAATGCTATGAAAAGTTCACAAAAATGGCGTGCTTGGCATTTAGGTTTTTAATGTCGTTAGTAGCTGTGTGTTTTTTTATATTTAAGTTATTGATCATATTTAGGTTTTAAATTCTCATTTTTAATTGTGTGTTTTTAATGAAATGCTATTATTATTTTAATTTGATTTAGTACATTTTAAATATGTTTATATTTTAATATAAAAGTATTTATCATTTTTGTGTTATTTATTTAATTTTAATATTAAAAAGCCTATGTGACATTATGAGTTGGAAGAGTTGAGAAAGATGAGTTTCGAGTGTTATCGGTTAAAAAAGATGAAAAAAAAGTTAATATGACATTGTGGATTGGAAAGATTAGGAGAGATGGACTCCCCCACCCTTATAGAAATTCATACAGATGCATTTGAAATTATAGTTAATTTCCAACTAAAAGGGGCATCATTGTTTAGATTGTCATTTCTTTCCACAACATACATTTTAAATGCTTATCTATCACTAGGGGGAGGGGAGGGAGTCCATCTCTTCCAAACCTCTCAACCCACAATTTCACATAAGGGTGTAAACGAGTCGAGTCGAGCTCGAGCTCGGTTCATTTAAATTCACTAGGCTCGAGCTTGGGCTCGGGTCATTTAATATTTACAGGGCTCGACCTCGGCTCGTTAGACTCGTTTAATATTTATTAATAAATAAATTTATATTTATTAATAAATTAATACATAAAATAAAAAATAAAAAATTTATTATATAAAAATATACAAGATCGTTTAGGCTCGCGAACCTAAATCGACCTGATAATGAGGCTCAGGTCCAAGCTTGTTTAATAAACGAGCCTGAAAGAGAGGCTCAAACTCGACTCGGACTCATTTAACTCGAGCTTGAGTCAAGCTTTTATCGAGTCGGTCATGAGTAGCTCTGCTCGTTTACACCAACTTTTTTCTCTCCTATCATTTCATCTGTTCCAACCAACAACATTGGAAACCTGTTTTTTCCATTCTTCTAACCCAAAATGTCACATCAACGTTTTAATATTAAAATTAAATAAATAAAACAAAAAAAGATAATGACTTTCATGTTAAAATATAAACAAATTTAAAATGTACTCAATCAAATTAAAATAAAAACAAATTTTTATTAAAAAAGCACACAACTAGAAATGAGAATTTAAAACCTAAATACAATAATTTAAAACTCAAATACGATAAATTAGATATAAAAAGCGCATAACTACTGGCGATATTAAAAACCTAAATACCGAGCACACCACTTTGGTGAACTTTCCATAGCATTCCAAGCTTCGATATTCGTAAACTCCTTGTTGTAGATCAGACGATATTCATCAAGAGCTTGATTGAAAATGTCATCGTCGTTAGCCCTATTTTCTTGGTTCGGTGATAGGTTTTTGTATATATCATTAAATTTTGTCACTTTCGGGTTCAAATCATTCTACATGCTATTAAGATGGTGTTTAGACCGATATAGATTGGTGCTCATTAGCGAACATGTTCCTCCATAAGTTTCTAGAATTTGACGTCTCCAAAATTCTCAATATTGTCTATGTATGAGTTTGCCAATGCCACACCACCTCGGTTGGAGTCCACAGTGTGCGAGTGGAGGATGCTGCAATTATTTTAAATTAGAGAAGATTAAAAATATAGAGAATTGAGAGTAGAGAGACTTTAGTAGAAGAAATGTGTGATTTTTGATGTTATAGAGGGGTGTATTTATATGCGTGGCGATTGAAATAACTTTGGTAAATATCTTTTTGTTCAGAAAATGGCTACAAACCCTCGGCTTCACCAACCCGCAAAGAAGGAATCTTTTCCCAAACCCGCACGCCAAGGACCTGCGACTTTGCCAGTGCCACTGGGCCCGCCACCTATCTCTCTTGAACCCGCCTACCACTCTGTGTACCCTAAAAGGTTGTATGCAAGCTTCTAGCCTTATGTTTATTAGCAGATTAGTATATACGAAGAATCATGCACATGTAAAATTTTCATACGAACTCAGAGTACACATGCATGAAAGGAGATTTTATTTTTAAATGAAATAATTGAAACAAAAAACTGACAATAGTACTTTACAAATCATGATACTCGTGTCTATGGCTATAAACGAACTGAACGTTCGACGAACTGTTCGTGAATTGTTCGGCTAAAAGTTCGCTTATGTTCTTTTATTTAATAAATGAACGAACATGAACACAAATTCTCGTTCGTTTAGGTAAATGAACAAACATGAACAATGGTCTCGTTCGTTCAATTATGTTCGTGACGTTCGTTTATATTGTTCGTTTATGTTTGTTAATTTAAGTTCATTTTATGTTCATATATGTTTTTATTTGATTATATTACAATATTATGTGTTTGTTTATGTTCATATATGTTCAATTGTGTTTATTTATCTTTGTTCGTTTTATGTTTGTTCGTTTAGTATGTTCACGAACATAAACGAACGTTCATGAACAAGATAATTTGTTAAACGAACGAACATGAACAATAAAACTCGATCATTTATCCGTTCGTGTTCGTTCGTTTGTTGTTGATCGTCTTTCGTTGTCAATCGTGTACGTGTAGAGTCTTAAAGTTAAAGTTGTTAATTCTTTTTGAAAGTTCTGGGTTGAGCAAGGAATAAGATGGTACTTTGGTGGGCCTGTTTGTCTACAGTTTGGGCCCCAAATGGCCCAGAAATATTCCGATTGCATCTGATCTACTCAACTACATGTACTTTGTCACCGTAAAATTTATTTAGGGCTTGGTTTTAATTAACGCTTTAATTTGCATAAATATGAAGAATTAGCTTAGTTATAGTACTAATTGTTTTAATGATGGTTGATAGGTTGAAGATTTATAATGTAGAAATAGCTCAATCTCCGGTAATCATCGACAATCACAAGTACTGACACCATGCTACTAACGTACAGTAAGCGTCGATAAAATAATACCTTTGGGACATTTATTTGGCTAGAGTATTCATTTAACAAAGTCTTTTATATATTATATTTGTGACTCAAAGAATGATTTATTTAGGTGTTTCAACTCTCTAATTTATTTTCAAATGTCTCTCTAATCCATGTTTAAAAAAAATTTCGAAATTATCTTTAACACTCTCATTTTTTTTTTTAATTTTTCTTTCAATAAACTTGTCTAATACATAAGTACCCAACTTAGTAAACATATAAATCATTAATAAAAAATGAGAATGTTGAATCTGATATTCAAAACACATGTCTTCCCTTCATATGCCTTTTTTATCATTTGAAAGGAGTAAGAATCAACTTTAACCAATAAAACGAGTTGCATAATATGTGAGAATGATTAGAAGATCTAAGTATGAGTCAAAAAGATGTACAAGCATGTGCGAAGCAACATTTGATTTTATTATTAACTAAGAAGACTATATAACACTCTAATAATGTTGGAATAATTGTCAGATAAGATGAAAATGACGATGTTAAAAGGCATGTCGTCTCATGAAAAGGGTGGAGAAAGTGTACATGTCCGGAGACATTATCCAATAAAAAGCAAACATTTTTTTCATGTTATGAAGAAATTCATAAAAAATTCAACTTTTCCTTATAAATGGTTAGAAAGTATCAAAGTGTGATATAAAATCAAATCTTATGTATGTTTTCTGTGAAAATGGTTAAATTAGTTAAATTAGTTATAACAGAGAAAGCTGAGTGTTATAAATATGATGAATACTTGGAACACAAACAATCACAATGTAAAATTGAAGACTTTGAGTGGAAATCAAAACAGTAAAGCCATAAAGACATTATTATTAATTTCGATAATATACGAGGGCTATCAGGTCAAGATGATCGAGTTTACAAGTGCGAGGATAAAAGATATGATGGAATACATAAAAGAAAAAATGATAAAGACGGCTTCATAAATAACATTACAAACGAATCATAATAATAATAATATAATGGTGGTGGTGGTGGTGGTGGTTGTGGTAGTGGTAGTAGTCGTGGTAGTGGTCGTAGTGGTGGTGGTGGTGGTGGTGGTCGTCGTCGTCGTAGTAGTCGTTGCCGTTGTCTTAGTCGTAGTCGTCGTCGTAGCAGTAGCATTAGACAGTAGGCAGTAGGCAGCAGCAGCCGCAGCCGCAGCCGCAGTAGCAGTAATAATAACAACATTTAAGAATAAGGAAAGTTTCTCAACTAATAAGGGTTCCTAATAATTACCTAATATCTAGGGATGGCAAAAAAAAAACCGAAACCGATGGGGAAAACCGAAAACCGAAATAAATGGTCCGGGTTCGGGGACGATAAACGGGGATGGGGACGGGGACGGGGAAAAACCGAAAATTATATCGGGGTCGGCGACGGGATGGTATTAGTATCCTTCCCTGATTAGCCGGCCCGAATACCCGATTAACCGGCCTGATATAGTATAATAGTATATGACTTTTTTAGTTTGTACTTAGCTCATGACCCATTTATATCTATTATGTCGATTTCAGTCCAAAAAATATTGTGAATTGTGATTTGCATTTGATTATGTAATGTGTTGTATTTTGGATGCATTTCGATTTTGGACTTTAGAACTTTAGTTTTTCTTTCTGTGGACATTACCTGTTTAATTAATTGTTCAAGTTAAACAGGGATACCGATTACCCGCGGTTTTACCTGATTACCCGATGGGGATCCCCGATTAAATCCCTGCGGTTTTTTAATCGGGGACGGGGATGGTTTTTTTAAACGGGGACGGGGACGGTATGACCAAAACCGGCCTGTTACCATCCCTACTAATATCTCATTATTATATGTTATTTTTTGAAACTTATATTAACAATATAAAAAACGAGTAGCAATTGTTGGAGAAAAAATTGCTTATAAGGAAACTATAATAAAACTGCAACGCTTCTCGATAATGTCGCAGTAGAACAACAACATACCTACATGCATAAATAAAGTATAGGAATATCATTAACAAACACTATCTTGAGACTAACACAAGTTTCAACAAAATAAACTTCAAATCTCAATCAAGGAGGAGAAAAATAAGTAGTGTCAAAAGTCCTTAATACACTTAAAGATATCGGTCTTGAAAGTAAAAATCAGCTTAATTTGTCAAAATCAAATTGTTAAATGTCACCATTTTGAGTTTGCTATATTGAACTACGGGAAGATGGTAAAAATATAGGTTTAGTTTAATTTTTAATATTATGCCTTGGACATACTATAGATTATTGGTCTTCCTCAAACTGGCTTTAAATCACAACTCGGGAGCCTTCTATGGTATTCAAAACACCATATCTAGTTGGATATTTGTAACACTTGTCGTTAAAGACATTCAAGGAGATCAGATTTATCTTCGACATAAAACGACAGTTCTTGGACGACAAACTTATGAGCTGACAGTCCAAAAGGCAGACATGTGTATCAATATCCACTACTGAAGCTTCGTACATCTCAGTTGTTGCTTATTCTTCTCAGATTATGTGGATCCAAAATCAACTTCACGATTATGCTATCAATATGCAAAGGATTCCCCTCTTATGTGATTCTCATAGTGCCATACATACTTGTCATAATCATGTTCAGCACTCCAAAACAAAACATATTTCTCTTCGTTATCACTTCATAAAAGGTCATGTTGAAGTCCATTTTGTAAATACTGAAGATCAACTTGCTGATATCTTCACCAAAGCTCTTGATGAAAAATCCTTCTCAAGAATTATCAACGGATTGGGCATGATTGAAGCAGCTTCTGTACCATGACTTTGATGAGAATCCTTTTACACCTTCTCTATTTTAGTTTTTACTCTTATTTTCATTTTAATTTTTAATTTTTCATCTGTTCTTAATTTTTTTTTAATTTTTTTTCTTCAAACAATACTTTCTGAACTCAAATATGTAATGATTCAAATTATCCCTTCCGAAGTAATCATTGTTCTGTAGAAAAGCTTCAGAACACTTCTAAACCCAAGTTACCTTCTGGACACAAACTCATGAAAACAATCCTTATAGAATAAATCATTAATCAACACAGAAACTTTGGAATGCTTTTGAATCTCTACACTTCTGGACTTCAAATGTTCTTCACTTCTGTACTTTTGTACTTATGTATTGAACATTCTTACTTTGAGAAACCTTTTTCATTATTTCAAAAGATGTTAGTTACTATTCACTGCCAAATCTTCAGAATGCTTCTATAGTACTTGGCTTCTGCATCATATATCCTTACTATAGAGATACCAACTTCCACTCTTCAGGATACTTGATATCGCGTAAATTATACATATTTTCCGGGCGATATCAGTGTCATAGAATATATTGGCATGTCGAGATCGAAGATTGAAGTTTTATGATTGGTGATGAGAAAAAGGAAATGAAAGGTTTGAGACGGTAAAAAGTAAAGGACAGTACAAGGGTGAAACTTTCAAAACCGGGTGTTTGCCCAGAGGAAATTTAAAATCCCAAATTCTTTAGGATAAAAGCCTCATCAAAGGTAGATGAAAAGTACCCCCACTGGGTACATCCTCTGTTTCATTTGTCTGATACACACTCCTAATCGCCAAATCTTGACGAGTCTATTCGTCCTTCGAGTAGCAAAAGAAAGTGGTTCACAATGCTAAAAGTGGGTAACGTTTGTTCAATATATAGGGTCCTTACAAAACTGATTCTGACCATGTCGACTGACATTGACCTTTTTCTATGGTGTCTGTATTTGTTTATTTGGATTGATTTTTAACCTAAAAATTATTCTAAGAATTGCTTGAGGACAAGCAAAGTTCAAGTATGGGGTATTTTGATATCGCGTAAATTATACATATTTTTCGGGCGATATCAGTGTCATTTTAGTTTAGTTTCATACATTTTATGAACTAAAGATACCTAATATGCTAAAAATACATTTTGTAGCTAAAAGACACATATGGAGCAAAAGATCGGATTATACATATGAATGGAGCTTTAAAAGAAACAAAGTGCCAATCTGATTTCAGCCAGGGCGCACCCCGCCCATTCCTCAGGCGCACCGCGCCCTTGAAGATGCCAGTTTTCGACAACTTGGCCAACTTGGCATTAAAATAATGAAGCGTGGGTTCTTCCAATGATTCGACCGGGTTGCCAAGCATGTGCATAGGCGCACCACGCCTCACTTTTGGGCGCACCACGCCCCAGATCCGATCTTAAAAGCGAACTATCACGTGGCCTTTCCAGCGATAAAGGCTGCCAGATCTCGTCCACCAGGCGCACCGCGCCCTGACATAGGCGCACCGCGCCCTGAGCCTTCGCCAGCTATAAATACAAGGCCATGCACGACTATTTTGGAGACCAATGTTAGAATCCAAGAGAGAAATCAGAGAATTGACATTTTAGAGTTATTATATTTCGTGTATTTCAACATTTCATGTGTGATAAATGTATTTGAGAGTTATTTACATTACAAGAAGGAGCTAAGATCTTCATTGTAGCAAGGATTCATCGATTTTAACCGGTTGGTATCTTTTATCATGTATTCTTCATATTGTTGTTGTATATTTGATACCATGCTAGGCTAGATCCCTGTAGCTTTTGCCTAGGTGATGTTGATTCATTAATATAAATTTGTGTTGTTCTAGTTCTTGATTCGAGTTAAATATCGGTTAGGATATATAATTTGCATGCAATACATATTGAATGTGATTAAAGTTTATATTCTTGATAGCCATCTTCATATGATTAAAGTTTATTGACCATTTAAACGTATTGATCGTATGAACCATTTTGATGTGTAATTGACACCTATATATCATTGGACTAGTTATTGACCATTTAACTAGGGAAGTTATTTTAGTTATAAACTTGATTAGTGAAATAAAACTTATATCATATTTAGTTACAACTCATGACCATTGATTGTATGATCATATCACTATGACCATTAGGGTATGGCCTATGTTTGCATGCTAGATTATATTAATTATTCATGATTATAAGTTATTTAGTTGCATGACCATTGTGCTATATTAACTTAGAAATTATAGAATTGGTGACTTGACCATTTAATGCTACCTATTTTAACTCATTGCACACAATCAAAACTAGTCAACCTAGATTTATATGAATCAACAAATCCTAGGCGAAAGCTTCCCTTGTTATCATTTGATCATATTATCTCTTTATTGTTGTGTTGTTACGATAATTGTTATTTATTATTTCGTCTATTTTACAAGCATCCAAAACTTAGTTTTACGAGTTTTTACTAAAACTCACCTCTAAACTGTTTGATTGATAATTGAAAACTTTAAGTTAGTTAATAACTCCCTGTGGAAATTCGATACCTTTACTTACCCAAACTATACTATTAAATGATCGAGTAATACTTGCTCGTAAGTCTAATAGTTATATAATTAGGTAGATAATTGGATTAAGACTTTAAAAACATAATAACTACAAGTTAGTTGTTTTGAACACAACAATACTCCTTTGGTATTCACACACATCATCTATGTTGACACATCTAATGTAGAGACAAGTCATGTTGATTCGTCTATGCACACATCTGATGTGGACATAATAGTCACACAACCAATGGATACTAGTCTTGATGTAGATTTGCCAGCAACACCTCTGCACATGTATCCACTTCAAACTTCACCAAACACAACTTCACTCGCATTCTCCCATCCTTTAAACACCCCAATAATCGAAGATTACGACATTTCATCTTTTAACTATGATATTCCAGAAACCATTACCAAAGAAAAGGTTGCATATAATTATTTTGATATTGCTCCTCATAGCTTTTGATGATAAAGAAGATGAGTCCATTGATGATATGACCTTAATATCTATGGAGCAATACAAAGCTTTAAATCAAAAGTTGAGTATGATGTTGAAATATCAATCTGCTTATCAACCAACCCCCAAAGTAAATGAAATGTCAATTCAAGAATTCACTGATTAGGTTAAGGAGAAGGATCAGAGGGTTACTCAAAATGTTAAATCTCATGTGGGCTCTATAGAAAATTTAGTTGAGGATAAGATCAAATTGGTTGGGAAAAACGTATTGGAAAAAGTTGAGTTGAAATGCAAAAACTTAAAAAGGTCCATTAAGGACAAAGTCAATGGGATAAAGCAACATGTAAATGCTAAGATTGAAAGTGGTGCAACCGGAATCAATACTGCCCATGCCAAAGTCCAAGCTCAGCTCTTGGCACTTACAACATCTGTCAATAATCAGACAAAGAAGTCTGTCGAAGCCATCTCTTTCCATGAATCCGAACTCCAAAAGAAGCTAAATGAAGCAAAGTTGAAAACAAAAAAGTTAGAACTGAAGTCTCAAGCTCACGACCTTCACCAAATGGCCCAAACTACATTAAAATCCAAACCAAACAGTTGTTTGTGAAGACAGTTGCTGATAGACATTCAGAAAACCGCCCACTCTTAACCCAGGGTAAGCCACCTACCTGGTGCTCCAAAATTCTTTTTCCTAGCCTTTCTCACAAAGAAGATGATCTAGTGGTCCTAGGGTAAGCACAACACTTTTGCTTTTACATCGGGATTTACTTCAGCAGTTAAACCACCATCAACATTTGTACAACCATCAACAACCTTACCACCACTAAAAACATTGATGCCTCTACCCAAAACAACATCTCCACCTCCTTCGAAGGTCATAATTGTTCCAACCACCACTTTGTTTGTCAATCCTTCAGAAAAACCAGTCATTCAATCAAGTGATCCACATCTGTAATCAAGATGGGTATAGAAGGGCCTTTATTTTCTATTATAGTAACTTCATCCTCTGTACCCCTTCCTCTAGTGAAATTGTCGATAGGGGAAGGGTATTCATTATGAATTACAAAAGGAAGAGAATGAGCTGATAAAAAATGAAAAGTTTGAAGTTCTTATTTAGTTAAACTCCATTCCCAAGGAAGAATTGGAGCAACACATGATCTGGGCCATATTGAAAAGATTTGGACATTCAAAACAATCATATCCCTCGCCTTCAGCAAGTGTGAACTTTATAGTCGGGTTCCCTTGAAATCCTTCTCTTTTGTAAACACGAATAATAATCAACGCGACATCCCTTGTACTTCAATGACATTCTCCTTCAATCAGTTCAATCTAAAGTTCAAGGTCAGCAAAATGGAAAATTTTCACGAACTGAAGGCTAGGTTACATGTTGTTGTGGGGAAGGACCGGTTTGATGTATGGTCTTTAAAGAAGATACCAAGGTTGAAATGATTACGAAGGCTGAAATTTTTGACGCAACCCTTTAAAATTACAACTTCTAGCTCTGAAGGGGAGATGATAATGAAGTATCCATATTTTCTCTTATAGACTTTCCCTTGATGAACCCAAATGTCTTTGCGATGCTAGTTGATAGATGGTTTAAAATGAACAAGAAATCGATGTCAAAACAAATCAACTTCACCCCAGGTTAAAAACATATGGGTGCAGTTTTGGGTTATTCTATGAGATAGTTTTCCATATATAACATTGTAGTGGCAAAGATATATAAATAGAAAATTGATCCTGTAGACAAAAGGCTTGAAGATATTGAGAAGCACGATGATGGAATAATCTTGAAAACCCCTTAGGGAGAATTGTACCTAGGAAGAGACTCTCCTAGAGGGCCTGTCAAGAAGTTGTTCATTGATATGGACTTTAAAGGCAAATTCCCAACAAAGTTCTTAACCAACCTACTTGCCTGAATAACAACTTGCAAATCGAATAGTGAACATGATCTCCAATAATTTAATGATTATATCAAGTGGTGGATTGTTGTTCGTCAGGAACTTGTCGATGTATTTCACATGCTCTAACTTTTGGACTTTTGAGCCTTCGACACAAAGGGGGAGATGGTAGAGTAGATGTTATGCCGAAGTTTTTTTCGTGAAGATGTTTCAAGTACATCAACTTCGAAGGTGCATGTATCCGAAGTCTACAAGCAACAAACATGTATATGCTATCCTACTCCTAGGGTTCGGTGTACGTTGGTGTAGGCAGTCTGTTTTGCCTTTTGGGATTGTATGATCTAGGTTTTTGGCCCATGTTTACCTTTTATAAATAAGTCGTATGTAATAGGGTTTAGTACGGATCTTTTCAAAAATTAGATCTTGTGCGTAATTAAGATGTTCGTTTTGTAACTTAAAGCTCTATTACTTTGTACTAATTCCCTGGTAATCAAAGCATTTAGCACACGTTATTTATATTCATATTCGAATATGTTGATTGATCATTGCTTGGTATTTTATTCATTGAATATGTGACTTTTCAAAGCTCACTATCTCTATCATGTCTATTATAGCATCTTGCAAGGCTTTGAGGTTGAGCACCGAATTATCTTAACAAATTAATATGGTGAATGCTATAAGATGTGCGAATATGGCTTCATTTTAGTTTAAGCCACTATTATGATTGAGAAATATAATATCATTGATACTGAAGGCGTGTCATATTATACTAATGGAATATCTATTTTTTTGGCAGGTGAAAATATATCAAAGCCACTAGCGAGAAACCAAAATGGAAAATTTACAATACCCAAAAAAATGGAAAAGTGTTAAAAGCATGTAAAAACAAATATGATAGAAAAAAGAATATGCAAAAATAATGAAAAAACACTTTTTAGAAAAAAGTTATTCTGTAAAATATATTTGCTTGAAAAAAAATTATTTTGTAAAAAACATTTTCTTAAAAAGCGTCGTTGTAGAAAAACATAAAAGAATTATTTAAGAGGAAACTTGTTTCTAAAGAACATAAAAAACAGATTTTAAAAAAGTGAGAAAATTTTTAAACAAAGTTTAGTTGAATTCATAATAAAAGCTTGTAAAAAATATAAAGTAAGTCTTAGAAACAACATTTTCTAAAAAAATATGCTCTAAATGTCAATAAAAATAATATTGTAAATAAAAGTTAAGCAAAAATTGTAAAAGAAATTTGTACAAATTTGATAAAATAATACATAAATGGAAAAGTTCTAATAAAATCATACATAAAACTTAATTATAGAAAAGTTGAAAAATAACTATGTAAAAAAGTTTATCTATCAAAATTTATATTTTTAAAAAGCAATTTCAAAAACAATTTGGAAATTTTGTAAACAAAGTTTGGATGCATTTGTAATAAATAAAAATACATAAAAAAAAAACTTGTGAAGGAGTTTTACAAACACAATTATATAAAAAAAATATGTTGTAAACCAAATTGATAAAACTATAAATAAATGGGAAAATCTTAATATAAAAAGTTGAAAAATAACCCAGTCAAGAAAAAATCATTTTTAAAAGTAGTTTCAAAAAATTCGTGAATGAATTCATAAAAAATTGTAAAAACGTAAAAGAAGTTTTAGAAACAAAATTTTATAAAAAATTAAGTTATAAATAACATAAAAAATAAAACTGTAATAAAAAGTTAGGGAAAATCGTAAAAGACATTTGTGTCAAATTCATAAAATGATATATAAAGGGGGGAAAACTTAATAATCATTTTGTTATATTTCATTTTTATAATTTTCTTATTTTTTCAATAATTTTATTATTGTAGTAATTTATACGATGTGTGTTATGCTATTTTTATAATATTAAATTACAGTAATAAAATATTATTAAAACTATTGTTCAAGTTAGTTTTTATTAGTAATAAAATTACCTTTTTTGTGTGATGTGTACTTGGTGAAGAGCATGTAGGCCGAGTAATAAGGTCAAAGGATACTAGTGACCAAACGAGACTTAGAAGAGGAATAGAGTGTCTTTTAATATGTATACATGGGCGAGCAAAAGCGGGTATCTAGAAAAATTCGCAGGAATCGAAACTGAAACTAGCGGTTTTTTGCCTGACGAAAATGAAACCGGAACCGCATTCACCAGTTCTGTGGATTTTGAAACCAGTCACGGAAGCGCTTGGAACCGGTTCCGAGTACCCATGTAACGAAAACCTTAATGGCACCCAATAGCACCTTTAAAACAGTCCGACAACAATTTTAAACAACCAAATAGCAACTTTAAAACAGCCTAACAGGAACTCTAAAATAGCCCAACAACAACTTTAAACCAGCTCAATAGTAACTTTAGAATAGCCCTACAACAATTAAAACAATCCAACAACAACTCTAAAACACTCAAATAACCCAACAGAAAAAATAAAAAATAAGATTGTATGCAGAAAAAAAAAAAGCAAAAAACACAATATGATTTATAGAGAAAATCCAAAAAGCAATCAACTATTCCGAATTCCAACCAAATGGTATCATCAATACTGCGACTAATTTCGAAACAAGTAAAATTAATAAAAATAAATATGATATAAGAAAATATAATTAAAAACACACAAAAATATGTAACATACATTCTTCGTATTTTTACACGTTATCCAATAATATATATATATATATATATATATATATATATATATATATATATATATATATATATATATATATATATATATATATATATATATATATATATATATATATATATATATATATATATATATATTTAGATTCATATCAACGTTCTCCATCGTTTTAACACCCAACTCCATATCAAAGTCTCCACCGCCTTTTAATATGTATACATAATACATGTATGACATAAATATATTTAGTTGCAACGTTTGTAAGAGATGTCTGTTGTATTTTTCAAACTATTATTAAGCGACAAGTCTTATAATTTTAGGAGTATAATTTTTTTGGAGGAAATCTGTATATTCAATTATTCACTCTCAGCCATGAATAGAAAAAAAATTCTAATATCATCATAATTTTAAAATGCAAGATGTACATGTGATTGTCTTCCTAATAAGATGGAAGGTTTTCTTTGATAAGCTGATGAATATTGATCTTATAATATATTCGGATTCCCGTAATCTTTTGACTTTTATACTTGATTTTAGTTATGCTTGCCACTTTTTATGGGCGACTTGCTAATTGCTTATTGGCCCTTGACTTTGATATATTTTGGGCTTCTAATCTTAAACGTATAGTTATCTATTCAAAATTATATATATATATATATATATATATATATATATATATATATATATATATATATATATATATATATATATATATATATATATATATATATATATATATATATATATATATATATGGAACTCGAGTTTGAGAGTATGAGTTACTGTTTATTTGGTTTTTTTTATTTTCAAAACAAAAACTACTAAATCAATATTATATTATAATTATTAAAGCATTTGATACAAAATTTAAATAAGATTTTATTTGTAAATAACAATTTTGTTTTTTTTATAGCAAACTTTTATATTTACGTTTTTTTCCATCAACTAATTTCGAATTAATTGTTTCCATCTCTATTTATTATAAAGTTATATTATTGGTATTTCGTAGGTTACGATTCCGGTCCGTTATTATATTGTAAAGTTATATTTTTCGTCCATTACATAATTTGTTTTTTTATCGAGCTACGTTTTTCAATATACCGGGCTTCTGCAGCATCGCACGGATAGTCGAAAAACTAGTTTGTTTCAAATTGCAAATATATTATTATCTGGAAACGCTTTCATATCAATATTCATGCTAAAACATTTAACAAACTCATTAAATTGCAAAAACAAATACAGAGTATATTATTAAACTAGTTTAAACTGATATAATAAAATTTTAAACTAATAAAATCAAGAAGCCGATGTAAATAGACCAAAGCTTATTATTATTGGATTCACGAAACTCTTGGACACGTATAAGAATACTCTCATTGAGCCTTTCTTGGAAGTCGAAGTCAAAAAGGTTGTTTGGTGGTGTGGGAACAACAAGGTGTCGAGGCCTGATGACTTCACTTTCAAGTTCTCGAAGAATTATTGAGAGATGATTGAATCATAAGTTTTTATGTTTGTGAAAGATTTTGAAATTTACGAGTCATGCGCTAGAGGGTGTGACTCCCCATTTATTTTTGTTAACTCTAAAACCCATGATTTGTTTTTGCTTAAAGATTATCGGGTCGATAAACCTTGTTGGTTGCTTTTACAAGGCGTTCTCAAAAGTTCTTCAATTGTCTTAAGATAGTGTTGAACACGATTATTATTCTTGATCAAACAATATATGTTGAAGGAAGAAGTATTTTTGGATGGTCCACTTTTACTAAATAAAATCTTCTCCTGAACCAAAAGATTAAGAAAAAACGTTAATTTTCAAGGGGACTTTGACAAAGTATTTGATTCGTTGAGTTAGGGAAGTCTTAGGCTCAGTTAGGGAGCAAGTGGAGTTGGGTGGAAGTGGCGAAGATGGATTAAGGGCTGTTTTTTCTCTATTAGGGCAATCCATTTTGGTCGATGGATATCTGACTAAGGAATTTGACGTTAAAAGATATGATAGCCAAGGTAACCCGTTATCTCCATTTTTTTGTCATTGTTATGGGAGGTCTTCACATTTCTATTAAGGCGACTTCTGATCTCCACTACCTTCAAGGTCTCTCCCTTTCTCATAATGATATCACTATTTTCATATTTTGTATGTCGATGATGTAACTATCAATGGAGAGTGGTTAGAGATTAATTTTTCAACTTCAATAGATTGCTTTGTTGTTTTTATCTTACTTTGAGTTTCAAGGTGAATTTGCATAAAAGCAAAGTTTATGCAGTTGGTGTTAAAAACTTGGAGATTAGTAGACTTGCTATTATTTTGAAATGCGAGCTTGCCTTTTTTTCCATTCACTTATCTTGGTTTACCGGTGGGGCCTAACATGAAGCTTGTTAAGCATTAGACTTCGGTGGTGAGCACATTTAAGGCTAAGCTTTCAAAGTGGAAACAAAAGTCTACTTTTTCGTGATCGTCTCATCCTCATGAGGTCGATTCTTAATAACATTCCTCTTTATTATTTCTCATTGTTTCGTGCTCCAAGGAAGATTATCAATTTTCTTGAAAGTATTAAAAGGTGTTCTTATGGGGAGGTCATGAAGAAAAGAAGAAAATAAATTAGGTTGCTTAGGAGGTGGTTACTAAACCTAGAGACAAAGAAGGTCTTGATGTTGGTTGCCTTGATTTTGTTAATTTGCCTCTTCCTTCCAAATAGTGGTGGCGGTTAAAAAGTGGGTATGATTCCTTTTGGTTCTCTTGTATAAAATCTATTTATAATCTTAAGTTTGTTGACAAGAAGACTTTAGCTAAAAGCTTTATAAAGGGTGCATGGTTCAATATCTCCCTAGTTGATAGTTGATATGGGGTATTGCATTCATTGACTTGTTTAAAAGAGTGGTAGGAATTAGAGATAAGACGTATTTCTGGAAAGGCATATGGTGTGGCGAGTTAGCTTTGAAAGAGCATTTCCAAATTTGTATGTATTAGAGATAAATTTACGATTAGCAAATATGGTCATTTGTATTTGACTTGAGCTCCTCGCTTAAATCCTTGCTTTTTGTGCTACTATATTTGCTCGCCGTTCCCAAAATAAAAGAAAAAAAATAAACTTCCTATAACTTATTCAGGAAAAATGACACTGTAGCCCAACGACGTTTTGCCTTTTGTTTTAAAAGGTCCCTGAGGTTTTTTTTTTTTTTGCTTTCTAGGGACATAAAGAATGGTTTTACCTGTTATTTTAGTCCCGTAACCCAATAATCCCGGTTTCACTTTGCTACATCATTTAATTCAAATTAAAAAAATGAAAATAACTTCCAGTAAATCTAAACAACAAACACCCGCATTTTCTTCTTCATATCATCGACTGTGGCACCACTGAAGCCACAACGGTTGACCTAGACCACCGGAGGTTCACTCAAGACGGATCGTCATCGGTCTTCTCCTCAAAGAAATCAATTTCACATTTCTGCCAATGGATACGGGTCCTTTCCCATCCGATTTCTCAAACCTAAGAAACTTAACAGCTCTATATCTTCAATCGAACGGATTCTACGGCTGGTTGCCTGTGAACTGCTCGTATTGGCATAATCTTTCGGTTCTTGATCTATCAAACAATGGTTTCAATGGAAGTATTTCTCCTTCCATTTTGAATTTAAGCCACCTCACAACTTTAAACCTCACTAACAACTCATTTTCAGGCGAAATCCCCAATCTTAACATCCCAAGTTTGCAAGTTCTTGAGATGTCAAACAATAATCTCACTGGAACAGTGCCTCAATCTCTCCAACGATTTCCAAGCTTGTCTTTTACCGGAAACAATCTTTCTCCTATGAGTTCACCGCCACCTATTCTTTCTCCGGCGAGCCTGCAATTCTCGGAATTGCGATCGGTGGTTGTGCTTTAGCGTTTGTGTTAAAGGGAATGGAAGCCTTGTGTTCTTCGAAGGCAGTAGCTTTGTGTTTCACCTTGAGGACCTGTTTAGGGCATCGGCAGAGGTGCTTGGTAAGGGAACATTTGGTATGATGGGTCTTTTAATACATTCTTGATGGATGGCATTTAAGGGCAAATGGTTCTTTTAATTCATTCTTGGTGTTAGCTCACAAGTGACACGTAATACCCTCACAAGTGACATAGACGATGACTAGGATCGATGTTCTTGGTGATTAGGCTAATGACTAAGCCGGTAACCGGGTGGCCCCTTCAATTGGGGTAGAAGGATGTTTTAAAACGTAAATTGAAAACGTTATTCCCCTAAAAGGAAAAAAAACCTCAATGACCTTTTAAAACAAAAGGTGAAACGTTGTTGGGTTAGAGTATCGTTTTGCCACTTATTTACAATGTATCTTATAAATTTTGACATTGCCAACTTCCAAAACAACTTTCCATTAATGACAATTGGTTTTTGCTAATTGCCACGGCGACTTTGGTATATGATATAAAACGAGTGAACGTGTAGGGTTGAGTCTTCTTATACTCTGCCCGAAGCCTAGAAATGGAATCACACGTCCTACTAATTTGGAGCCTACAACAGCTACCATCTCACAATGTCCCTCTCTTGAACCGGACGGTAATATACTAATATAGTAATATGTACACATGGTATCATCTCCCTAAATACCAATGTAAACTTTGTTGTTTGAAGTGGTAAAAATGTTTCTTTTAACTTTGTTTGATTCATATTCATGAATGATGAATTAAAGTATTTTACATCATTTAATTTGTGGATAAATTCCATATGGCTTTCGGTGCCTTCCCATTAAGATGGAAGGTTTTCTTTTATAAGAATGATAAAAACCTAATCTCGTAGCTTATTCGGATTTTGGTCATGGAAATCTTTTAGCTTGGACGTGGATTTGTCTTTGCCACCCCTTGTTGGCTACTTGCTAGATCATTGACCTTGAATCTTTTTAGGGCATAATATCCTAACAAATCATTATGAATTTGACAATTTTTTTAGAATTCATTAAAATTTCTTCCAAATCGATTTGAATTACTTCAAGTATCAAACACGAATGCATTGTTTTTTACCAGTTTCAGTAAAAAAAACATATTGTATTCCCTTTTGTTATGAAATTAATTTTAATTTACTATTTTACCTATTAATAATTATAATTTAAAAATAGTAAGCTGCATTTGATCTGATTTTCTTTTGTTGTCTATAGTATGAGGTATTTATAATATCTAACTCGTAGTTATATAACATCTCCAATGGTAGCTTTCTTAAAAGCTTATTAATATTCGAAAAAGCTTTTGAAATATTTTTCATCTCCAATGCATTGAACTTTTTAAGAGTTCAATGAAATGCCAACTAGGAGAGAGAAACTAATTGAATTGATTTTTGATTTAATAAAAATTAAAGTTCACACACATCATTCCATTAAACTCTATTTGTGGAGTTCAATAGGGATTGAACTCTACTATCCATGTCATCATCTATCTCCTATATTAAACTCAATTTAATTCCATTAAAATCTCCATTGAACTCCCATTGAAGATGGTCTAAGAGCTTTTTTGAAAAGCTTAATAATTTCTAACCCTTTAATATTCTAAATGGTTTTGTCTGTTTTGACCCTTATACTTCATAACTATTTATTTTACAACCTAATCATATTTAAAAATTAATATTTTATTATATTATTAGATGACCTAGTTGATTAAATATACAAAATAGATTTGAATATATTTTATAGAAATTTATATCATAAAAAAGTAATTGTTAAAATTTTCAAAATGATACAAAGAAAAAAATTAAAACACATTATCATAACAATCTATTTATTTTATTTATTAAATTATTCATATCAACTAATGTTATTTTTCAGAACTAATGAAGTAGTCTAAAATTTTGAAAAATCATATAAGTGTCTTTTTTATAACATATGTAAAAGATAAAGATAAATTAATTAATTTCTAAATTTTTTTTAAACGATTAACTATATGAATGAGTTTATAACAATAACTTTTGTATAAAAAAATATTAATGAAAATCTAATGTAATAAAAATAAAAAATATTTTTTAAAAGTTAACCATTGAACTTGCCTTATGTTTTGGCAGTTTTGCCTTCTGTCACTTTAAACCTTAAAATAATAAATTGTTTTATTTATTTTCATATTTTATTTTATATTTTCGAATTTAATCCTTTTACTTTATTTTATTTTTCAAAAAAAAATTCTACTAATGGTCAACCTTATTTTTTTTATTAAAAATAATTTAAAGATATAAAATAATGTATAAAAGATATTAAAAAGGTTATACAAGATTTTTACATGTTTTAAGGACCAAATACACATGAAATTGAAACTGTTTGAACTAAGCACCTAGACATATTAATAGTTGTACTCACCATGTAAGTTTTGACAAATGGCAAAAAACCTGATCATATAACTTTGTCCAATTGATATAATTAAAGATCTAAGTTAACATGTTCTGAATTTTGAAAACTAATGGTGTGTTCGACACGTAGTTTTTAAAAGGTTTTAACTTTTAATAAAGAGTTCGAAAAAGCAAAATCTTCGTTTGACAGTAGCGTTTAACTTTTATTTTAAACAAAAAACTCTTAATTTAAAAGCTACTTCAAGTAACTTTTGAGAGCTTTTAGCTTTTCAGATTTTTTAACTTTTGATTTTCATATTATTTTTATATTTTTAAAAACTAACAGCTACTTTTTTAGAATATTTCTCTGTCAATAAAAACTATAACTATTAGATTTCAACTTTCAATTACCAGTGACCAGTTACTAGCCACCAGCTACAAGATTCCAACTTCCAGCTAATTTTATCAAAAGCACTTTAAATAATGAAGACCCTAAAGTTCGATAATTATGCCAATAGTCCTAAATATTACATGTAACTTCCTTACAAAACCACATAAAGATCCGAAAAATTATCTAATTTTTGGAATTTGATGTATATAAATAAGTAGACTAGAGCATTAACCCTACGAAGGTCAGTCCCCTAGGGTAAAAGAAACAAACAACTAGCAAACAAATGACAACATTTGTGTGATTTTAAGAGCGGTTTCCCACACAAAATATTGTGGGCGGGGCAGCACACAAATCACACAGGCGCCGTGGTTTTGAGGGCTTTTTGTTTTCTTCTTCCATGTCACTTTCCTCCCCTCCCTCGTAAAATAAAACATTTCACATATTGAATTTTCTATCGGATGTTTTTAAAAACACAGTTATCGACAACATGTTGATCGAATTCTTACATTCTTAAGTCTTAAACAATGAATACATGGTGGTACAAGATTAGATATTCGAGGGAGAGCGGTTTTGGTCGGTTTTTCTTTAAGAAGAAAGTAATAAACGATAATATTCTAAAACAAATCTTAAATGTCTATTTTGAAATTTGTTATCTCACTAGTATAACTTTTAAATCGTAATAACTATTTTTACTGCAGGACTAAATAAACTTTTTATGATTATCTTGTGGTGTTTATATCAATCACAAGAAATAAAGTAAGCTAATAATATTAATGTACCTTATTAATCTATATCGGAAATTAAGTAAAACCAATAAGGATTTATGACCTAAATTAAATCCCGTAAACATCACCAATGGATATTGTTTTTTAGATCTGTTTAAAAAATGGATATTAATAGGGATGGTAATAAGGATGATGAAATTAAATCCCGTAAACATCACCAATGGATATTGTTTTTTAGATCTGTTTAAAAAATGGATATTAATAGGGATGGCAATAAGGATGATGAAATAAAACGATATTATTGAGTTAATGGTTAACATGATTAATATATTTGTGTTCAAAATGATTATTATGTATAATTATAAGAATTATAATATCAAAAACAATAATTTAATTTTCTTGAATACAATAAACTGAAGAGCACGTACACACTTGCAAAACATTTTGTAAGGAACTTTTAATATATCTACCAATGCGACTTTACAAACCATCCGAGTTGAATTAACTTCAGGGTTCGGTTATTCATGAAAATGACTTTTTTTTTTTTTTTTTTTTTTTAAATATGTATAAGTAAATGACCATCACCTTATAAAATACAAAAAATGATTATCGTCTTCGAAACTGAACAAATTGCAATCTCAATTATGAGTTGCAAACTTGCTTATTGTCAAAGAAAAAAGGTTCGCAATTTTTTGTAGCCTAAAGCTGCAAAATTTAATTCTACTGTAAGACGATAGATATAGGGTATTGGTAAAAAAAACTTCATATGATGTGATATGTGTGTGTGTGAGTCAACCCACACAACACACTAACCTACACACATTGAGGGGGTTTTTTTAAGATCACCTTAGATATAAGGGTGATCTTAAAAAACCCCATCAATGTGTGTAGGTGAGTGTGTTGTGTGGGTTGACTCACACACACATGTCACATCACATGGGGTTTTTTACCAATAACCTAGATATATCAACGGCACCAAATCATGAGGTAAGTGTCATGTAGCTATCATATGCCATCACACCACATCATCATTTTCAACTTAAAAAAATTAAATAATTGGATGAGATAGTCCAATAGCCCACCTTCTAATAGCTCAGCTTTGTTTTTGGTTGGCTGTACTCTTCTGTGATCATGACCATTAACCACCATTAAACACACATTTTGGTCTGCACAATGTTGTTGGGTGTCATGGTGGCCACGAAAGGACATCGTTTTATCCATATCCAATGATCTATGTATTGAACACCTTTTTTCTGATAAAGCATATTTTGATTTTCTAACATGCGAAAAAAATATTCAAACTCCATTATCATGTTTGAGCTTTTTTAGGCTGAACGGAGTGGTGTTGGAGGCACCCTCCTCCACATCAGCAAACACCCCTCTCAAACCCCTCTCACCGTCGGAAAAGAGACACCACGGAGTGGTGCTGGAGGATGTTGGCGGCAATAGAGAAGAGAAAGAGAGAGAACTGAAAGCAGGGAGAAGAGAGAAAGAGAAGAGAGAGAAAGCGGCAAAGGCTTGCCGCTGGGGCCTTGCCGCTGAAGGTTGCCGCACTCACGGGTCGGTGTTTGCTGCCGGCAACACCCGCCAGCTCGGATGCCGCCAACGAAAACACCCCCACTCCGTTCAGCCTAATGCGTGCACTTTCAATTGTAAATTCTAAAAATTTCTCTAAATGGTGTAAAATGACACATATTTGCAATTCATATTGCATATATATTTTCACTATAAAATGTGCAATGATTAAAAACAATGTTATTTTCATTTTGGTTGCTATTAGACCAAAAATTGTCATCGGACAAATAAGCATGCCATAATGGTGTTGCAAGCCAATGGCCTATAAGATGTGGTCTTAAACATCGACTCATGAGATGTTGTAACTCTATCTTAACAATTTAGTGGTCTACTATTGCAAGATAGCAGTCTCGGACAAAAAACAACTCGTTAAGTTGGCACCAAGTTTCCATCAAACCAAAAAGAAGTAGCATGAGCCTAAAGATGGTAGAGGGGCTAATAAATAACTTAACCATTCTTATTAGCTAAGTATGATTAAATCAATGATTATCTTCATGCCAAAATACACATCTCAAATACCTATGTTCATTAGGAAAGATCCAATAGATAGTATCCTTAAGGTCCATGAAAGGCTAACCACTTCTTGGTTTGATGACAAGTCAAGTGAAAGTGTGTCAGAGACTAATATTCACATTCTTTGTCGTTATCCAAGAACTAGTTATTCATTACCAAATCTTTGAATAAATCGTTAGAGGTTTATGAATATATATAGGGAATATGTTATAACATGTAAACATTTGTTTCAATAAATAATATGTTTTCATGAGTTATTTGATAAATCTTCATTATATAGCATGTTACTAAATAACACACCAATAAATTTAACAAGCATAAGCATATAGGGTGTGCAATATTTCATTATTTCAACTCGTAAATTTATGTAATAACAAAATTAAGTTACATATAAACACCATATTTCGTAATCATCTACCTATTTGTCTATAAAGCTAGGAATAAATATCTACCTATCTGGTCGATAAAAACACATGTCAAATGTTAGTCTTCAACAAACTTCCACTTCGTTTATTATCAAATCAAGAGTTGAATATCAATTATTAGATGTTAGAAATGAATGAGATTCATTTAACAATGGATTCTATATATGTTGTTGGGTACTCGTCTCTCACTTCAACGAATGAGATTCAGTTAACTGCAACTATATTGTAAGCATGGTTGGTGAAGCAACGGTTATATGTTACGTCAACAAGTCCCCTTTGTCGAGGGTTGAATATGCGCCATAAAGCCACATTAATCCCAAACTTTTGATTAAATATAGATAAGTGTAGGACATGTAACTTTTCTTGATTTATCCTTGTGGCAACAAAGTATCTTTTCATGCGTGTGTTTGGTATCATGCTATCATTGCACCTGTGTTAGATGGCCATCATTTTCCTTTTTGAGAATACTCCTATTAAACCCTAATTGGCTTTCTTTTGGCCCTTTCACTTTCTAGTCGTTTGTCTCTTCCTTTCTTCTCCCCTTCTTCCTTATCTTCTTTCTCTTTTATTATGATATGGAAGATTCTTTTGTAATGATGAGTTCTATGGTAACTAATTGTCAACTTTATTCTCTTGCTTCAAAGTGTTCCAATTTCAAGCCTCAATGATGGTGAAATTGGTATTTATGTCGATTTTCTATGTGTCATCATTTTCCTGCTTTCGATTTGTTTAGAGAAATTTTTATAATTGTACAGGATAAGCATTCAAAATTGGTTTTTTTTTTTTTTTTTTGAACAGCAGAAATTTATTAAAAAACGCAAGCGGGAGACTTGCAAAGAAAGAGAAATTTTTTTTTTTTTTTTTTTGAACAGCAGAAATTTATTCAGAATTGGTGCCCAATGCCTTCTGTCACATTATTGGGTCTGTGATGTTGTGCAAAGTAATCTAAGTGCACCTTATTGTTGACATCTTTATTTACTTTTACTATACATCTCCCTATGGTGCTAGGATGTCTCTAGTAAGTCACCATCAACACCCTATGTGATTGGTAAGCTGCTCGATTCTATAAAAAATTAGAAGGAGCGCTTTGTAACGTCCCAATTTCTATAATAAAATTTTTATTTTAAAAATGCCTCAAGTATATAATACAAGTTGAAAGATAGAAACCATCCAATTTAAACTTAACATTTAAAAAAACATATAAAACCAGGTTTAACAAAATAGTTACAAACATTGTTTAGCGGAAGACTAAAATACCAAAATCCCAGATGCGATACAGTCGCGTCGTGCTCCAAGCTCAAGCTAGCAAATATCTGAAAAACAGTTAGGGTGGAAGAGTAAGCAGAAAGCTTAGTGAGTTCCCCAAAATACCACATGATCCATTCCATTCAAACAGATAAGTCACATACGACATCTGGGAACATCCTCGGAGTTATCAACTCATTATTTGATCTTCGGGTGTCCAGGTACGACGACCGGTCGTGCATCATCCTTTATCATGCAACAACCCTCGGATCGACGAATCATTCTTTAGTCGCCAGAACGAATCCAACGACTATCAAATACAAGCACAAAGTCTAAGCATACAGCCTAACCCATCGGGTTCCTACTACCAACCATACTGTTAAATAACATAAGGCATGCCCAGCTAACACGCATTACTATACACAGTAATCAAGGCTACCTATGTATGCAACTTCACCCATAATAGTGAGAAGACTCACCTGATCCGCAACCGCAAGCTAGATAGCACTCCACGCGAGAGTCCTCAGATCCTAACAATATGAACTCCCTTACAAGGGTAAACTTCACTTAGAACTTCCTAAACCCCAAACAGGATAAACTTCTAAGACCGGTACCCCGAACCCTCAAGTTTAACCAAAAGTCAAACTCGTCAACAAGTCAAGGGTCAAAGGTCAAAGTCAAAGTCAACGGTTAACAGCCAGTTAGTGCCGTTGTCTTTCCTAGATATCATCGCTAACTGTGAACAGTCTCAAACCTTCATCATGAACCATGACTGAGTTAGCGCGACTAACTCCTTTGTTCAGCCAAAATCCTCCAATAGCTCTTAGTTCGAAAAGCCATGGTCTTAAACCTTCCAGGACCCTTCCAAACAATCCCAAGATCCATAAAAATCCCGAATTTCCCATCCAAACATGACCACACATGCAAATGGTCAAGATCTAGGTCCAAAATGAGCAAAATCAACTTTAACATTCAAGGGAGCTTGGCTTACACCCTAAGTCAAATCAAAACTCTCCAAGGAAGGCTCAAAGAACATAAAGTTCCAACCTTTATCATCGTACCCTAAGAACAAACAACAAGAGGACCAAAAACAACCTAAAATCCTCATAAACACTAGCAAAACCTTAAAAACACTAAAAGATGGAAGCTTTACTCACAATGGTCTAGAAGAAGTGAAGATCTTTCTAATTCCCTCTTGAAAAACACCTTCTAGCATATCCATGCATCTTCTAGCATCACCATTACTCCAAGAATCCTTCCAAAATAAACAAAAACACCAATAGTCGCTCCAAAGGGGTTAGAGAGTGTTTTGGACATTCTTGGGAGCTGAGACGTGAAGAATGGCGGCTCCCCTAGGGTTTAATACCTTTATATATGGCTCATAGCTCAAAATCTAGGTTTTGGTCCAAACAGCACAGTTAGCGTCGCTAATTGCAGATCGTGCAAACCCACAACCAAGCTTGCTTAGCATCGCTACTCACTAAACATAGCATTGCTAATCCTTCTAGTTAGCGTCGCTAAACTCGTAGTTAGCGTCGCTAACTTCCCAATTCAGCAAAACACCAAGCCTTGATTCTTTTGAAAGTTAAACTTGAACATTTCGGGATTAGGGTCTTACATGATTCTTCTTCGTGAGTCGCGAGGTTTTTCAATTTCCTATGGAGGATGGTGTTATTCATGGTCTTCCTTAAAATATTGTGCCTTCTCTTGGAAAGCATAAAGAACAAGTCGTTTTCAAATTAAAGGGCCATTGTGCTCATTAGCCTGATTGGGAGGAATCATATTTTGTTGCTGCCGACTTAACCCGTTTGTGGCGCAAAAGTAACGACAAGGCATTGTTTTTCATTAACGAACATGGTAATTTTCCTGCCATGTTTTGAGTTTTAAAACATTTTTATTGTACCTTTTTTATTTTATCCTCCTTGTTTAATCTTTTCTTTTTTTGATTTCGTTTGTTCTCAATTATTTCCCTTCATCGTGTTTATGAGGATAAGTTACTCGCGTGCATTTTTGAAATAAAAAAAATTCTCTGCACATCCTCCTAATGATGATCTACTTCCTGATCTGGATCGTTTGGATAAATATGATGAATTGGAGCTTGATGTTTCCCCTCCTACGAAAGAGAGTCTGTCATTGGAAAATCAAGTTCCTTCCAATTATGTTTTGGCTCTTTTGGATCTAGGGAAATTTGGTACCGCCATCAAGAAATGTGGTGTTCCCCTTTTATTTTGAGAAGGGAAAAGTTTTGAAGAAGAAAAACAAATTTCATAAGCATAGCGGTCCCTCTACTCAAACTTTTCAGAGACTGGAAACGAAGGAGGAAGCAATTACTTCTCTTTTGAATGTTCAACTCTGATAACGCCTAGTAATGTTAGACATTATAGTCGTTATTGAGTCGAGTTTTAGTTAGTTTATGGTTGTTAATTGACTAATATCACTTACTTTTATGCCAAAGTGATTTAGATGTGTTTTAAGTGTAAATGCAGGGTCAAAAGTGCAAATTGGAACAAGTTGAGTGGCAAAAGAGGCAAAAACATGGATCAGACCCAGTTAGCACCGCTAACTTTCAAATCACACAAATAGAGGATCGGATAAGGGATTAGCGATGCTAACCTTTATGGTTAGCATGCTAATGTTGGATAAATATGAAATCTCCGTTTCTGAATTTCAAATCGCATGAAATGCGGCATGGATGACAAGTTAGCGACGCTAACCTCAAATTTCACCACTATAAATACCGGACTCCATTCCGACTTTTGAAGGATCCCGGGGTATCGAGAGGGGATTGAATAGTCTTAATTTCGTCTTTTATCTGTTCCAATTGGTTAGTTTGGTTAGATTTTGGCTATCTTTTATTTTGTATCAACTCGGTATCGAGTATCGAGGTATTCCGCAATTGAGATTTTCGTCGATTACTCGATGTTTTAATTAAGATCTCAGGAAAATCATTCAATTCATGTAGATTCTTTTGTTAGATTTAGATATTTGATTGTTTAGATGTTGGTTTAAGTTTGGTTTTTATATAAAGAAGCATTTGGTTATCGTTTTCTCGACCTGCAATCAGATCCGAGTTTGTTTTATTTGGTTTATTTGATTTTTGGTTGTTCCCACATGTTCTTGATCCACCGTCTATAGAGTGACACTATAGTGCGGTTTATCGACACAAAGTGTCAACCACGAGCTCTTTGGTTCGACCCTTGCCTACCGCTAGCTAGTGGACTAGTAAGGTTTTATTCTATATTTTTTACCGCATCAACGACTGCGACGTGTCAAAATCCTAGATGATCCAATGAATGACTTTGAAGTTCCCTTTTTTATGATCCCTTGTGTACTCCTAGTAATGATCCTTATTTAGACATATAAGTAATCTCACAGCCCTTTGTTAACTTTATTGATATATCATGTTAAAATAGGGGCACTGTAAGTAAGTTGTCTAAGAAGCTTGATGAACAAATTAATGATGAACCTATTTTTGAAACCTTATTGTTGATCCTTTGGTCGCCAAAGGGTCATAACCATCTAGTTTAAATGGGCCTTTTCTTCCATTAATAGAGGATTTGTTTACTACAACTGCTCCAACTTTTGTTTCCATACATCACAATTTAGGGGGGGATGTAGGGAGGAAGTCGATCATGGTGGTGTTGGGGATTTAGGTAATGGAGTTTCTAACCATTTAAATTTTGTTGTTCTTTTGAGTCCAAACTATGAATTGGTTACTGATCAACGTATTGTTCATAACATTGAAGTCAAGGTTGTGGAGTGTATTAGGTACGCCCAGTAGGCTTCTCGTTGTGTTGCTTATAAAATATTAAATAAGCTACCCTTCGTGGTTGTCTTAAATTGTAGGAACCAGTTGTCTTTTATTGGTTATATGAATAATCGCTTGTTGGATGACTCGAATATGACTTTGGTTTAACAGGACGAGTTACAAATGGTGTTGGATAAAGAGTCTCAAGATGTTGAACAAGCTGTTTGTAATAAGCTTCAGATTGACAGAGACATATGATGTCAGAAAAGTATTCACTTGAAGGGTGAACTGGAAGTTGTTGTAGACGCTTTGAAAGAGAAACAAGAATACGTTGAAAAGGTCACGATAGAGGTTAATGTTTTGAATGAGAACCTTGCATTTGTTCATTCTCAAGTTAACAACTTTACCTAATATGAACTCTAACACATTATGGTGATTGATTTTGCCATCACTGACGTTGTGTTATTACCAGAGCGCCTTGTTGCAGACTCTTTGGATTTGGAGTGGCTTCTTCATAAGGGTATTGACCATGTTTTTCACCATCTGCTTAATTCCCTTGAGTTTTTGATAATAAACGGTGTTCTTCAATGCGTTGTCATGAATTATGGGGCTCTAAAGGGAGCAACATAATAAGGAATGAATTGCTTAGTCACATGATATATGAGGAGTTGCCTTATTTTGATATTGATGGTCACCAACGCCTTTAGGTCAGGATTCCACTATTTTATAAATCATGATTTTAATTTCTTGAAAAAGCTATTAGTAGGGTAGTTAGTGTACAAGTATTGAAAGACATGGCTAATCAGATGCAGTCAGCGATGGCTACACCCACTAGTAACAAGATGTAAACACAGTTGCATCTTATGATTTGTTTATCTTTTGACAATCATCTAATGGTTTTGAACAAGTTGTGTTTGTTGGTGATGTTTGTTGAAGAATTTACTTTTATGCATTGTTATGGGTTAAAATGTTTTATGAAATAATCATGTATTGTTGGGGTTATAACATATTACCCCTTTATATATGAATGCCTTCGCTAATATACTCATGTATCTTCTCCCTTAACTTTTGTATGCTTTCATGTTATGCTTATTTGAATCTTGCTACACGTGTTGTTGTTGTGCCTATTTGTATATGTTGTTTTAATTTTTTTTATTTTTGATTGTTCTCCTTATAGTAGATTCTTTAGATATGCCAAAACTTTATATGGTAGCTTTTCATTGTTCATATTTTCAAGTCAATCATGCTTATGGATGTATTGGCCTAGCTCTTGATTCTAGGTTTATAGCCTTTTACTGATTACCCTTGTGAGTTTTTTAAACACGAGTGTTCATATTTTAGAGAAAACCAGCCCCACTTTCTTTAGTTTTTGCTTAGAGATCTACACATAGTTGTAATAGCTTATGCTTGGTTTTTGACCATGCTAGGTATTGTGGGATTATAAACTTTGCTTATTTACCTCTCTGAGTTTTTATGATGGTTTTACCTTTCGGGATAACCAACGCCTGGTTTCTTGCCCTTTGGCAAAGGGATCTAGAAGGGGTTATCCTTCTGTGTGCTTGCTTTTTTTTTTGTCACACTAGGTTCTTTAGGATGATATGATTTTTCTATTTACTTATATGAGTTTTTTAGCTAAGGTTTACTTGACGAGAAAACTAACCCCTAGTTTCCTTTTGGAAGATGGTTCTAATCGGGGTTATCTTAGTTATTTCTATTTTTCGATGATAAAACTGTTTCCTTTGTATCTATAATATTACATAAAATGTTTAAAATATTTGTTAGCGTTTTCCATTTTATGCTTGCACCTTTGTCTATATAACTAATTATGCATTAAGATTTTCCATTTGTTTTATAACTCTAGATAAACTTACATCATTGGTTTATAAGTTTAATTGGATATTCTAAGTAAATTAGTTTTTTGACGCAAAAGTGTGCTACATTTTATTTAATGCAAATCGTCATTACATAGATAGTATTGCAAAAGGCTTAACCTTGTTGAGTGATTTCCATTTTTTGACGCTCACCATAACCCTAATACTCAAAATTCTGTAGGTTTCTCATAATCAATGTTCAAGGAAATTTGTTTCCATTTATATTGTCCAATGTAAATGCTTCATTACCCTAGGCTTCTATTACATGATACGAGCATTCCTAATTAGGTCACAACTATCCTTGGTATATTTCTCTACTTGTTGTATTGTTTTATAGGACTAGGTTTTCTTACCTTACATATACTTCCTTTGAATCTTTTTTTATAGTGGCTTGCCATTCATGATTTGTAAGTCGCTTATCTAAGCATAACTTCCTCCCTACTTTCTTCAAGTAAGCATAGACTATTTGTTTGTTCTTCTTTGTTGATGCTACTATCATCCTCTAATACTCTCATTGTAGGTATCAATAATTATGAGGGCATCAGTGGCTCCCTGTCGTATACACCAAGTTGGGCCCTAGGTGTCATTATATATGTCTAATACTCTCATTGTAGGTATCAATAATTTCTAGGTAGTTCGTTGGCCCAACATCCTTAGGCCTTTCATATCATCTTTTTATCTCCTGCACAATTGTTTAATTTTTACCCCTGTCTACCCATTAGCTTAGGGTGTGTTATTATATTGAATTGTTGCTTAATATTCATTTCCTCTCACCATTCCTAGAACAGATTGTCTACATTTGCTTTCCATTGTCACTAATTAGGATATGTGGTACTCTTTATCATGAGATGACTTTCTTAAACATAAAATTTATCATCAACTATCCTGTGATTGTTGCAAGTGGCTGCAAGTGGCTCAACTGAAGGGTTTTCTAGCAAACAATGAACACAAAAATTCCTTATGGTTCACATGCACCCTAGAAAGATCTATGTTTTCTTCTATGAAGATAATAAACTAAAACCTAAAGGCCAACAATAATTACTAAAGATCAAAATTGAGAAAACCAACCTTTTGATCTTGTTCTTGAAGCTAGCAGCACAAGTGTTCTGCCTCAAATGCAAGTCACACCCAAAGCAATGGAGATGACAGTCCAGAGGAGTTTATCTGGTGAAAGTGGCGCAGAGAATGAGGGTGCCAGGTGCCTCCTTTTATAGCCTTCAAGGATTACAGCTGAAACCCTAAGGAGCCTCCAAATGGGCAAGCCTGCTGACTAAATGGACCAAGCCTTTTCTAAACCCTAATAGGGTTTTCGTCAACTATGGAGTTCCCTCCATATTGGCACCAACTTTGGCCCCTGTCCACTGGCCAGTTATTTATTCAACTATTAAATAAATACAAACCAGTCCCTGCACTTTTAATTAATTAATTTAATCACTGAATTAAATCCAATTAATTCTAGATTAAATATTAATTAATTATTATAGTTTCTAATTAATATATTAACACTTAAATATATTAATAAACCATTTAATTAATTCTATTGATTAATTAAACAATTAATAAATCAACCTTTTACTCTACTGAACTCTATCCTAACCTCCAGCTATGAGGGCAACCCAAATGGACTTTGCTTCAATTAACAAGATACATATAAATGTAAAGTCATGGCTTAGACACCTAATCCAACAGTCTCCCACTTGGATAAGTCTATGACTTTAATTTATCTTCTGATTAATAAACAACCTACAGCTTCCAAGAAACTGCTGCCGAACTCTGACCCAGTCAGTTCTGTCCATAGATAAGTGATCATATGATCCTTCATCCAACAAGATATTTTCAGACACGATACATGGATTGAGATCAATCTCTGTCCGATACTCTGTTTCTCGATTTCCGATTCTGCTTATGACTTTCGGACTTCTAATTGAACACATCAACTTAGTCCAGGCTGGCCAGCACTTTAGTCAACCTCAAAATCATCGAGCGGCCTACAGATATCTGTTTCCCACCAGGGTCACGGAACGAATAAGCTTTGACTCATATGATTGTGTCTTTTACTTATCAAATCGTACACAACAATGCGTTTTGTAACATCGAGTTACCGATGCGTTTTCACATTATCAATACACAATCGACTCGTAAATTTCAACTCATAAGTCTCTGCTTCAAGATCATACGATATTATCGTCTCAACATTGCTCGTGATGTAATCCATGAAGCAATCTATTAAGCGCGGGTTTATCCAATACTCAAATATCTATTTCTAAGTACTCATGAACGTTGTAGCAGTCTTACTGCAATGTCTAACTCCTTAGACAAACTACAAACCAATTCACGACAGTCTTCGTTCATACTTACTCTCGAAAAGTATGAGCGACTATGGACTTTTGAATAATCAAATTATTCGGGAAGTGAAACATGCAAAATTGAAACATAAAATCTGATTGGTGGCCACTCTTGCCTAATTACCAAGTCTCCACGAGGTAATCATCAAGTCGGATTTTACATAAAACTATAATCGGTTTCTAGATTTCTTTTAAACTATTTAATTCGTGTTATGTATCTGTGTCTACTTGACATTTCACTCTTTCTATGTATTCAAATGTTATACATTAATACACTTCATCCGATCGGATATCCATCCGATGATATTTCAATTTTGGTCTTACCGTCATTCTCACTAACAACTCCATTCTATGACATTCCATGGTTCTCGGGATCTTTAGTCCACATGACTGCACCCTAAGACTATTTCGAGGTGTTACGATGTGCCGGTGAGCCACACGCGCTCCATCGGAATGCCAACAAAATTCTTTAACCATTAAGTCCTTATTTGAAACCTATTTTCAAATTGTTTTCAACATTCACCCCTAATCATTTTCCAATGATTTCTCACGTATGTACAAAATCCATTAAGTATTCCCAGCCAGGTCATATCCTGAATCTGACTCACTATGCTCTAAGCATTAAGTCATCAAGACATGTTCATGACACTTCTGATCGATCCAAGAAACTTGTTGGATTCGATCCAGTCCTATTCCAAAATCTTTTGGAATCTCAGGATTACTTATAATCCTTGTGTCACGACTTTTAATAACTATATCCTTTCGGAGACCTTTTCTCATGCATCTTGAATCTTATCAAGATCATGCTTACTATGGCCAGTTCTATACTGATAACAACATCTATCTGATATATGTCAATGGATTATGTGAACACGTTGCACCTTTCATACCTCTCATGCCAAATCATCACATTTGCAATGACAGGAAACTCCTTTCCTGAGCTATGCATCTTTAGTCTCATCAAGATCATCTTGGCAGGGTTTCGATCTATCTCATAGACGTTTGTATCCTCCTGAGCATGCCGTATCTTTATTAAGTCTTTCATAGCGATCCGTCTCTTAACAACAAGTCATTACACTTTGTAATGAAAAGAGACGTTTCCTAGAAACATTATGTAACAGCAACACTCCCACTGGCTTTGACACGATTATGGACTATTCACAAAATCCAGAACTTTTGGCACATTTTGAGAATCCAAACCTTTCTGACATCTTAATGGATATCTTTCAGCCCCTTTTCAAAATCCAATCCTTTGGCATATTTTGAGAATCTGAATATCCTTTCTTGCGAGATGCCCGCGGGGAAATCCCAGGCCCATGTACCTTTATACTGGCATATTCTTTGTGAGTGCCTATTAGTGTGCCGGTGATCCACACGCGCTCCATTAACGACTTACAATATGCAGTATCCTTTCGGATTTCATCTTCTATTGAGAGTACTTCTCTCGGAGTCAATTACTTGACTCTGAGTATCGTCTCACTCAACCAGATGTTCTGAAGGTACGTTTCTGTCCATGCTGCTTTCTTTTAATGATTCAATTACTCCCACTGGTTTTTAGACCAGGTGTAAAATCAATCAAAATGCCACATAGACTGTATCTCGTCCTAAGGTTCTCTTAATTGGTAGCAACCGGGCTCACCAATGCTTCCAAGTAGTCAGATTGCTAATTCGTACCAACTATAGTGTTTTACCACTAATCGGTATGTCACCCTGATCATAACTACTTATGATTGTGATCAGTACTACTGGTCAAGAGAAGATAATGTCAGAATTTTAAAAACAAAAATCTGATTTCTGTTCTAAGCCTAGTGATGACTAAAGTTATTTCACTTGGCTAATCCTGAACTCATTCAAGACTGTCCCAAACTCCCACTGTTTCCTTAGAACATGAGTTCTTTCTAAAAGAGCTCTTTCTCTTCCAGGTATAGCGGGATAGCCAGTAAACGACATTTCTAATTAGGTTCAGGCTAGTCATGAGGTTCGGACGAACACTACAAAGACCCTGGACCTTTAATGTACAAGTGGGACAATCCCAGCTTTACATTTCAGACAGTGTCTGCAAAACCTACTTAGTCGAAGATGTGGTTTGGAATATGGTTTATATGGTCTGACTGGTTTAGTGTTTGATTTATGGGAAACTAATTGACAATGTATCTGATACATTGAGGATCGAACTGTTTCGACCAACGCTCCATCATCTTCCCTAAGACACATTATAACTATTAATGTTCTTGGAAGGGGAATAAATTGTGAAACATTTTTCCAGTTTATGTTGTCACTCAGGTTATGTGGGTCTTGTACTTCCTTTGAAGTCCTTGAACTGTTCAAGGATTCAATCCAATCGCTTATTTTGATAAGCGAAGTCATATTCGTCATATCGAATGACAAATATCGTGAAGTACAAACAATTGTGTTCAATTTGAAGATTCGAGCAATACACAGCAACTGATGTGTTGGTTGCTCCTAATTTCAATGTCTTTTACATCTCTATGTAAACTTATGACTTTGTTAATTCTGTTCAAGACTTGTAATCTTCAGTTGACTCTAAGTCAACTGATTCCAAAATCCTATCCTCTGGATCTTTAGGTGATTCATTTCTTGCCATATGCGCTTAATAAAGAACTTAATCATCATTTGACTCTAAGTCGAATGATTCCAAAGTCCTGTCCAACTGGATGTTTGGTTGATTCATTTCTTGACACGTTAAGAACTCAACTCATCAAGTGACTCTAAGTCAAGTGATTCCAAAGTCCTGTCCAACTGAACCTTTGGTTGAATTGATTCTTATAATATTAACAATCACAAGGGACACAATTCCTAAAATCCAAACACTTTGGATGTATTCAATATTCAGGTTATTACTAATTTTGCATTCAACACAATCATACAACATTTCAAGGATATTTCAAACAACATGTGTTAAAAGAAAATTGAAAATTTTATTAAAACAAAAATCCTTGCACAATGTACTATATGATGGACAATGTCATACGCATCTAAAAGCTAATAACAATATTTCAATATCTAACTAAACTTCAAAACTGCATGAGCCGGAAATCCAATCCATATGTGCTCCTATGCGCCAATGTCCCGTACCCTACTGATTCCCTGTATACAAACCAAAATGTGACTATCACATTATGCATCAAGGAATTATGGAACAGGAGTTTTGAGGTTTTTAGATATACCTGAGCTTTCAAAAGATTTTGACTTTGGAGCGTCTTTCAATCTTTCCGCGAATGTATCCGATTCTGTGGATTCCCAGCTTAAAACATATCCAGACGATCTGGATTGTTTCTTGCTGTGTCTTTTAACTTACACTCTGCAAGTCTTTTGAAGATCCTAGCTCGTTCCTCTTCAACCGGTTTTTGGAACCTTTCCTCAACCGATTGCATTAACTCATATGGCCCCAAGGATTCAAAACCCTTGCGGAACTTGGGGTCAATGGTCAGTAGCATGAGGTCACGAATCTTTCTTGATTCATCAACTAAGAGGTTTCGCTTATCATAAAGGCTCTTTATGATGACTTGTTCCAGTGGAACCGGGATCGGATACTCGGTGAGATGAAGCTTGCCTGCAATGACATTCTCCAGTTGCAAAGCCATTCCTTACAGTTAAGGACAGTCAGCCTTTCCATATTTAGCATGTGCTTTCTGATGCTCTCAGAAATGGGTGAAGGAGGAGAGGGAGGAGAATAGACACTTGATTCAGACATCTACAATAAACAGAATTTTATTAGTTTAATTAATCCTTTTAAATAATTACCCAATATATTATTTATTAAGGCTAGGACCCAAAATACCCCAACTATGGTGTGAAGAGGGATGCCGTAATCACAACATAATGGTCATTAAGGTAGATAATACACTTATCAATTTCATCTTATGATATTCCTAGATCTGTTGAGACACATTGAACTGTTCAATGGCATGTTTAGTCTCGGATGTGCCCCACTGTTTGTGACTGGGATGCTGAGGATCACAAACCGAGTGTGAATAACCATGCAAATTAGCTTGGTACTCTCGAATTCGATTGCCATCTCTAATTAACGTGCCAGTTAACCACACACGCTCCGTTAATAATGACAAAATCGAGAAACCCATTGCAAGTCTTTGCGGACCCCAGTTGGCGTGCCGGTAAACCACACACGCTCCACCAACGTTCCACAAAGTGCAATGTGCAATTCCATGGATTAGCACCAATTCACATTTTTTAACCTAAAGTAACTAGATTGGGTTTTGTTTAAGGTTCTAGTACTTTCAATTATAGCATTATACTTTTAAGAGGCTTAGCGGTTCTATCAAACCCGTTCGGCTAACGACACTCGACTGACCAGGAGAGCGGTGGGTTAGAGTGGATACCCATTAGACAACCATTTTATAGGCAGTCGCCTTATACCCTCTTTATAGGACAATTTTGTGAATGAGGCCTACTTGCGGTAAGACTAACCAATTTTCTTATATATAAATTATTAACTTTTAATCATAAATATATAAGATATATTTTAATCTTATTAAAATATTTTAGATTTAATTTTAATATAATTTTCGCATATTTTTAAGGAATTTTTGAAAATTTAAATTAAATCTTTAAGCTGATTTAATTGATCTTTTAATTAACAATTAATTAAACTAATTAAATCAAATATAGGCATCACAAAATTAATCAAATTAATTACATATATTTATCCCTAGATTTCGAGATTTACAAGATATGGATAAAGGATTCTAGTTATTTAACTAATCAGCAATTACCAAAAATAAAAATCCTAATCTGGGCAGCAAATCAAGCAAATCAAGGGGGGAATAAAGGGGTGGCGGCTAGGGTTAGGAAACCCTAGCCTAGGCCACGAAATTTAGGCCATCCAAGAGAGTTTTTCTCAAAAACACTCAAGGCAATAATCATTCAAGCAGTTTATATCAATTTCACAAGAAAACAGCCTAAGCTCTGATACCACTGAAGGGTTTTCTAGCAAACAATGAACACAAAAATTCCTTATGGTTCACATGCGCCCTAGAAAGATCTATGTTTTCTTCTATGAAGATAATAAACTAAAACCTAAAGGCCAACAATAATTACTAAAGATCAAAACTGAGAAAACCAACCTTTTGATCTTGTTCTTGAAGCTAGCAGCACAAGTGTCCTGCCTCAAATGCAAGTCACACCCAAAGCAATAGAGATGACAGTCTAGCAGAGTTTATCTGGTGAAAGTGGTGCAGAGAATGCGGGTGCCAGGTGCCTCCTTTTATAGTCTCCAAGGATTACAGCTGAAACCCTAAGGAGCCTCCAAATGGGCAAGCCTGCTGACTAAATGGACCAAGCCTTTTCTAAACCCTAATAGGGTTTTCGCCAACTATGGAGTTCCCTCCATATTGGAGCCAACTTTGGCCCCTGTCCACTGGCCAGTTATTTATTCAACTATTAAATAAATACAAACCAGTCCCTGCACTTTTAATTAATTAATTTAATCACTGAATTAAATCCAATTAATTCTAGATTAAATCTTAATTAATTATTATAGTTTCTAATTAATGTATTAACACTTAAATATATTGATTTATTAAACACTTAAATCTATTGATTTATTAAACAATTAATAAATCAACCTTTTACTCTACTGAACTCTATCCTAACCTCTAGCTATGAGGGCAACCCAAATGGACTTTGCTTCAATTAACAAGATAAATATAAATGTAAAGTCATGGCTTAGACACCTAATCCAACATCAACTTCTACCCATTTGCTAAAATAATCTACAACTACCAATAGGAATCTGAGCTTACATAGGACTTTGGGGAATGGTCCTACAATTTCAACTCCTTATTGGCTGAACGTTCATAAGTTGTGGCTGCTTGCCATTTTTACCACCGACAAGTTCGGTACTCTGGAGTTTTGTTGGCAATCTACACACTTTTTTTTATAAATTCTCTCACATCCTTATTAATGGTTGGCAAGTAATACCCATTCTTATGACTCAATCTAAATTGCATTTGCTCCTGAGTAGGACCTACACATATGATGCCGTTTTATGTTCCTTCCATTATTATTTTTGCTTGTCCATTCATGACATATCGTAGCCATGTCTCTAAATACCCTTCTTGAATAACATTCCTTGCTTGATGGCATACAATTGGCCTAAATTCAAATCTGTCTTGCTTGATAGACATCTTCTAGTACTTCTCCGCCTTGTAAGTACTTCATTATTAGGGCGATCCTCAAGTAAAAAACAAATTGAAACAGTGTTTACAATTGACATCTAAAAAAGGAAAATGTTCAATTTTAGTATTTTTGATATTTAATCATTTATAAATTAATCACCATGTTGTTTTAATAAATTAATTATATAAAAGGATAGGATCCACATCAAGGTCTTATTTTCATGTTCTTTTGATCACACACATTTCCATAAGTATGATTGGTAGGTAACAACTACATAATTGCAATCTCATGCAACTGTTAGTTCTTTATGGGACTATGGATCAACTATCGGGGAAACATGTTTTAATTCACATCCTTGCCCCCATGCTAAGGACTTTCATGGGCGGATAAATTCACTTTGGGTGGCATATGTCTTAGGTTTTACGAGGATGCAAACATGTACCTACAAGTTTTCATGAATCCATCGCATGCATAAAATGTATTTGTAAGCAATTCAATTTATTTTAGAAACAACTTTAGAACTTTTAGCAAGATTTAAGTATAAAAATTGTGTCAACTAAATAAAATTAAGCAACAACTACATAATTAAAAAGTAACAATTAAATAAAGAATGTAATGTTTAAGACTGGCCTGAATTATTAGTTCTTGAGCCATCAAGAATTAATCATACAATCAAAAAAGAAATTTTCACCAATTTAACGAGGGAAAAACAATCCCAAAATTTTATCGCTGGAAGACCAGTCATTGCTGTGGTGAGGAACAAATAATTGTTGCAATCATTGCTATACCATATATTACTCCTATTTCCTCTCGTTTGGTGACAAAAAAATATGAGAAAGATCAAAGTAATAACTTTCCATATAAGGGAGGGTCGAAATATGAAAAATGTAGGGTCAACTTCTGGGGGGTAGAAAAAGCCAGAAACTAACAAACTAAAAACAATTAAAGATGAGGGGAAGGGGATAATAGGCTTGAGATTTAAGAAGTATATCCAATTTTGATAAATACACTAGGTTTATATGATGATGGAGATGATGAAGATGATATAGAAAAACAAAATTAGAAAAAAGAAGTTATAGATTCATGGAAACCAAGTGACAAAACCAAAAGGCCATCAGATGATAATGCTGATCGGATGTTCCTTGAAATGTTGGCTCAACAAAATACGCTTCTCTCCTTCAGATAAAGGAAAACCAATCTCAATAAGCAGCCAATTGTCACCAACGATGATGCTAAGAAACATAAAAGAATCCAAAAGTACCCTAAAAGGTTGTTATTTTATTTAGTGATATAAGAATCACAGTTAACTTGTGGTGAAAAAGAAAGTAAAGTCCCATCGAAAAAAAAGCAATGAGTATATAGAGCATGAATGCCTATTTTTCAAAGAAGTATTGGTAGAAGTTGGTGCTTCATTGGACAAATAGACTAAGATCCACAACCAAATATAGTCTCAAAATTAAAAAAAAGAAGGTTAATAATAAATAGAATAAGAGAATGGCTAATACTACATCTAAAATTTGGATGAAGAAGCTGTTATGGGATGTCTAAAAGGGTAAAGTTATAACAGTTGAGATATCCTACCCTAAATATTCCAATAAAATACAACTTAATATCTATATTAAATAGAGCATAGATCTTGAGGTAGCAACTATGAGAAGTTAGGGGAATTTTAACTTATAAAGTGGTATGAAATTTTACTATGAATGAAGGCCAGCATATGTATGTGGAAAATGATACAATGAAGTATGTTTAAGACTTGATATATAATTGTGAGTCCTTCAACTTAATTCCTAATACTTCCATTCCCCCAAGTCAAGTCTCTACATCTACTACCCTAGGTACATACACCATACTAACAAATAACAAATGGGATAATACAAAAAAGGATGGATTATGCTTACGCAAATAAATATGGGCTCTGCTATCCATGATTATGATCATCCTTATAACAAGATTCCTAAAATTGTACAATATGAATAAAATAAACTACATTTAAAATTCATCTTACTGGATATTTTACAGTGATACATATGGATAACCAAGGTTCCAAAGAGCAAATTAGCTTGTAGTTCTCAACATCTTTTTCCCGTTAGAGAATTATTAACAATTCTTTTTCCTGTTATAGAATTATGAACAGTTGCATACACTGCCAAAAGGATACTATTTATAATATCCATTAAACTGAGTAAGAGGAAGGAAGAGTTAAGAGAAGACCACTATGGCAAAATCATAGAAGAATCTAAGGATTTCCAACATAATTTACAACAACCAACTATTATTAACAAAGTTAGAATTTGTAAAATCTACTCTACTTGTAATCTGCACATTTTATTTCACATGCTTTAAATAAATGAAGTTCAAAATATGAAATGTATAAAAACATTAAAAAATAGGTAAGGAATAAATGATTTCCAAGAGACAGAATTATACACTATTTACTATTACTTTGTTTTTTCATCATCAATTATATGGAGTTTTTTAGTCCTATAATATTATGATTTTATAATGACAACATGTAATAACTATCCTTATGTGAAAATGATAATCTATAAGCTACACAATGTATGTCAATACCAAATCTTTTGACATCCAATATTAGCATATATTTAGAACTATATTTAAATGTTTTAGAAAATAATGTAGCTTGTCCATAGGATCTGTGATAACATTTTGTTAATAAAATTTGGCACAAAAGTACATATTAGAGATTTGAAATCACAAGCTATCATGGTCAAAAGATGCACAAAGGATAATGTAAGACCACCTTTTAAGAAGAAAACATTGATTGACAATCAAAAATGTCGTTGAGTTCTTGTAAGTTAATATCAATATTGACTCTTGTAAATGAAGGTTGGCATAGTTTCTCACAAGTTAAGAAAAATAATCAATATCAAGGAAATTCTAGTGTAGAACTGGGCCTTAAATTCCTGATATCTTCCATCTGCTACACACAAAAAGCATGCGACAAGTAGTATGAACTGCAGAAGACTATATTTTTAACCTTAGCATACATACATATTCTGAGAATGATGAGAGGTTACCCTAAATTTACTTGTAACCAAAATAGTATGGTTGGCATTATATTGTTCCCCATGTGGTCCACTCTGTTTGGGCATAAATACATATGCAAGCCCATGTATCCAGACATGGATATTCATATAATACTTTCAAATTGTATGTCTATTTGCTTAGTATAAAATAGAGAAAGAGGGCATTTCTTCTTTATGAGGACTTTATTTCTTAGATCAGATCAATGTGAACATTTTTTTTAATTCGAGTGATTAATAAAGAGAGTGTTTACTTTATGTATTATGTCAACACAATACTTTTCAAATTGTGTGTTCATTTGCTTAATATGAACTAGAGAAAAAAAGGGTATTTCTTCTCTGAGTGATTAACAACGAGAGTGTTTACCATATGAACTATGTCGACACATTATCCTTTATTTTTATATAAACCCGAAAACCCTATAAATATTAATGTTTGTTATTTAGTTTAATTGCCTTTATCTTATAAGATAAGGAGTATAAAAAATCTATACTTATATTGAACCCCCATACACAAGTATATTATACGTCTTATGACCTAATATTACCTTATCAATATCTTTTTAATCATAAATATATTGGTGACAGTTCATATTATATAACTTGATATGTATGTATATGAGACATGTTTTATAATTTTAGGACATTCACCTAGTCGTACTACAAGTGTGATACCTCAATGCACTTGTATGGAGCATATGTCACAATATTTTATGGAATTATTGTATACAGATAATTGATAAGCAGTGTAGATGATGTAAATTTTAGGCATCATGTTAGTTATTGTATGGATCATATTGAGCATCTTGTGGCTCATTTAAGGTATTATCAACCATTGACCTCTAGCCGTGTTGATGTTGATGATAGGGAGGATGAGGTAGAGAAAACCACTAAGAGAGTCTTAGAGCTAAATGAGGAAGTAAGTGTTTTAGGTTTTCATGTTCGAGTTATATAATTGTTTCCTAAATAATAAAAATAATTGAATATTAAATGTTAAAAACCATGTTAGAGAATATGTTTTTGACGAAGATGTTTCCTCAGAGGTTTTTGTCTTAGTTTAGGTAATACTTTTGGCTACTCATTGTCCTTAGAAAATACATGTCCACCTGCATTCATATAGTCTTCATGGGTGATACTAACTACAATGTGACCTTTACCGACCCCGTGACAAGAAGTGGATATCTTGAAAGATTTATTAACTACTAATGCTTACAAACAATGATGTATTCTTTTCATTTATACATAAGCAGATTCAGTTTAAGAATTTGAGTTATGGCATTTTTGGAAAAAAGATTTTTTGTCCATAATGATCACAACGGGTTAGATTCCATGATTTATAATAGCTTTTTTTAATAAATAAATTTATGTCTTCATCAACAACATATTTTGATATGTAGTATTCTACTATTAGACTTCATGGAAGTCCACGCACGTAAGTAGGTTATGCCCTCGCGTTTTTTCTTTGCCTATTAAGGAGCGGTCGAGTTAGCAAATGTGAGCCGATATCAATGTTTTGCCTATAAGAGTGTTTAAGAGTGATCATGAAAGTATATCAGAAATTTAATTAAATTTACACCTAAAATTAAAAATCTGCTTGTTTGGCACTTGGTTTTGTAGGTTTAATACCCCTATCAACTTTCTAAGAACCTTTGGTGACTCACTAAGTTGCATTTGTAGTCATGGATGCTGGCCATATACAACATGATACCATTGAATTATGCTGAGGGGTCGGTCGAGAAATATATCAGGTTCCAATCATATATTGTGATGTTGTTAGATGACATTGACTATTAGGGCTGAAGATGTAGTGAGCATGCCTCCAACTTTGAGTTCACTATTTGTCATGTTCATCATGTACCTTAGCAAGCCGACTCTTTGGGATACTATGGCGTTTTTTACTATATGTTTATAGAAATGGTGGGTATGGGGAAGGACTTGGTATTAGACCAGGATCTTGACTGGTTACTATCATATTTCGTATATGTTTGGCCCAAATTATCTACAGATATTGTTATGTATAAGTATTTCTTTTATTTCATTTGTATAAATATTTGGTTATTTAGAAATAACTTGGCATTTCACAAAGATGGTGTAAAACCTTGAAATAAAATCATGTATATTTGTTAGTAAAAGTAATTTTAGAACTTGTTGGATATTTTATAAAGGACTCTTTGCAAAATAGGCTTCCTTACATAATATTGACAAGAAATTATGATCAATTTAATGAATATGTCCACTCATCTTCATGTGTAGCATAATGAGAAACTAGCTAAAACATTTATGGATAAGCGCGAGAATGATAAAAATGTTGATGTAAAATCAAACTTCAATCGTGTATAACTTTTGATTCGTCAAGAGTTTTGGGGTTCACTTTTTTTCTACAAAAGCACGTCCGTTTTCGCAAATTTCGGTGTTTAGACATCCAATTCTTAGTTTTTCTCAATTTTGATTCATATTTAGTCTTTTATTTATTCTATTTTAATGGAGTATTATGTGATTTTCATCATCTTCTGGTCAAAATTTAGTCTCCTAGCCGTTGGGGAAGGGGGGGGGGGGGTTGCCATTTTCTGAAAGTTGAGACACTGTTGGCATCTCGCCAACGGGCTGGCGATTGTGCTTGGCGATAGTCTTAGCGAATTCATCGGCTGCGGGGATGGCGAGTCGCCAAAAGGCTTGGCGACCTTATTGGCGACTACTACTCCGTGTAGTCTTAGGATTACACTTTCACTCATTCCATTCAAGAATCTTGCTACATCTAGCTCTACATTTTAACCACTAAAGGGCATTAAACTTCACCTCACCAATCAAAAAAGCACAGGTAAGCACCTGACCACTCACCATTCTGACCTAATAAAACAAACTAATAACTTGTGTCGTGTGTGCGTTTAAATACATTTTGGACAACTTCAAAAATCACTACACCAAAATGACACGATTTATTTTTAGCAAAGTAAAATTTGTTGATTAACCAACAAAAAATAAGATATAATTCAAATGGATTTATTTGTAGTTAAACTTGATTGAAAGTACTATCTCTACTCTTGGACATTCTGTTGCAATTTGTATTATAGCCATTTAGTTTAATAAAAATTATATATTCAACCGTTCTAAAAAGCGGGTTTTATAATTTGCCAACTTCAACCAAAAGAAATTATCTACAAACTTCAAAATACTCTCTTCTAATTATTGTAATATTCAACACCATTAAAAAAAAATATACTTGATTAGACTTATACAAAATGTTTTTTTAAGGTACGCGACAAAACTTAAATCTTTCACTTAGCCATTATGGCCTTTTAATTCATACATTCTTATTGAATTATTTGAAATAAGAAAACAAATTTCACACACACGGCATTACACACACACACACACACACACACATATATATATATATATATATATATATATATATATATATATATACATACATACATACATACATACATACATACATACATACATATATATATATATATATATATATATATATATATATATATATATATATATATATATATATATATATATATATATATATATATATATATATATACATGGTAAAGTTCAATTGAAAATCTAAAAAAATAAGAGAACCTAAAACTCATTTTATGAACTTTTTTTCTACACAATATTTTTTTAAAAAAATATACCCAAATTTTTATACTATGCGATTAAAAGATTTAAAAAAAATTCTGAAAAATCGTTTTTTATTTTCTTTTCATATGCATATACATATGCATATGAAAAAAAATGATTTTTTTTTAAAAAAATTTTAATCTCTTAGACGTTTTGTATACGTCAGTTAAAAGTGTTTTGTTTTGAAAAAAAGTTTATATATGCATATATGTATATACATATGCATATGCATATGAAAAAAATGATTTTTTTATTTTTATTTAAATCTCTTACACGTTGTATATACGTCAGTAAAAGTGTTTTGTTTTGAAAAAAAAGTTTATATATATATATATATATATATATATATATATATATATATATATATATATATATATATATATATATATATATATATATATATATATATATGCATATAAATAGAAATATAAAAAAGTTGATTTCTTTAACTTTTTTTGGGATCTCTTAATCGTATATAACTAGTTTGGACCCGTGCTACGCACGGGTCCGGTCAGACCGATGGGTGAGCCGGTTAAGTGGGTCGGGTGGGTCGGGTTGTGTTTTTTTCCCGGATCCTGGTAGAGTTTGATTTTAATTGGAGGGTGGTTTTCTTTTTTGTTTCCTTTCAGTTGCTCTCCTGATTGATCCAGTGTGGGAATTTTGTGATTCAAAAGGTTTTGTGAATAATTTATGTAGTTATAGATTGTACTCTTTATTAATTTGAATATTTTTGGATCAAATGTTATTGCATCAGTTTCTTTGTAAGTCACTATTGTAGCAAAAAAAGAACATTAGTATCAGTCATCTTTTTAATTTATTGTAGTTGTGAAAAAATTACGTTATAATTGAATGAATATGACAAAGATATTTAGCAAATACCCATAAAAAGTATCAGTATGTTCAACTAAGTTGTTTTAACCAGAAATATTAATACCTATGTCCTCATTTGGATTTGTGAAACCAAAGTTCCTGTTGCCGCGTTCATGCAATTTCATGCAATTTTATCAATTTCTCCCTCTCTTCCTCAAACTCTTTCATCTCTTCAAGCTTCTCATCCCTGCATATTCCACATATTAAATAGCAACCTACTTCCATTCATTCCTTCACTATAACATCCTACTTTCACTTCTTTCTATTACAAACAACAAAATGCTAAAACAAACAACAAAATGAAAGTACGTTGCTATAATACACAAATTATGGAAGTATGTCATTACTTCTTCAACTTAAGACTTAACTACCTGCTTGTTCATATACGTTTCATTAAAAGGTCGATTTCAAGAAACCACAATGTAAAGAAAAGCCTGTACACATGAAACCAATTAGAAACAAAGATGTATTGGATGATAATAGTTATTAGTGGCTATTGATGATTACTATGCAATTCTATAAATTTTACCAACCAAAAATGAATTCAAAACAGTATGACACGACCTTTAACCTTATTTATAAATCTTGAATGGAGCTAAAGTTTAATATCTTATTCATAAAAACAGACATGAAGGCATTGATTCATCAACACAGATGAAATTTCCAAATCATGAAAGCTATTCAATATCATGGTGGCCATAAGAACCTTAAATGAAACAAAAGTTTTTTAAGGGCAAATCGATCAAGTCGTTCCATTTTCGCAAGTGTGCAAGTCAGATTATCTTTGGAAAGTTGTAGTTCAAAAATATATGGATAAATGATTTCTTATAAGTACTTGAAATAAATGAAAGGGTAAATGCAAGAATATCAATGCACTTCCACAGGATTTATCGATATCTTGGTTGGTGCAAGCTAGAATGTTAATAGATGAATCACAAACACATTTAATAAAAGGATTACTTGAATGAATAAAAAATAAAAAGTTCAAATTTATATCCACATATTTCAATAAAGGTACTACCTTTCAAATTCTTTAAAAAACTTAGTTGTAATATGTTTTTATAAAGTTACTTCTGTTTTTAATGGGTCAGGAGACCTTGAGGATCCAATTCCTTTTCTCCTTTTGGTACCTGAAATAAGAAGCTATATCCAAAAGCAATAGTAAATTTATGAAATTACTCAAAACAAACATGAGTATGGTACTAAGTTTAGCACATACCTCTTTAGAACGTAACATCCACCACGGATCATTAATATTGTTGAATTTTTTGTTCAATTGGAAAATCTGCACACATATCACAACAAATTTAGAAACCATGTAAATCAGATATTGATGAACTTGGAAACATCACATACCTTGTAGATTTTTTGGCAGGAAATCTTGAGTAATTGAAACTATGCATCTAAAATACACATCCCAACCTGTAACTTAACCATTAATTGTTAATTATACAGTTTCCAGAAAAACTTGGAACATATGAGCAAACAGGGTTCAAGTGAATCAATTTCTTCAATTACATTGTGATCTTTAACATCTTCTTGCACAACTTCTGGGACAACAGGAGTTGGTTGATTCCCAATTGACATGCATTTTGGTGGGCTAACATTCCAATTCCATCCGGTTTGAAGCGGTGGAGGGATTGTGTTTGAGGGGGGGTTGTAATTGTAGTTGCTAGCACCATCGCGTCTGCCGCCCATTTGAGCCGCCCATGTATTGTTTGGAGACCTGACCGGACCATTGCCCCGACCACCGTTTCCAAGTTGACCCCATGGATTTGGTTTAGAAGCCTGAGGTGTCCAGTGTTTGGAAAGAGCACCGTTTCCGGTTTTGTTTGTGTTTTTTTGGAGATGACTTCCCAACTACCATCTTGGCTTGAATCCAGGTTCACATCTTGGACTGCTTGATTCAATTGATCAACATCATAGGTGGAACCCCCGACTATGTTTTTGCCCTTGGGTCAAATGAAATAGTTGGTTGCAGAAATACAAAAAAACATATTGAAGTACAGAGTAGAGATTAATTCACTTGCAAATCGAGAAGAATACTGCTATAATAAGTTGTACATCATGCTGATATGCTGTTCTATGAGAGGAAATTGAAGCAAACCTTCAGGAGATGCCTTGAGAAGATGCTTGAGCTTCAATCCGTGGTGGAGAGTCTGTGTGATTTGAGTCTGAAATGATAAGGAAAACCTGAAAATTTTCAAAGGCACAAATCCATTTGAGAGATTTGAAAGTTCATAGTAGCTCTAGACCCTGGTTACGAAGGCAGAAGAAGAAGCCATTGGAGAGACGATGTAGGAGCAATAAATTACCTGGATGATTACTTTAATTCAGTGAAGCGGCTCACCGAAAGCTCGCAGTATTGGCTTTCGTAACCTTCAAATGTTTCGCTCATCTCGATGAGAAGGAAGAAACAGAGGCGTAATCAGTTTGGAACAATGAGTAATTGCATATTTGTCCACAAATAACAGAAAAATCAGTTCATATGAACCGATTAAATGAGCAAAATTAACCTGCGGGATTTAACAGTGGAGTCCATTAGATCGTTGTAGGTGGCGGCAACAGGATGTAGACGGCGAGACGAAGGGGAGGTGAGACGGTGGTCACAGACGGATTTCTTCAAGAGAGAGAAGGTTGTAAAGCTATCGTTGAATGACTCTCATAGAAACGATTGGGAAGGTGAATGGGGTTGCTTGAGAGGTATCGTGAGGAGAGGGAGTGGTTGAACAAAAGCTGGTGCAACATGATTGGTGAAAAAAATCCACCCCTTAAAACCCCCAAACTCCCATCACCTCCCAAACCTTCTAGAAATCTGCTTTATTTGAATTATTTAGTAATAAAAAATTTGGGTGTGATTTTTTTTGAAAAATATTGTGTTGAAAAAAAGTTATTAGGTTCTCACTTTTTTAGGTTCTCTATATAACTCTCACACACACACACACACACACACATATATATATATATATATATATATATATATATATATATATATATATATATATATATATATATATATATATATATATATATATTCGAATTTATATATCGATATAATTGGTAACTATACAAAGCATGTCACAGTTATGGACAATTTCACATGTTTTCGTATGTTGAATGAGTATATGTAACACGGATCTTTACAAAGTCCAGATTCACCGTTGAGAAGCCGATAACCGCTTGTTTAGCATGATTCATATGGAATTAGTCAATTCGAACAAGGTAGAAACTTTCTGTTGAAATTTATAACCAAGTTGTATTACTATTTGAAATTATATAAGTATTAACTTATTATTAAATTAGATAATTAGATAAAATAATAAGACCTAACTCCTAGGTTAGGGGAGATTACCAACCCATCATTGAAAAAAATAATCCACCACGATTCATAATTAGATGTTAGAAGGTGTTGGGATGTATTTTCTTCAAAATGATTATATGATAATTATGATAGTTCTAAACTGTAAGTTTATATAGTTTGAGTAATTCCTTTTTGCTTATAATTATTTCATTATATAATGGTAAAGTAATCAGTTTCTTAATATAACAATATTAAAACAAATTACCGTACAACAGAATAAGATTATTAATACCTTTAGATAGCGTTTGATATGCAATAATCAAAGAAAAAATGGAGTGAAACATTACAACGATACGAAAAAGAGCATGTTTGGTTGCTCGAATAAAATGGAATGAAGTATTCTTTACGAAATGTGATTTCTTCTCTTAGAATTAATTTCATTCCATAAAGAATGATGTTTTTTTTCTATATTCCATCAGGGGAATGAAATGATATATAATAAATTAAATTACTGATATTCTTACAATCTTCCATAAATATTAATATTTATAAAAAGTTTTAAACATTATTTAAATAATTTTTTTTTAAAAAATAAATAAATTTTTTTATCATATTTATTTTTAAAAATTTTATTGTATATTGATCTTTTTATTTTGTAATTTTTTTAGATTATAAAAAATTCTTTTTCAACTATTTGTGTAGAATATTATATATATTTTGAACAAAATAAAATATGTTTACATATGATTTATCTAACAATATATATTTATTTAATAGAAAACTATTTTATAAAATAACACTCATTTCTTTATTTATCAAATTTACTTTTCTTAAATATGTAAATACTAATAACAAACAATATGTTCGAATGATTTATTTCATTCATTCGACCAACCAAACATATCAATGAAATATAATGATTCATTCTATTACATTGTTTATTCTATTACGTTGCTTATTTCATTCATTCATGATTTTATATCTTCACATCAAATAGACCCTAACATTATTTAAAATTATTTAAATATTTAAATTTTCTCAAACATAGAAAACCATTTATGTTGATTATAACAACACCAATGTGTTTTTGATACAATTGTTTACATTTTCTTTCTTTGGATTTCGAGCAGTTGTCATGTCAAAAACTTGAATTGTATAGGTTTACTTAAAAATCCTTATATGCATTTTGATTTTTTGTAATTTTCTAATATCTTACTAATTGCCAATTAAAATCTTGTTCTTCAGGGAAAAAAAAAAAAAGAAACACCACCACCAAGCTTACAAGT